>ML686092.1:2971258-2994602 GCA_007922175.1 Pelusios castaneus
TGAATCTTGCTTCAGATCCAGTGTCTTCCAGCTCTAGTTTACATTGAAGCTGGGTTAGTCAATTTCACTGCTGTTTCTAGTCTGTTTCACGTTTGGGTTCACAGTGCCTGCTGGGATGGGTTGGCTGTAGACAATGAATGGAAGACTTTTTTCCCCCTTTAGAACACACACAAACTGTCATGAATATTTATTTCTGCTAAATTGGTGTGCGGTTGAAGTCGTTATAAATGTTAGATCTAAACTACTAACTTCTCTTTTAAGGGATGTCTTGGAAGGTGGCAGGTTTCAGGCCCCTAAAAAGAAGTATTTCTCCCCTCCCCCTGTACACAGAAACACATTATATACAATTGGCATGTGAAACTCACTGGCACATGTCCCAAAGGGGGAGCCGTGTCAGTCTAGGTCAGCCAAATAAACAAGGAGTCCTGTGGCACTTTTAAAGACTGACAAATTTATTTATTGGATGAGCTTTCACGGGAGAAAATCCCACTTCATCGGACGCTTGAAGATGGGGACGAAGTGGGATTTTCTCCCACGAAAGCTCATGCGATAAATAAATCTGTTAGTCTTTAAAAGTGCCACAGGACTCCTTGTTTGTTTCACGGGCACAAGACTCTCTTTTAGCTAAAACTTCAGCAAGATTCTTAAAGTATTTCTATGAAAGTGTACATCCCGGCTTATAATCACCACAAAAAACCCAACAACCCCAAAGCAAACCAGAGAATCCCATACGTTCTAAAGGGGTCACCGTATCAGTCTAGTTTAGCAAAACAGACAAGGAGTCTTCTGGCACTTTTCTCCTCCCATGAAAGCTCATGTAATAAATAAATTTGTTAGTCTTTAAAAGTGCCACCAGACTCCTTGTCTGTTTTTTTTCAAAAAACCCATAGTTTAGGTAGGGCCATGAATCCTGTCTTGGGGTGTCTGATACCTTCCCCCGAGTAACTTTGCAGAGTTGACTTGGACTGTTTCTTGGGTGTTCTCCCAACCCCTGTCTTGTCCATGCTCGCAATCTTCTCACCCGAGTGTGCGGATCCTTCCACCCCAGGCCGGTTAGCCTGCCTGCTGGAACCACTTTAATTTGGGCTGGAACCTGGCCACTGTGCGGTGAGACAGACAAAAACCACTCCCAATGCCTGCCTGCAGTTCCCTCGCGGACCTAGGAGGATGGATGGGTTCTCCCACTGTTGGCTGGGGGAAAATCCATGAAGCATGCTGCAGCACAGAGCCAGTGAGATGTGCCCCAGATGCCCCTGGGACTCAATAAATGCAGCAACAGCGGTGAAGCAATTGCTGCTCTAGGACTGTGGAGTACGACAGCTCACAGCTGGCCTGAGCTATTTTCCTGACCCCCGGCTCGTGCCCAGCAGCTGGGGTCTCTTGTGCCTTCCTCTGAGGCAGGGATCTCAAACTCAAATCACCATGAAGGCCGCATGAAGTGTAGGATGTTGGCCCGAGGGCCGGGTCACTGAAACCTTTTCATACAAAGATACAAAAGTATAGTCAAGAATGGGGAAAAAGAATAATCTAGTATGATATACTGTTAAAAGTCGAGATGGCGGTATCATCAGAAAGACAAAGAGTAAGCAAATAAACACACTTAAAATTTTACATTTATAAATTATTTTACAAATCCCAGGTGTCGCTGAGGGCTGTGTGTTTGAGACCCCCTACTCTAAAACATCTAGTGCTCCTGCCCCGACGGGATATGGGGCTAGATGAACTGTGAGTTTTATCCATTGTGGCAATTCCTACCTTTTAGTTGAATTCCAAAGGGGTAGCTGTGTTAGTCTATTGTAGAAAGACAACAGAGTCCTGTGGCACTTTTAAAGACTAACAGATTTATTTCTCGCATGAGCTTTCGTGGGAGAAAAAAGCATCTGATGAAGTGGGATTTTCTCCCACGAAAGCTCATGCGATAAATAAATCTGTTAGTCTTTAAAAGTGCCACAGGACTCTGTTGTCTACCTTTAGTTGGTAATCAAGGTAATTTGAAGCCTTAACCGGAGCCTCGACTCTTCCAGGTGCTTTCAGGCTCCACCCTGCTATTTACCATGGTTTTGCAATCCGTTTGCTTGCTTTAAAAAAGAATTTCTCTTCCCCCTTGTTGATGTGTAAAAGGCACCTGCAGGGGAAAACTGGTGAAACTGCTCTCTCAGATACAGCCTGTAGATCAGGGGAGGATCATTTTCTAGCTTGGGTGTTGCATGGGACAAGGGGAGGGTGGAATTCAGAGGGAGATGTCTTGGCTTTTAGGCTGATGGCAACCCTTTATGCAAAATCTTTTTATACCTGAGACGAGAGCCTGATTTTATTATTGATTTGTGTTACAAGCGGCCCAAGACCAGGAGCCCCAATAAGGCTGCGTCTACACGGCAGGCTTCTGTCAGCAACGGGATGGCGGTTAGGGTTGTGAGGAGGTGTGATCTCTGACCGAGGGCTGTGCCGGTGTGGACGTGGACGCAGTTGTACTGGTAAAACTGGTCTAGCGTGTTTCATTCCATGTGTGGTACCAGGTCCCGCTTCGCTGGGGTAGTTGTATCCACACTCGGAGGGCTATGCTGGTGTGATGTGCTGGTTTTCTCGGGCTCCTGATGTACGTGTAACCTGAGAGAGGGCCCCGGACAGCTTGTAAGCTAAACAGATGGGTCAAAAGGGGAGGGAAACTGAGGCCTTGTGAGGACACGGCTTGCCTAAGATCTCTGGCAGGGCTGGGAATAGAGCACGGGAGTCCTGACTCCATCTAAAATAAATAATGCTTCTCCACCCCGTCCTCCCCGGGAGTAGATCAACCCTCTTGCCCTTCCTTGTCCCCTCTCCCCCCAGTCCATGGTGCTCCCTCCCTCACCCCTGGAGTCATTCCCCTCCCTTTCTGCACCCCCTCGGATTAATTTTTTCACTGCCACAGGGTATGTGCTACTTAGGAGGCTGAGGCTGATGTCTCTCCTGCAGCAGGGTGTGATAGCCGCAGCCTGGAGCTGTAGCTGGAAAGTTAATTGGCACCTATCTAATGGTTTTTTGTCTCCCTAGCGGTTTTGTGGATCAGGGGTGTATGGGGAGGGGGAATGGAGCTGGAGTGGACAGCACTATGTCAGCGGGAGAAGCTCTCCGGCCGATGTAGCTATTGCTGCTCGTTGGCAGTGGTTTAATTACGGAGCGGGAGAGCACTCCCCGTCCACAGAGAACGGCTAAACGGGAGACCTTGGAGCCGTACAGCTGCATGCTGGACGGTCTGAGCGTGGACCTGGGCTAAACTGCGAAGAGTCTAGAAATCTGAAGAGCTGATGTGTAAGGGGCTGTGGCTCCTGGACGTGATCATCCTCTGCCCTTTGGTAGGGGTATTTAAAGGCCCAGCTGAATGGCTCTTGATGCGAGCCCATGACTGCTTCCTCTACAATGAGCTAAAATCCCATCCGGTCTGTGGGGTGTTTCATCTGGAGACAATATCGGCACTGCGGGTTTGCCCCATTCTACAGCCAGCAGGGTCCCGTCTAGCTTCGCCAAGCTGATTTCTGATTTCTTTGGGGGCAGGGATCGTCTCTGGCTGTATGTCTGTCTGTTCTGCCCTGGTCACGATGGGGCTGATCTCAGCTGATCCATAGGCTCTGTTCATAGAATCATAGAATAATAGGGTTGGAAGGGACCTCACGAGGTCATCTAGTCCAACCCCCTGCTAAAAAGCAGGACCACTCCCCCTAAATTATCCCAGCCAGGATTTTGTCTAACTGAGCCTTAAAAATCTCCAAAGATGAAGATTCTACCACCTCCCTAGATAGCCCATTTCAATGCTTCACCACCCTCCTAGTGAGAAAGTTTTTCCTAATATCCAACCTTGACCTCCCCAGCTGTAATTTGAAACCATTGCTCCTTGTTCTGTCCTCTGTTACCCTCGAGAACAGCCTAGCTCCCTCCTCTTTGGAGCACCCCTTCAAGTAGATGAAGGTTGCTATCAAATCTCCCCTCAGTCTTCTGTTGTAAGAGCCACGATTCATAAGTGTTCTAGTCATGCGTTGCTACAGACCCCAACTGAACTCAGGGTCCCATCGCTGCAGAAACCGTTCCCGCCCCCCAATGAGCTTGCAACCAACTGAACAGAGTGGGTGGGGAAACTGAGGCACCGAGCAGGAAAGGGAGTTGCTCACAGGTGCCCTGCATGTCAGTAGCAGAGTCTCTCTCTTGGCTCCCAAGCTGGTGTCCTAACCACTAGACAGCGCTGCTGGTAGACAGGGTAGGCTGTGCTAAACTCAGTCTCCACCCGGCCCAAAATCTGCTTTGTCTGTTTGCACTGATTGTCTGTCCATCCGTCCCCCCCATGCAGAAAAGAGCCTTTTGGCTTAACTTTTAAATGCCTGATCACATGCTGCTTGCAGCCCGGCGATGTGCTGAGAACCGCGCCGCCTGTTTAATCCTTCTGCTTTGAGCTGGGGGAGAGTTGGGCCCGGGCCCGCCCTGCACCAGGAAAAGCAGCTGTTCTCCTTTTCATGGGCAGTAAATAGGATGTGTGTTTGCAGCATCCCTAATCTTCTTATTGGCAGTTAAATGGTTGTTTAACCTTGCTGTGTGGCTTCTTTTTTTTAATGGCAGCCTCATGATTTTTTTCTGTCCTCCTGCGTAATGGCCATTAAATGGGCAGCGGAAGATTGTGGTCTGCGGGGTGGAGAGTGGATCCTGTCTGAAATAGCGTAAATAGCATCAGTTTTAAGGGGCCGAACGATGCGGCACTCTGGGCTACGTTACACCCCCTCGGACTCTGGCAGTGGTCTGCGGGGGGGGGGGGGGGAAGAGGTCTAGGAGTCTGGTGACACTTTTAAAGACGAACAAATTTATATCTCGCATGAGCTTGCGTGGGAGAAAATCCCACTTCGTCAGGCACTAGATTTTTCTCCCACGAAAGCTCATGCGATAAATACATTTGTACGTCTTTAAAAGTGACTCCTTGTTTGTTTTGCTGATCTAGGCTAACACGGTTCCCCTCTGTCACTCGAATGCTAAAGAAATCCTTTTCCCTAGGAGGGGGGCGAAGCACTGGACTGAGTTGCCGAGGGAGGTGGTGAAATCGCCATCCTTAGAGGTTTTTAAGGCGCAGCTTCACAAAGCCCTGGCTGGGATGGTTTAACTGGGGCCGGTTCTGCTTTGAGTAGAGACCTCCTGGGGTCCCTTCCATCCCTCATCTTCTAGATTTCTACGATCTTCAAAAATCCCAGTGGTTCTCAACCTGTTTACTGCTGTGGGTTGCCTGTGCAGCTCTCTGTTATGTGGGCCCCATCCGTATGAGATAATGCTACCTATGTGGCCCTGAGGATGTCACATGGGCCGCCGGTGTGTGTGGAGTGGGCCGCAGGGTGAGAACGCCTGGTTAAACCTTGAATCCTTTTCCTTTCTCCGTGTGAGTGCTGGGGGGATTTGCTTGTTTGCATGAAAATCCCTTGTTTTGCTGCTAATATGATTATCTTCATCCTTGATTAGCCCTTCCCAGGGGACTGGGGCAGCGAGGTGGGGGACGAAGGGGAAGCAACGGTCCTGTTAAATCTTACCGTGATGGAATTTGGGAGTGCAGCTCTGTATGTGGGAATGTAGGTCAGGTGGTTTTTGATCCCCTCTGTTTGGGGACAAAATTAAGCTATAATTTCCTCCTCTCATACGATCACCAAACCAAGGCTTTACAATCCATATGTCTCATGAGCCCTTTAACTTCTTCAAACGATCCAGCTTGTTACAGCAGAAGAGCAGCTTACATTTATATCTAACCCCTGTTATCTATCATCTTTCCCCGCTCTAGATTTCCCAAAGTTCCCAGGGTTCAACGCATTCCCCAGGAAGGGAAACGGCTCCCGTCCCCACCCACCTAGCCTGTGGAACTCATGGCCACTAGATTTCATGGAAGCCAGCTGGATTCCAGCAGGTTTTGGGTATGGAAGTGGCTGATAGGAATAGCTCGAGTTGAAATTGAGAATGGATCAAATAATCAATAGCTTTAGAAGGACTAGGAACCTCGCTATTGGGTTCAGGTGGAAACTTACCTGGGGCATGTTGTCCCCTCTGTCTGCGAAGTCTTTGGGGTGGGGACCATGTTTTTGCTCTGTAACTGTACAGCGCTGAGCACGCGAGGGTCCTGCTCTGTTACTGTGTCTTCGAGGCTCCACAGTAATGCGAATAACTGCAGGATTTCTTCCCCTGCAGCATCTGGCGAAGGTCACTTTGGTAGTCAGGCTGGGAGATACACGTCCATAAAATGAATCTTGGAGGTAGTTTGCATCGCCCTCGTATTTGTCCATCCCTCGTTGAGGGATTTGAGCCTCGCAGCCAGGGATGTTCTGTGGCCCCACGTGACGGAGGCGTGCAGGCTAAGGATCTGGTTAGGTTGCAGTTGGAGATCTGATGGTAACGTTTCTGGGACTGACTTTAATCCAGTCCGGCTACCAATAGCGGAGTGGCTGTGACGTGTTTAGCTGGTCCCGGGCAAGCCTGTGGGAGGGGTTCTGGGTGTGGGCTCGGAGCGGGAGCCTGGGCTTCCAGCTAGCTTGGTGAGCGTAGCAAGCCGGTCGATTGCCAATGGTCAAACACCCCACCAAGAATGCCTTCGTTGGCCCACCTTCCTACCTGCATGCTGGTGGCCTTCGTTCGGGCTTTATTAGAACTCGGGTCAGCGGTCTGCCTTTCTCTGAGTTCATAGGCCAGTTAAATAACCTTTTTCTGTAATTAGGAGTAAGGCTCTATCTAAAATTACTGGAGATTCTTCCCTTCTGGGTTACTGTTCTAATAACTCAGCACTTCAAAATACCGGACCGGCAATTGACTGCAATCTTGGGACTTTGTCGCACGGCCAGCCCGAAGCTTGGGCCACAAATGCACCTCTGATTGCAGGATAGACATCCCCCAAGGTCGCGCACACCACATCCAAGGTCACACGGAGTCTGTGGCAGAGCAGGGGATTGAACATGGGTCTCCCAGCTCTAGGAAGTGCCCCTAACCACTGGACCCATCTTTCCTTCCTGTGAAAGAGACCAGATCTCAAGTAAGGCCTTGTTTATCTTGGGGTTTCAGCCACATCTCAGCGTGGATGTCACTTACTCCAGTGCACCATTTTGCACCTCAAATACAGAGCGCTGTGGTTTATCCTAGTATCAAAATGATGCGTGGCTAGTAAATTCATAGCGCACGAGGGACCCTTTCGCCTTCGAGTCATCTAAACTGAACTCCTGTAAAAAACAAACAAACAAACAAACAAAAAAAAAACCCAGGTCACGTTACTTCCCTCAAATAATTCCTAGAGCGAAGGTTTTTCAATAAAACATTGCCACGTTGGTCCCAGGGTCGGGGGGATAAGTTAAGTGAGTGTAGCAGCTCTTCCTGGGTGGACTTTTGATGGTGAAAGGGAAAAACTTTCCAGCCTCCCCGAGTTCTTTCAGGTCTTGCAAGTCACCTCTGTGCTAAGGGGTTTGTGCCGATTTTCCTTTGTTAATCTCCCTGTTTCAGCTTAATCTGGCCGGTCATTGTATCCCTCCTGGATAACCAACTCCCCATACAATGGCCCTGATTGCGCCGTCTGTCTTGGGCTGTCTCTGCTGTGTAACGAAGGCTTTATCTGGAGAGATAAAAATGCCGCAGAGTTGGTCCTCAGTCTGTGTGAGGGGATGGCATCTCAGAAGGCAGTGTGGTGGGATGTGGGTGTTTGGGGGGGTGAATCAGGGGGAATGCAAGCAGTTAGGCTGACTTAGCCTGAACGGCTCCCCAGTTTGCCATGAGCAAGCCTTAAAATAGATCCTGGGGGTGGGGATTTATTGTGTTACTTTTAAACCCCAACTGGGATCAAGAGCCTGTTGTGCTGGGTGTTGCACAACCAGCGAGTGAGGGACAGGCCCTGTCCCAAAGAGCTCTCAGTCTAAACAGACAAAGGACGGGAGGAGAAACTGAGGCACAGAAGAGGGAGGTGACGTGTCTGACTTGTGTAATGTAGAACCCGGGGGTCCTGACTCCTCGTACTCGGTCAGGATACGGGGTTCATGTCCCTCTTTGTGCTCCATTTGACTTCCCTTCCCATCTCAGAACTGGGAATAGAACCCAGGAGTCCTGCCTCCCACCCCCTAACCATTAGAGCAGTGATTTACAAACTCTTTTTTTCTCAGGAGCCAGTTGAAAAAAAATCATTTATGCCTGCAACCCCCCAAATAGATCTTTGAGCCATGCGCTCCTGTCTTTTGGATGATGGCAACAGGGGAGCCCGTGACCCGGTACTGGGTCCCAACGCTAAGTTTGAAAACCCCTGGACCCTCCCAGAGTCGGGGTAGAGTCCAAATTCGCCCTTTCTCCACACACGTTAGACTCAACATGGCCAAAGGAAAAAGCAAGCTGGGAAGAGAAGCCGGGAGTCCTGCCTCCCAGACCCAATTCTGAACCACAAAACCATCCTCAACTCCAGGCTCTTGAGGACGTCTGATCTGGTACAGAGCCGCTATGAGTGGAGGAGTGGGTGGAAAGCTGGCAGGAGTAACTTGTCTCCAGACACTTGTGCCTCTGCTGATGTGTCCCCCTTCTGAGCCACATCAGGTGGGAGGAAATTATGGGAAAGAGGAGGGGTGGGTCCAGAGAAATAGGTTTCTGTTCTACATGCATTTCCTTTAAAGAGCCCTGGAGCTGGATCTCTGTCAGGTTGGCTGGAGAGAGCAGAGCATTAGAGGGCCACCGTTTGCACTGTGCGAGGGCGTGTTTATTAGGAGAAAAGGCTATGAGCGCACGGCCGTATCTCTTCTCAGACACACTTTATTTTCCCTTTCAACAAGGTGGTTGCTCTGCACCACCAGCAGTCTCGGGCTATTTTTAGGACCCAAACAGCTCTGGCAACTGAGAGGAATTGGGCAGGAATCCCGGTGAACTTTGGAAAGAGCAGTCTTTGCTATCGAAGCAGAGAGGTTATGGAAGGAAAACTCTAGCTGGATTGTTTGGATGCCCCTCTCCTTTGCCGTAGCATCACCCAACACCTCTGTAAGGCAGGGAAATGGAGAGTGCTAATATTTGCCGATAGGGAAACTGAGGCACAGAGTGAGCCGCATGCCTAATGTGGGAGAGGGATGCGCTGAACCACCGTCCTCCATTGCCCAGCTCAGTGCCTTATTAGTAGCACCTGGAGACCCCAACAGATGGTGGGGAAACTGAGGCGCGGAGCAGGGAAAGGGTTTGTGAGCCTGATTGGGAGTGTGGTGGTCTGGTGCCTTCTCGTCTGAGCCACGTCAGCCTGGATCTGCTTCAGGAATATGTCGTTAGTACCAGCTGACTTCTGTCCGTCTCTCCTCGTCTCTCCCCCACCGTTCTGGGAGTTGTGACAAATGATTGTAAATAATGTTTCTAATCAGCCTGGCCTAGGGCTGAATTTCCTCTCCAAGCTTCGGTGGGGTCTGCACCATCTCTTCCACCCCTCCGGCCGGGGTATTCTCTTCCCAGTCTGGGCCTTCCTGCCTCTGAGCCCTTAGCGAGCCCCAGCCGGTCCCGCCCCAGTGGTGGAGGTGGGGGGCGGGCGGGGGCTTGGTTAAAGAGAACAGCCACGATGTAGCAGGCATTTCCAAGGGTCCCACATCTGGACTTTATTTCCACTTCCTGCTTATGTTTGTTCCTGTTCTGCCAGGGAAGAGAGACCAGGAAGTTGAGTCCGGCCCCCCAAGTCCGGCGCGAGGGAGGGGGTCCTGTTAAACCCAGCAGAGCAAAGGGGGTGAGGGACGGATGCCTGGCTTTGAACCTGCCGCTTAGTCTGTGTCCTGCCTCCACCCGTGGACGGGAAGGGGTCTGGGGCAGGGGGGAGTACTGGGTGTCAGGACTACTGGGTTCAGCTCCGGACTCCGGAGAGGTAGCGGGTCTAATAGGTTAGATCAGGAGGGCCAAAGATCAGGGCTCCTGGGTTATATTCGCAATGCATCAGTTGATCGGCTGCCCAACCGCGAACAAGTTGTCTCCTCTGGGTGTGACGGTTTTGCTCTCCTGTCTTTGCGTTTGTGTGTGATTGCACTGGGGGTGCCCTCTGTGGGAAGGTGCTCAGCGTGGGGATCTACAGGGCTGTGTCTAAATCCTGGGCGCTGGAATTCCAGAGCTGCGGAGGGTTGCAGGGAAGCGTCTCCTCTTGCTCATCCCTCTCGCAGATGAGGCTCTAGACGCCTGCACACGCCACGAACGTGGAGCTCCGTCTTGGAGTGAGGAGCAAACCTAGGGCTTCTGATGCCTGTTGTGCGCTCTAACCACTGAACCCTGCTGCCCTCCCAGAGCTGGGGCAGAGCTCAAATGCCCAGATCTCATTGCTTGATCCCGCTTGCTGCCTGGGCTGGCCCTGGAACCCCAGAGTCCAGACGGCTTCCCTGCTCTTATCATTGGACTCCTTTTACTTAGTTTATCTGCCCCAGAGAGCTAAGGTACGTACAGCACCTGGCGCGATAGGCCCTGCTCTTGGTAAGGAGCAGCTGTGATGAGATGCTGGGCTGGGACGTCCCAGTTCTTCGCTCTACCAAGACTCCCTGTGTGATCTCTCCACGCTGCCCAGTTGCTGCAGGGGAACTGTGCTCCCATCTCGGGGCTGGCGCAGCCGGTCCAGAAACCAAGCAGCGGGGGGTTGGTTTCTGAGCTGATTAACTCCAACAATGCAGATCTCTGGCTCTGATTGAGGGACTCGGTGCTCGTGGCCTCATTAGGAGTCTGGCTCTGTTTATCCAGACTGCAGTTCCCCTCCCCGGCTCCCCCTCGCCTGGCCCAAGGCTGTAAGGGTGCTTCGGCCCCTCGCTGGCCTGTTCTGCAGGAGCACTTTTAATGCACGTTCGCCCTGCTTGGCGTTGGGGATTGGCTGGGTTAGGAGCTGGCTATTGGCTGCTGTCACAGCTTGGAGTAGAGATGACCAGAACAGCCGTCCACGCACTAGAGAAGGAAGGGCAGTGACGGATTCAGGGCTCTTCTAGATCTGGCACGGCTCTGCACTGGTTGCATAAAATCTGGGAGTGGCTCTTGGAATGGGAAGGGCTGGATTTAGGGAGCTGGCTGGCTTGGAAACTGGAGATGGGAAAGAGCTGGCGATGGGAACTCTACGGGAGGGGACTCGCTGGTTTGGGGGCAGACGTCAGGATGAGCCATGAAGCCCCTTCCGTCTTATCCCTGGCTCAGATCCAGCCCAGCTGATTGCCCAAGACTTGCTGAGACTCCACAATTCGTGCCATGTGTGGCGTCTCCCCTCCCCTCGCAGATCTCCCACAAGAACAGAACAAATCATGGAGACAGTATCGCCCGTCCATTCCTCCCTGTGTAGGATTCCCCCAGGGCAGGGACTCCCTGGCGTGGGGCGTGTGTGGTGGGGAGTCATACCTGATCTCTTATCAAGAGGACTCCAGGGCTGACAGCCAGTAATAAATCAAGCTGAAAAGAGTCTGCAGCCCCTTCTACCTAGAGGGCAGGGAGAAAAGTTCACCAGTAAATTGCTAGAATCTCCAGGAGCAATTTTTGCAGAGATTCTTGTCTTTTCAGAAGGCCCGTGCTCTAACCGCATCAAAGAGAGAGGGAAGCGTGTGGGTAACGCAGAGGGTCTGCGGGACCTCGGGCCCATCAGGGCAGCGTTTTCCAGCTATAGAGAGGGGCTGACTGGCCGCTTGGATTGTGAACTCTCTGGGGCAGGGGCTGCCTCGTACGGTGTGTGTGTGCAGCACGCAGCATGATGGGAATGGGTTTGCGGGGGTCGCACCCCCTGGCTTGAAGTGCTTTCCATATAGGGTTTACAGTTTTGTTCAATGGCTCTCCTTCCCTACTGGCAGAATTGTCCCAGCCCCATTGGATGGGGCGGGGGAAATCTGTGGGCTTTTCCGTGTGAGAGCGCGGCATCCGTTTAACTAAGGGGCGACGCTAAACCGATTTACTCGAAACGGGTGCGGACGCCCACGTTGGAGGCTTTGAGCTCTGTAGAATTTTAATCCTCTTCCCGGCTAAATTGTGCTTGAACCGGAAAAAGGCCCAAACCGATGTAAGGTAAAACCCAAATTGGAGCCCGCCGGCTGGGCTTGGCACCGGGCAGCCGAGGTCGGCTTAAGAACCGAATTAAGTTCGACCTGTGCAACGAGATCTCCAGGGGGGGCCTTTAGGTGCTCCCGTAATGCACCTAATAGCCTGCTGGTGTGCAAACTTCTCTGCTCTTGGTTCAGGTGGGGGAGTTTGCCAGGAAGCCCACACGTTTTGCTGTGTTTTAAAGCCAGAAGGGACCGTTTCTAGCCTGATATTCGCATAGCACAGGCTAGGGATGGTTTCTGGATCAAGCCCGTAACGTCTGTTGGAGGTATTCGGTCTCTTTTACCAAAGGACCCAGACCTGATTTAAAAAGACTGCTGGCAATAGAGGATCTACTCCCTCCATAGGTATGTTGTTTTGGTGGCTCAGCTTCCTTGAGGTTTTCAAAAAAAAAAGCTTGCGTCTTGTTTCTAAGAGCCTGGCTTGTATATTCCATCCAGAATCCCTGAGCCCTGGAGGATCTGACCAGGGGAGACCGCAGCGTCTCAGATCTCTGCAGACGCCTGGTGAATTGCGAGGCTGTCTCCGAAGCCGTACTTCTGAGTGGCTGTCGGGGCCGGTGGCTAGACCCGGGTGCCGCAGGGTAGTAACCCATGCCTTCATGGGGCGGCAGCTAAAACCCGAGAATCTTGTAGCTAGGGGGAGATGTAAGGCAGCAGAATGACTCAGCCTAGGTGGAATTTGGTGAGAGTTACCTGTCCGCCGGAGCCGTTTAAACACCCAGCGGGGCCAAGGTGGGCGCCACTTATTTCAGGTGTGGGTCGTCGGTCCAAGTACTGGCCCTCTTCAGCTTCTGGGTCAGCTGGGTTCTTGGTCCAGTCTGGCAGCAACTTGCAGGTTGCCTGTGTTCTTTGGGCTACTCCCACCATTGCTGGCCCCGGGAGTCCTCCCTGCCCTCCGGGAGACCCCTTTACAGGCTGCCAGCCCCACTCCAGCATGAAATGTTTCCAGCACTGTATACAAAATTTGCAGCGATTACCACTGATCAAGGAGCAAGGGAATTGTTTCCAAGGGGAGACAGACACCTCTCTTAAACGTGCCTTTTCTGTAGCGCTCCATCCTGGCCTAACGGCAGAGCAGGCTGGACAAGCAGCTAGGATTTAAGGTTAGGGAGGGGTGTGGGGTTTAGTGGCTTAGAGCAGTGGGGTGGGAGGTGGGACGCCTGTGTTCTACCCCCAGCTCCGGAGGAGTGGGGAGATCTGGTGTGTTAGAGACCGGGAGGCAGGACTCTTGCGCCCCCCTCCCCAGAAAGACCAGTTGAGGCTCCGCAGAGGGCGACTTTGTGCTGGTTCCCTTCTGTTTTGGTGGAAGAGAGGGGCAGAATAAACGGGAGGGGGAGAACTGCAGAGAGAAGTGACTTTGTGCAAACGGGGAGCGTTTCCCATCCCTTTCTCCATGTGGAGACATCCAAACTGTGCGATGGAGACAATGCCTGAGAGGGAGTTGATCTGTTTATCTTGTTAGGACGGCGGGTGGGTGGGGAGTAGCTAAATCGGTCTTTGAGGACTCTCTGGGCTCTCCGCTTGCAAAGCACATAGCTGGGAGTGGAAAGTTTTAAGACCCAGGGGCCGCAGATCCTGGAATGAGATCCACTGGCTGTCTGTTGAAGCTACAGACCAATTCAGGCCTGTAGGTCTTTAACAGCACAGCTAATTTACCCTTTGGGCTTCCTCGCAGGCTTTGGAAAAATCGAGATTGGAATTTTTTTCGGGAGGATCCGTTCTGGTTCACACAGGGGTTGCGTGGGGGCAGTTCTCTGGCCTGGGATGTGGTGCAGGAGATCAGATTGCAATGGTCCTGGCCTTGCAATCTCTGAAGAAGCCGTAGTTTTCTCTCTAGCCTGATTCCTCCCTCGCCGACACGCACAGCCGGGCTCAGGGCTCACCCCTATGCTCATCCTCCACCCTACCAGTCTCAGCCTGAGTTTCCACTCGGTACCAAGGCGTTGCCTAGAGATGGGGCTGCAGCCTCCTTTGAATAGGCAAATAGGTTGATGTCCCGTCGGCGAGCGGGGGCGAAGGGTGGGAGAGGTGCTGGCTGGGCTGGGCTGCTCAGGAGTTTGGGTTATTGGACGGGGAGCGGGGAGTTATTAAAACTTCATCGTGTGAATGAGTGTCTTGGCAGGCTCTGTTGCCTCTCAAAGTACACTTGTTAGCCAGCCCCCTTGCACCCTCTCTTTAGATAGCTGTTACCACATTTTTGAGGGGGACATGGCTGTTCCCCGCCCCCGTCACCAGAGAGTAGGTAGGAACAGATCCTAGCAGCCCCTACTCCAACCACTAGAGCCCACTTCCCTCCCAGAGCTGGGGGTAGAACCCAGGAGTCCTGATGTCCAGCCCAGCCTGCTCTAACCACTAGAGACCACTCCCCTCCCAGAGCTGGGGGTAGAACCCAGGAGTCCTGACGTCCAGCCCAGCCTGCTCTAACCACTAGAGCCCACTTCCCTCCTAGAGCTGGGGGTAGAACCCAGGGATCCTGACGTCCAGCCCCCTTACTCTGTAACCACAAAGCAAGACCCTTGGATCCTGTTCCCAGTGGTGGGAAGTTGTGGGGTCTAGATCAGGGGGTGGGGGTCGGATTCTGTGCCTGGCTCTGGGAGGGGAGGGCAGTGCGGTGTAGAGCTGTGAGGTTGCATGGGGATAGCATAGGGGGCCCGAACTCAGAATTCCTTGGTTCTATTCTCAGCCCCCTTTGCTCTAACCACGAGGCTAAACTGCTTTCCCGAATCAGTGGTGACTCTGCTGTGTGCCACCTGGCACTAAAACAGGAGCAGGGCCATGGTAGAAAGGAAAATCTTCTTTCCATGCATCTCCTGCTGACCCCCCGACTCCCCGCCCCAAATCTCCAGACAGTCCCTTGCAGAACAAGGGGTTGAGATGTTCTTCTGTTTGCTGCTTCTGCTCCTCTGCCCTTCGCCCTGAAGCAGGAAAAGTCAGCCGGCGGCGTTCTGCCCTAATGTGAACTCCAGACAGGTGTGGAACTTGGCCCCAAACACAAGCGCTAGCTAGGGGCCAGGGTAGAATCTGTCAGCCAGCAATCTGGCTCCTGGGCGCAGTTGCTCAGAGACTCCCTACCAGCCTGCTGTGGAAAGTTGCCAGAGATTCTCCCGTATGTCTATTCTCCCAGCTGGTGAATGGCCCCAGGAGTCTGGATCTGGGTGTATATGTGGGGAGAATTGTGTTTGCTTGCCCCCCAGTTAGCAGAGGGGGAGCTCCCCTCTTGTGGCACTGCCTGTTAGAGGGTTGAAATAGATGAAGGGGTGGCAGTGATGGTAAAGAACAGCTGTGCTCCACTCCAGAGCCAGCTGCATTTTGGCACTGGTAACTGTGGATTTGATCACTGGGTGAGTGAAAGGGGAGATCACAAAGGCTGGATTGCTCTGTACTTGCACGGCAGAATAAACCTTTGTCCAATGGCTGGAAATTGAAGCTAGAAAATCCAGACTGGAAAAAGGCGTATATGTTTTAAATGGTGAGAATAAAACCCCTGGAACAGTTTCTCCATCATGGCCAGTTTTAAAATCAGGATTAGATGTTTTCCAAAAAGATCAGCCCCAGGAATTTTTTCGAGGCAGTTTTATGGCCTGTGCTAAAAGGAGGTCAGACTAGATAAATACAAAGGCCTCTTCTAATCTATGAATCCTATAGGATGGCAAAGATCCTGTCTGTGGGGGCAGGGGTCTGGGGCTGGTTAGCTCCGGGGCAGCTGATCTCCTAGCCCTGTCCTTTGTGAAGGTGTCTTGGCCATAGACTGAGAGCTCGCAGGGGAAAAGGGGCTGTCATGGCCTGTGAATTGCTCTTAAAGTTCACATCCCTGTTTCCCCTTCCCTGTGTGCGGGGCTGTGATGTCTCGGTAACCTGGTACCGCCCTGACTGCTGGTCCAGCATTGCACCTGCGGGACACGAGGATGGATCCTGTCGCATGCGATGGCTCAGAGAACTAACTTGGTTAAAAGAGCGAACCAGATTGGCTGAGCGAGGAGCTGGAGGCAGTGCGTCCTAGTGGATAGAACTCAGAACTGGGAGTTGGGAGATGTGTTCTGTTCCTGCTGGGCGCCCCTGAGAAAGTTATTCCCCTCTTTTCGCCTCGGTTTCCCCAGCTCTAACATGGGGATCGATGGAGGAACAGCTCTGTACAGAAGAAGTAGGCGGTATTAACCCATTGATGTTCCCCTCTGGTGGCCAGCCCCCTTTAGCTCAAACTTCTGCCCCAGGAAGGAAGGGTTATCTCCTTTCTACAGTGTTTAGGGTGGTCCAGGTGTGGGGCACTGGACTGGTAGTAAGGAGACCTCGCTTGGCCACCTGGTGAGACCCGGGGCAAGTCGTTCATCACTCAGGGCCCCTCTCCCCTTTCTAGGGCAGCATGATGGGACCCCCACCTCCATCTGTAGCTGCTAATAAAGGCTTAATGTGTAGCCTGGAACTGAATCTTGGCAGGGTCGTGGGCAATAGAACAAGATCAACGAGATGCTGGCCTCCTGCTGGAAATAATGGGACGCTTTCTAGTCAGAATGGGGAAACACACATCAGAGAACATCCTTTACGCTGACTCCCGGGTAGAAAGTTCTCTGTAAGGACGCGTCATTGGCTCTACATGAAGAGGAACTTTCCCTTTCTCACCACCTGTTCCCAACTCTCCCGAGATTTTGTGGCTGCTGTTTTCTTTAAAGCTTGAGGCTTCTGGAGTCCTGTGACTGTGGCAATCTCTGCTAAGTTTCTAACCTTCAGGGCTGTGCTGGAAAGATGCAAAATGTGATCCTAAAAGGTTGAAAACCAGCAGGTAAATGGAAAAACAATACAATCTCATGATTATTAAAAGCAGTGTCGGGTTTTATAGGAGCTTGTTTGCAAGATTTTTGTGCACTCTCTTTGCTGGCCGTTTTGGTTGATCTCTGGTTGATCGAGGTTTCTCTTCCAGGGTGTTTTGTCCATTGGGGTCTGTCACCTGAACTCCCAGCTGGACTGCTCAGCATACACACACCAGGTCCCTGCCCGTAGCGGGATGCACCGGCAGACGGATTTCCTTCTGTGCTTTGTTACGCTTGGTTTTGGGCACATTTGGCTGAAAGCTGGGCCAATGGGAGCCTCCGTCCTCCCATCCGATCTGCTGCCATCTGGTTCTCATCAGATAACAGAAGGGGGGTGGAAACTGGAGCTGATTTCCGCCATCTCATGGGAAGCAGGGATCAGGGCTAGTGTCACACTGGGGGTCCGTCGGGGGGGTGGGGTGGGGGGACGTGACTGGCACTTGAGGGGCTAACTCTTCCTGGGGTCATTGTTGCCTGGGTGGGGCAGATTTGGCTGGAGTGCCGTGCCAGGGCGGGACTTCCCAGAAGAAATAGTTTGCAGCTTAGATGGGATTCGTAACCCTCCTGGCTAGGAGCGGCTGTAGGAGGTCACATGAGGTCCATTGTGCTGGAAGGAGGTTCCAACCCAGGCACGAAGCCACAGGCCACGTCCTGCTGTCTGCTGTGCCAGCATAGATCCGGAGTGACTCCTGCTGACTGCAGTCATGTTTGGTGCCGGTGTAAACGAGATCGGGATCCGGCACCTTGCTTGTTCTGCAGCGTTCCTTCTAGGCTGCGCTGATCTTCGCTGCAAATGAAAACTGGCCCTAGCCCGTGTTGGCTCGCTTGGGCGGAGGGGCTGTTTAATTGCAGTGTGGACAGAGCTCTGGGACCCTCCCACCTCAGGGTGTTTGAGTCCAGGTTGCAACCCGAATCAGCTGGCCTGGGCCTGCCATGGGTGTCTGATTTCTCTGTGGACTCCGGACTCAGCAGCAATGTGAATGTAAGCTCAGGAACTTTTTTTTTTCACCCACAGAGGTTGGTCGAATGAAAGATACTGCCTCACCCACCTTGTTTCTAAGTTGGGGCTTATTGAGGGGTGGGGCAGTCCTGGCATTGACCTCTTTCTCCATCTTCCCAGCCATGCAGATGGATCGCTGGGAAAAACCTCTAGGTCTTGTGTGCAGATCTGGCACGGAAGCAGGTGACTTGGGCTCTGCTCTGTTAGATCTTGAGCGTGTATGTCTGCCTCAGTTTTTCCATCTTTGAAATGGGGCCGGAGGAGGATATACCACCTTTTATGAAGTGCTTTGAGGTTATTGATGGACGGCACTAAAGAAGACCCATGGGTACGGTAGTGCTAAGAGCCCCAGACATGGACTAGAACTTTGTTCCACTGGGTACTGTGCACAATCAGCCGCCAGTCAGTATTTTTGCATCCAAGAGTTATACAAGAGCTGGACAAGGGCGCTCACTGGACCATCAATGGTGAATTATTTTCGATAACTCTTTGAACATTGTGGAAGTTCTGTAAGAGTGAGTATACTTTAATAATATCTTAAAGGGGGAAACAGGACAATCTAAATCAAAGTAAAGGCCTGCCAGCCTGAATTTGGTCCTAGGCGAAATAATGGAACAGCTGAATTAAAGGAGGGTAACTAATGCTGATCCGCATGGGTTCGTAAAAAGATAGATCTGTCAGACTAACATGAACAAAGGATGTGGGCCAAGCACTGGAGGATGGGGGACTCTCTCTTGAAAAGGAATGACTAAAAAGATTGGGGGGTGGATAAACTTCGAACCTGAGCTGCCAGGGTGGTGCTGTGGCTAAAAGGGGTAGTGCAATCGTGGGATACGTAAGAGGGAGACCTTAAGTAGGAGTAAAGAGGTTATATCACCTCTGAATTTGGTATTAGTGGAACTGCAGTGGAAATACTGTCCCCAATTCAAGAAGGCTATTGAAAAATTGGAAGGGTTCAAAGAAAAGCTGTGAGAAGGGCAAATATGGCCTATAGCGAGGGATTCAGGGAGCTCAGATGATTTGGAGTAACATGAAGAAGGATCAGGGGTGACTTGATCAGTCTGGAGGTGCTACCAGGAGAAGAGACGTTTGCTAACAGAGGGCTTTTCAAGCCCGCAAGGAAAGATCTAACATGCCGTGCCTGAGAGTTGAAGCCAGACACATTCAGACTAGAAACATGTCGTTGTAAACTTTCATCAGTGAGTGTAAATAACCATGGGAACAACTTACCCACAGCTGTGCTGTATTCTCCATCCCGGCCTTTCGAAAATCAAGACTGGATGCTTTTTCAAGAAAGGATTTGCTTTGGTTCAAGCAGGGCTGAGTCTCATGGCTGGCGATGGACCAGCCATGGTGGTCCCTTCTGGCCTTAGGCTCTGAGTTTTTGGGGTTCCTTCGTGACTCTCCGGAGCACACGAAAGCTGAATCCCAGCCACTCTGCCACTAGTAACTCATGCTGGTGCGGATGGGACCTCGCACCAAGGCCACGGCCACAGGGGAACAGAGAATAGCTACCGTGCTCTGCCCAGGACCCAGCGTACGGCGTGTCGGACTCGTGCGCCAGCTTCACGTTGCTGGAGACGTCTCTTGCATGGGGGTGATCTCGCTATGACCCTTTTTTACCCTGCAGAGGACGGCCCGCGAAGGTCAGCGTAACTGAGAACCAGGGTCCTGTGGGTTTTTATGCGGCGTGTTATGAGCAGCCTTTCCCTGGCATGGGTTCCTCCGCCCCCCAGGCTGATCTGACCTGGCAAGGGAGCTCTTTGGCATCTAGTTACAATCAACTGCGGCAGGAATGCGGAGGAGCCAGTAGCCACTGCGTGAGGCTCGGCGCTGGGGGAGATCTGTGCATGGTGCTGAGAGCTTCAGGGCCCTGCTATCAAGCTTTTCCCCCTGCCAGGAGGGTGGGGATGGGATGCGACGAGGTTTCTAGGGCGGTAGCTTTAGTCTTCCCACTCTGCTAAGCCCGGGTGACCCTCTGCTGGCAAACAGGCAAGTCGATTCGAAAGCTGTAGCCGGGAGGGGGTCGGGGCCGGGTGTCTCCCTGATACCTGTTCCTGCCTCTGCGAGGGGAGGAAGGTCTAGTGATGACCACACGGGAGAGGCTGAAATTCTGGGTTCTGACAATCCTGTGCCACTTTCTTCTAAGCAATCAGGAATCTGTGCTTGCGACAGCAGAAACTAATATAATGACTTATCTTGGGTAAATCTTTAACCTCAGCTTCCCCTGTAACTCTGATTGCGAGCTCTTCCCCTTAGCCGTCGGCTGCAGGTCCTGCACGTGGGTGTTTATAGCGATGGAGTGGGCTGGAATGGCTGGTGCGAGCCAGGCAGGTGTCAGGGGATTGGGTTCTGTTCCTGCCTCTGGGAGGGGAGTGAGGCCTAAGGGTTGGAGCAGGGACGGAGTCTGAACTTCATTCTGTTCCCACCTGTGGGATGGAATTTACCTTAATAGTGAGAATGGGGCTGGGTGCCTGGCTCCCGAGCTGGGGGGTGGGGAGCAGAGTCTAGTGGCTAGAGCATGGGGTGGAATGTAGTGAAAAGTCAGGACTCACTATATGATCACAGGACACACCTGTGCCTCAGTTTCCCCCACTTCTAAAAATTTGTAAATGCTTCCCAGGGATGCTGCTTGATGTTCCACAAAGCATTTGAGGTCCTCGGATGACAGGCACTTGGTGAGGCCTTATTTTGAGCTGCCCCATTCCCAAAATGCTCCTAGCTATGTCAGGTGTGGCCCCTAAATCCACACCCCTTCTGTCACCGGCAGTCCTCCTCCTTCCTCTGCTGCTGGCTCTGTGCTCCGTCTCCTGGCTCCATTTGGGAGCAAGGGCGTTATGGAGGGGACTGGATTACTGGAGTTTCTTTCATGCCAGGTACAACGTGCTACCTCTCCCCACTCAGATTCTTCAGGTTGTTTGAGTCACCTTTTCCCCGGCTCTGAACAGTGGCACGTTATGATGTTAAAACACTGCCTTCTTTTCTAGTAAAGACGTGCCCTGAATCTGGGAATGGGGGCTGTTCTAGGCCCAGATTCTCAGGGCTCTCCGCAGACAGAACTCTCTAGGCAGAAGTTCCCAAAGTGTGGGGCACGCCCCCTAGATGGATCCCCCATGGGCGCCAGGCGGAGAGTGGGGCCAGGCAGAAGCAGGGACTCTGGCACCTCATGCAGGCAGGTGTTGGGGGCGGGGGACCCTTTGGAGGGAAGCAGAGGCAGGGGAGGCTGCTGGCGGAGCAGGGGACACTTTGTGCAACCAGCATGCTCCCCACACTGCCGCTGCGCAGAAGGGGGGCCCCAAGTGTTGCATAAAAGTCCATGGGGGGAGGCTTCATTTAAAAAATTTCAGACCCACTGATCTATGCTGCTTCTCTGGCCCCCATCGTCCTACTGGCTGGACACCTCACAATCTTTATTTATTTAGTGCTGGGCTGCCTCACAGGGAGGGAGAGATCTCCTTTTTACAGATGGGGAACTATAAAGAAGCTAAGCGACTCTTCCTTAGTCACCGTGGCAGGTCAAGGACTTCAACCTGGCTCTGACAAGATCTAGAGCAGTGTTTCCCAACTGTCTTGGCTCGAGGGCCACAGATCCCATTTTTGCAGCCCTGAAGCGCCACCAGCTTCCATCAGCAGCCCCTCTTAACTGCAGCTAGACAGGAGTTCAGTGAGGAGGCTGCCTTCTTGCTCATCTGCTGGCTGCAGCAGGGAAATCAGATGTGCCCTTTAGCCCCGTGCACATCCCCTGGGTCCCTAGGCAGTGGCTCCCTTCTGCAGCCAGGAGATCAGTGATTCCCTGTCAGGAGACAGGAGATCAGTGATTCCCTTCCCTCTGGCTCCAGTAGGGACCCCAGCATCCCTGGTCTCAGGGGGAGCATTTTGCCGTTCTCTCTGCGATGGCCAGGAGGAGGGAGGGGAGCACTGATCTTCCATCCCCTTGACTGCAGCAAGGAGCCTGCACTGATCTCGTAGCCACACGGCAACATGCTCCGCCTGAGTTCTTGGGCAACAGCTCCCTTCTGCATCCAGTGGGCCACTTTGAAAGACCCCGCGGCCCACGGTTTGGGAGCCACTGATCGAGGCTAGTGCACTAACCACTGTGCCTTCCTTCCTCTCCCAGTCTGTCTCTTGTTAGCCTCCTTTGGTTGGGGACGGGGAAAGAATGATATTGGGGTGGAACTGCAGGACTCCTGGGTTCTCTCCCCATCTCTGCCACTTCCTCCCTGGGGGACCTCTAACTATAGATTCATGGACTCCGAAGTCAGAAAGGACCCTGACGATCATCCTATCTGACCTCCTGTCTAACATATGCAAAAGAACTTCCCCTCAGGCAAGTTCGCTTCCTCCTTCTGGATCACCCCCCTCCCCCATCTTCCAAACCGATATCAAATTGTTGGGAAGCTTACCCAAAGTTTCTAAGGGGCTTAGAGAGTCTTTGACAGAAGGAGTAAGTGCGTTGCAAAGTATTTCAAGCCTCTCTCAGTATGGACCTTCCTCCTTGAGGCAAGGTGGGTTGGATTTAGTCTATCAGAGACAGCTGCCAAATGTCGGATGTGGGTTTTAAAAGTGCCACGGTGCTGTCTCTAAACACCCTCGTGCTTTGCCTTCCCACAGCATCTATCGATCTAGTTGCACCAAAACGAATCTTCTTGCTAGAGATCCGGGCCTAAAATTAGTCGATTTCACTTTCTTTCCAGTCAATGGCATCTCTTTTCCTTCCCCCAGGCGCCTCGCTGTTTGCTGAGTTCTCCGTACCGAAGGACTGGGTTCTAAATCCCTGTCCCCCACCTTTATTTTTACTTGGAATCTTGCATTTAATATTTGGAATAAAATCTTCCTGTGTGATTCGTGAGAGTTGTACCGAGACAGCAGGGCGCTCCTGCAAAGACACAGACAGAGACAGTACTTCCATAGCCCATCAGGTTGTCTGCCTCCTTGTGCTAAAGAAGGACAAGGGTCTGTCCATATTTCCAAGACAACAGAGTCTTGTGGCACTTTTAAAGACTGAGAGATTTATTTATCTCGTGAGCTTTCGTGGGAGAAAATCCCACGTGCTCGGGTGCTTTGGAGATGGGGAACTCACAGAATGGGAGGGAAATGAATGCGGGGGAGTGTAAGACATAGGATCAGGTCAGGCTATAACAGCAAATCAGAGTAGACAGGGTGTGCAATGTTCGCCGAACCCATGGGTCTCCTAGTTCAGGATCACGGGAGGGTCTTGTGCTAAGCCCTAACAGAGACTGCTTCGAGTCTACCCTTTCCAGTTCCCTTCTAGAAGACTTTTTATAATAGTCTGGCTGTTCTTGCTCTTCCTGTGTCTTCAGGGCACGGACCATCTCTCAAAGGCTCTGAAACAAGATCAGGACCTTGTCCTGTTGCGTCTCTGCTGCACCCGGCTCAGTGGGGCCCTGCTCAACCCTCCAGGCACTGCCATCATTCACATAGCAGTGGGGCAAGAAATGAAGAGGGGTAGGCTAGGGAATGTGTCTTCATATGAATTGCTGCAGGGGATCTGACTG
>ML686092.1:2999602-3030377 GCA_007922175.1 Pelusios castaneus
CAATCTGGTGATGGGCTAGATTGAGGTAGTGGGGCAGGATCTGATCTTGACACTATATAGCAAGTTTCTGGCTGTGCATCCTGGAGCAGGAGTGGATGGGGGTGGGGGACACATCTGGGGGGTTGAGCCCTGTGTTTGGGACGGAAGGGGGGTCACTGAGGGTGCAGATTGGGAACCCTGAGGAGTGCATTGCTGACAGCCGGGCCCTCATCTCAGAGGGGTGTGGGGTGGGGAGAGCAGGGGAATTGAGACCAGTTGGGCAGGGAGGGGCACTCCAATCAGTGGGAGGCTGCCAGCTGTGTTTCCAGCTGTGTCGGTGACACGTCTCCCCCCGTCTCTCTCCCTCCCAGGACCAGTTTGACACCGTGGAGCGTCACACACAGTGGGGCCTGGATCTGGTGGAGAAGTATGTGAAGTTTGTGAAGGAGCGGACGGAGATCGAGCAGGCCTACGCCAAACAGTTGAGGTAGGCAGGTGCCAGCGCCCAGGGCAGGGGACAAAGGCCTGGACTGCTGCTTGAGGCACCCAGGCCTAGTGGTCAGGGATTCTTGCCAGGGCAGAGGCAGAATTCCTGGATCTTATTCCCTGCTTCTGCAGGAGAGTGCGGTCTACTGGTTAGAGCTGGACCCTGGGTAATCTGCTCCCAGCTGCGGGAGAGGAGAGGGGTCTAATTGGAGCAAATGATTTCCTCTCTCTGGATATGTATACACCCCTGGCTGACTTGGGAGGTGAGGCTAAAATATTTCACTGCCGAGACCGAGCTGTGTAACGTGGGTCTCTGAGCCCGGACGTCTGGGCTGTGATCTTATAGCCCTGCAGCAGATGTCAGCTGATGCGGGCCAGCCCCGGGTGATTGACTGCGCGGGCCAGACCGTTGGGCCTCCATTTCTCCCTCTGTGAAATAGAGTTTGACTCACAGGCAGCAGAAGGGATCTAGCCAAAGTGATGCAGGCTGTTGGCTGGCAGGCTATCCCGATCCCACGCTCCACCCGCAGCTCCGTCCTTCCCCTTGTCTGTTCCCTCCGCCTCGTCCTTGCTTTACAGTCTGCCTGGTGTCCCCAGATCCTTGATAGGGAGCAAAGGGTTAACGAAGCGTCAATCGGCCTTCCCTAGTTCATTCCTCCCCCTGCAAATGATGGTTCAAGACTGGCTTTCCCAGCGAGGCCAGCCTGGAATTCAGATGAACCCAGGGCGAGCGTGTTTGACTTCTGTTGTTCTTTGCTCTGTTGTTGGCTGAATTTTACCAATGACTCCACTCGCGTTGGATCCTGGCCCTCGAATGGGGGGAGTGATTTGTGAATCCAGCTCTGGGAGCAGATGTAGCATGGAGACGGTCTTTCGTCTCGCTCCAGAGCAGCCGTGTGCTTGTGCTTGCTGCCTCCCGGATCCTGTGGTGATGGCATCAGGAGCAATGGGCACATGGCGTAAGCAGGGGTGGGGAAAGCTACCCGCTGCCTCCATTTATAGATCCCTAGATTCAGAAGGGACCAGTGAGTGTCGCTTCCTGCGTAACATCAGCCCGAGACCTGCCGCAAAATAATTGCTAGATCGGGTCTTTCAGGAAAACGTCCCATCTTGATTAAAAATGTCAGTGATGGAGAATCCACCACGACCCATGGCAAGTTGTTCCAATGTTCACTTACCACTTTTTAAAAATGCACCTTAGTTCCAGTCTGAATTTGGCCAGCTTCAACTCCCAGCTGTTGGATTGCGTTAGCCCGTTCTCTGAACTCTTTTCATCTCTCACTGTCAAGCATGTTTTCTAACCCTTTAATCGTTCGCATGGGTCTTCTTTGACCTGTCTCCAATTTCTCACCATCCTTCTTTCATTGTGGGCACCAGACTTGGCCCCAGGATCCCAGCTGTGCCGAATACAGAGGTAAAACAACCTCTCTACTGGAGATTCCCATTTGTGCCTCCTATAACTGCGTTAGCCATTTAGGCCCCAAGGGCAGCGCCTTTCCAGCTGATTCTCCACAAGGGTCCCCCGATAGTTTTCAGAGCTGCTGCTTCCCAAGCTAGATTCTTAATGGAGACCCTTGCTGACTTCCCTCCCAGTGAATCGCGGGAGAACTTGGCCATCCCTCCACGGAGGAGGGCAGGAAGCCTGTGGGAAAGGGGTGCTCTGCAGCACGGTTGTGTTAGTGTCGTGGGGGGCTTTGATGGGGGGAGCTAGGAGCAGCATCAGGGTTCCCTGCATCCAGCTCATTTTCCCCACCTCGGGTGCCTAAGGGGAGGCCAGAGAACAGCAGGCCGGATGGTCGCCTCACAGGTGGGGAAAGTGACCTGGATGCAGGGAGCTCTGGTGCTGCTTCTGCGCCCCCCCAATAATCCCCTAGTGGGGATGCAGAGGGACATAGAGGTGGGGAAGCAGTGTGTGTGTGTCACCGCTTGCCCCCTCCTCCCACATTCCTCTGCCAGGCCTGGGTCGGGGCTCCCAGCTCACGCCCCCACGTAACCACGTCACAGCCCTCGGTTTGAGACCCAGCGTGTTGGCAGCCAATGCGGTGTTCTCGCTGTAGCGTTTGCCGCCAGCCTGTCTTGGGGGGGCTGGCTGGAGCTAGCAGGGGAAGGGATTGTGTGCGGAGGGGACCCGTGTTAGGGACGACGCTCCAGTGAACACGGCAGTAAAGTGAGAGGGAAGTGCCCCAAGCCTGTTCGGGAAAGGCTAGCCAGCTTGGAGGCTGGGCGGGGAAGCCGAGCTGGTGAAGGGATGCGGGTGCCCCCTTCCCAGCGGAATTTGAGAGCAATTAGGTGCTCGGGTCCCTGGGAGGGGCCCATAAACCAAAAGCTGAGTGAGAAATCAGCACTGCAATGACATGAGAAGGGGGAAGCCCACTGGAAAGCACCGAAGACTCGGCAGTGATGTCCCAGCAGGTCTGTGGCAGAACCCAGAACGGAATCCAAGTTGCCAAGAGTCCCGGCCCACGCCCCTCACCCTGCTCTTCCTTAGCTAGACTGCAGCTAGGACAGACCCCAAATCGCACCCCCCCCACCCCACTCCTTTGTCTTCCAGTTTAGCCGTACAGGGCCTATGACACACAATCGAATCATTCTGATTCCATCTAGCAGAGCGCAGTCTCTCTCTTCCCTGCACCTACTCCTGCATCATCTGCTATTGAAGGGATGCTGGCAAATCGAGGAGGTCGTCTAGTGTAAAAAATAAAAGTAACCCCCTGCCCCCATGGCGGTCGTGGTGCACTGAGGTGACTCATTATGCAAACCTCAAGGACTGGCTGGTTCCGTATTTTCACACTTCCTTCACCAGGGGGTCGTACGTCACTGTGGCTCTGATATGTCTCTTTGCCACTTAGCTGTACGGACTTGAGGTGCACCTTGCCTGGGGAAAGGTGCTTTGAACCAGTCACTGGCCCTTTAAAGATTTAATGCACCTGCTGCTTTATTTTTTACAAAGGCCCCTCTGGAAGATCTCGGGGTCAGGCCCTAATGTGCTTCATCGCCTGCCATGGAGAGATCTCTCTAAATGTCTTTCTCCAGTTTGTCTTGGTCTTTCTGCACCAGGAGAGCCAAATTTTCACACTCCGGACACATCCAGCCGCTGAACCCATCTAGCCCACGTCACATTGGCCATTCCCAGCCCGGGGTTAGTGGTTACGTGGATCATGGGTGAGTTGGCACACGTATCGGTCAATAACATGACATTAAATGCACTAAGGGAGCCGCGGCTCGCCTGTGTAAATGGTGGAGGGGGAAGTGTGGGGAATGCGGGAGCCAGCAGAGCTGAAATAATGCCGCTTACCCTAGGCCTTTGGATATGCCCTAAGAGACACAGTAACCTTTTGGCCTCTAGGAGAAATCTCTCATTCATTCATCCATCTGTGAGCCCGTCTGCCAAGAAGCTGGGGAAAAATCCGTGGGTGTTCGCAGCACGGCGTCTGCAAACGTGTGGAAATGGACAGCTAGGTGGAAGTGATTGTTGTCGGTCTTGGGGAGAAGTGCTGTGGGGGAACGTGGAGGGGGATGCGATAGGTAAACGGGCTTTAAAATGCACACATGCAGAGCGGAGTGGTGTTGATTCCCCGCCGCCCCACCAGGCGGGGGTAATGTGGGGCCTGCAGGAACATGCATGTAGGGGCCTGCAAGCTGGACAGACCTCTCCCCCACCTGCACCAGCCTGGCGCTTGCCCGCTCTGGTCCCTTTTTTTAATGATTTGCAGCATGTTCCTGAAAACTTCAGCTCCCCGCAGCAGGTGTTTGTGCAAGAATCTCAGCTTACGGATGGTTTTAAAATGTGAATTTCTAGCCCCTGTGGCCATGCATAAAACTTGAAATGGACCCGAGAAGTTGAACAAAAGGGGAATGAAAAATAAAAATCCCCAAGGTGAAGGGTTGGTTTGGTTCTTAAATGTCAGGATTTTTTTCTTTTTTAAAATCTGCTTGACTTGGGGCAAGGGGCCAAGATCTTGCGATGGAGCACCCCGCCTCCAGATCGTGACTGAAGAGCGTCAGACAAGAGAGACAGCATCTGGTTTATCGTGGGATCTTGGCCAGCCCTACAGAGCTTCACGGTGCCCGTCTGGTGGTGAATCGAACACACACCACGGGGGATTTTGCCAGCTCCGTGGCAGGGTGTGAATTCGTTGGCGAGGTGCTTCCCTAATGTCGAGGGGGGTTTTTTACTTTCCCGTCTCACGGGCTCCATTTTTTTCCTAACCAGGAAAGAGACTCTCAGCGGGGGCTGCCTGAACTTGCAAATGAAACCATGGTCTGCCTGGCTCTGTCCGTGGCTGCTTGTTGCTCTTGTTTCTAGGAAGGCTGCATCATGAGAAAGGCAGGAGTTTCCCACTGGGGTTAGGGAAATTCTCCCTTTGAGGTGGAGAGGGTGATGAGACTGACGTGTCTTGACCCAACCAGCCAGTAGAGGCAGTGTTTCCTAGTGGGTAGAGCCCTGGGTTGGGAGACCTGGCCTGTATTCTGAGCCCTGCCCCACACCTGTTCTGACACCTTGGGTGAGCCACATCCCTGGCTCAGTTTCCCCTCTGACAGGTTCTCTTCTCTAGCCTTTTTGGGGCAGGGCCTGCGTCTGTGCAGCACCCAGCCCAATAGAGATCCCGACCTCCGCTGCAGCCTGGAACCGTGACTGAAATGAATGAGGATGGCTCAGCACAAGCAGGGTGGGCTGTGTTTATCCGGGAATGGATGTGCCAGGCTTTGGGCCTCGATTTTGCTTCCCTGCAGCCACAGCTGGTTATCCTTGGTCAAGTCGTGTCTGTTTCATGTTCCTCAGTTTTCCCATCTCTAAAATGGGGACCCTGATGCTTTCATAACGTGCTTCGAGACTTGGCGGTGAAAAGTGCTTTATTATTGATTGAGAGACTTGGGACCCGTTGGGTGGAACAGGAGGTCTGAATCCTCTAAAACCTCCTCCCCCATCTCCTACTTGTCAGCCCCCCCCCCCCCTCACCTCGTGACGCTGCCCTTTCCCCACCTTCAGCCTTGATGTGCACTGCTGCCTGCTCCCCCTTAGCCCTGAACCTGTCCTCGCTGCAAGGCAGAGCACAGGATTCCTGGTCGCTGTCTAGGGACTCTAGTTTGTATGTGAATCTTGGCACGTGGGTACAGACCCAGGGTGCTGTGTGTCAGACGCAGGTTTCTAACCATCAGAGAAGTGAGGTTCTGGAGTAGTCTTCCAAGGGGAGCTGTGGGGGGGGGCAAAAAACCTAGCTGGCTTCAAAACTGAGCTGAGTAAATTTATGGAGGGGCGGGTGTGATGGGAGAGGCTAATTGGGCCATTCCTGATCTTTGGCGACAAGCTGTACATATACCAAGGCCTGAGATGTCAGATGGTGGATTCTGAGTTGGTGCAGTGAATTTTTTTGGGGTGTCTGGCTGGCGAGTCTTGCTCATGTGCTTGGGGATTATCTGATTGCCAGATTTAGGGCCAGGAGGGGATTTTCCCCCAGGGCAGATTGGCAGGGGTTCTGGGAGTTTTTCGCCTTCCCCTATCGTGTGGGGCCCGGTTCCCTTTCTGGTGGGTTCTCTGTAGCTTTGTCTTTATACCATGATTTAGGGACGTCAGTGACTCAATCACAGATTAGGTGTCTCTTGCAGGAGTGGGTGGGCGAGGTTCTGTGGCCTGCATCGTGCAGGAGGTCAGACCAAATGATCATATTGGTTTCTTCTGACCTTAAAAATCTAGGAATCCTCTGGTCCATGCAACTTTCTCTCCAGTGAAGCTGGGGGTGGGGGAGAATCTTGGCCCTGGCGTTCTGGCATCGCTGGCCTGTTGGGTTTGGATCTTGGTGCTGGTGCATGGGGGACTGGCCCTCTCCAAGGCTGTGGTGGCGGCTATGAATTCTGGCTCCCCGCTGCATGGATCCTGCCACACTCGAGGGCAGGAGCGCTCTTTCCCTTTGGGGTGGAGATTCCTGCCCAACAGCCCCACGCCCCCCCAGACCAGAAGCAAACGTGGTGGTGAAGGTGCAGTTAAGTGCCAGGCCCAGCTAGCCTTTTTGCTGAGTCGCTAGATCTCTGCCACATGCCAGCCAGAAGTTACAGGCCTATTTTTAGTGGGAGGAAGGAAAAGCGCCCCCCTCCCCGCCCCAGGCTGGTTCTGCAGATGTCACCAGGGTGGCAGACAGGAAGAGCAGCGACGTGGCTGATGTCTAAGCCCAACACTTTTCTTGAAAACTGCATTACGGGTGCATGCCTCTCCCTGGATCCACATCCAACCACGCTGTCTGTCTATCCCTCAGGGGGGATAGTTTCCAACCTTCTCATAGAAGAGTTTTTGTTTTCTCTTCTCTTTTTCCCCAGGTCTTTAAAGCCGCCCAGATCACTGTGTCTCGGGGTGTAATCTCACCAAAAAGCACCATCCCATCTTGGTTCTGTGTAGAAAAGGGTTTCTTTTTTTTCCCCATGAGGCCCTGTTTCTTGGGCTGTCCCTAGGAGAGATCTGGGTTTTTTTCTTGGCTCTGGAGAGTGGGGGGGGGGGGGGGGGAAAAAAACCCGGGGGGGTTGGGGGGGGTTTTTTTGCTTTTTTTTAAAATTTTTTTGGTGGCAACAGTAGGGGGGAAATTGGAAACCCGGGTTAAACCCCAGCTGTCCTGTCCCCCCCCACCACCACCCTGCTCAAACCACTAGACACCACTCCCTTCCCAGAGCAGAGGATGGAACCCAGGAGTCCTGGCTCCTTGTGCCCTGCTCTAGCCACTAGACTGCACTCCTGGGTTGGATTCCCAGCTCTGGGAGTGGGGTGCAGTGGCTAAGCAGAGAGGACCTGGGAATCAGGACTCCTGGGTTCTATTTCCAACTTGGCGGGGCGGGAGGGGAGTCTGGTGAGCTAGAGGAGGGAGAGCAAGGGAATCTGGAGTTCTGAGTGCTTCCCAAATCTGCCCCTGGTTCCCTAAGTGAAATGGCTGGCTGGCTGGCTGGCTGGCTGGCTGGCTGGCTGGCTTTTTCTTTCTTTCTTTCTTTCTTTCTTTCTTTCTTTCTTTCTTTCTTTCTTTCTTTCTTTCTTTCTTTCTTTCTTTCTTTCTTTCCCATTGCCTCAGTTTCACCGTCTGTGAAATGGGGATTATTGCCCTACCCAGGGGGCTGTGTGGAACAGTGTATTAAAGACAGAGAGGCACTCAGATGTTACTGAACCAGATAAGTACAACGGAGAGGCAGGGTTTCCAAGGACTTCAGTGCATACTCCCAGTGGGTCAGACATGGGACTGGGATTTGGCATTTCTGAATCAGTTCCCAGCTGTCCCTGGGAAAGTCGCTTCCTGTGTTCCTGCCTCAGCTGCCCCTTGCATGGTTGGCCCGTGTTAACTGTGAGCAGGGGCCTTGCTCTCTCAGAAATCTCTGCTGCTCTTCCATCATCCTCAGGGTGGGGCCGGTAGAGTTGTGTGTGGAATTGAGATTCGGGGTTTCCTGATGCTTCTGTGTATACAAGGAAACCGAGGGAGGTGCTTTCTACCCTGATGGCCTCTCTGTGGCTGGTAACTTGCTGGACTCTTCCTTACCAAGGGAATCCCCCACCCTTGTTCACAGGAAACCTCCACTCTCCTACGTCACTTTCTCTTCTCGTTTGCAGGAATCTGGTGAAAAAATACCTTCCGAAACGGAACACAAGAGAAGATCCAGAATCCAAGTGAGTGCCTCTGTCTCTCTGTTCTCGGCACATGTCGTTCTGTGTGGTCGAGAAAGGCAGAATAGGAATCAAAGGCTGGGTGCTTTTAAGGACATGCCTGTCTAGGTATGAATGGCCCTGTCTCAACGCAGGGAAGAATGAATTAGTTGATCTTTTAAAGTCCCTACCTGCCCTACATGTCTGTGATTCTGAGGGCTAGTCTTCAGTCATGGTGGCAAATTTGCCGCCATTAGATCAACCTTCCTGATTGTCTGACCGGGTCTGTGACCCACTCAGTCGATCGGGAAGCTGATCTATTAAGACCACTCTGGCAACTGGACTAGCGCTGAGTCGAAGGGAGGGGCCAGGCGTAGGGATGTCAAAGGCAGAGATGCAAGTCATTTTAAGTAACTTGCGTATCTCCCTTCAATTGCTGCTGAAAACAGGCAGTGTAGACCTGCCCTAGGTTAAAGCTGGACAACTTCAAGCTTTAAAAAAAGGCACAATTTTAATGGTAGAATAATTAAACCGCTGGACCAGACTCTCCAGGAAGTGATGGGTTCTGCATCTCTTGAGATCCTTCAAATCCACACACGCTGCCTTTCTGGAAGGTGCTTTAGTCAAACACAGATGCAATTTCTCAAGCTCAGTGTAGGCGTAATTGTGGGAAATTCTCTGGCTGGCGCTCTCCAGGAGGTGAGAGGAGATAGCCCCTTCTGTCCTTAAACTCTAGGAAGAGCAATGGTTAATAGATCTAAAGGCCAGCAGAGATTGTCCTCTTGCCTGACACATGGAAAAGGCCAGAGAATGTCAGCCGTTGGATCCAATTGCCACAGGAAGTGGCTGACACCAGGAACTTGGTAAATTTCAAAAAGAGATTGGACATTTTTATTCAGGGAACAGGAATATCTAGAGTGATCATTACAGCTAACAACTATTCAACCTCAGGCCAGGATGGGACTTAATGTGGGAAACAGATTATCCCACGTTGGATACACCAATTCTTCAAAAGCTACAGAGGCGATCCTGGCAATTACAGGCTAATGAGCTTAATTTCAGTGCCAGGCCAATTGGTTGAAACCACAGTAAAGAATAGAATTCTCAGAAACCTAGATGATTCTGATTTGTTGGGGAAAAGTCAACATGGGTTTTTATAAAGGGAAATCATGCCTCCCCAATCTACTAGAATTCGTTGAGGGGGGTCAATAAGCATGTGAATAGGGGTGATCTAGTGAATATAGTGGACTTAGATTTCAGAAGGCCTTTTACAAGGTCCCTCGCCAAAGGCTCTTAAGTAAGGTAAGCTGTGATGGGATAAGAGGGAAGGTCCTCTCCATGATCAGTAACTGGTTAAAAGACAGGAAACGAAGGGTAGGAATAAACGGTCAGTTTTTAGACTGGAGAGATCTAAATAGGAAAGGGATAGATAATAAGACAGAAAATATCATATTCCCTCTTTATAAATCCATAGTACCCTCCCATCTTGAATACTGTGTGCAGATCCAGTCGCTCTGTGTCAGAAAAAGGAACAAAAATGATTAGGGGGCATGGGAAAGTTCCTATAGGAGGAGAGATTAATAAGACAGGGACCTTTCAGCTTGGAAAAGAACTGTCCGGAGTGTCAGGCCATTGGATCCGATTTCTTAGTACCAACCCTCTGCCCTTTTTCAGTTTTGGTTCTGATCTGAACTTCAAGGAAGCCTATCGTTGTTTGCCTCCCAGTTTTAGCCTGGGCTCTGCTGCGGGGTAGGGGAAATCTGAAGGGGTCAGCTGTTGTCATAATGTGGCAGAATGGCTGGTTGTCAGACAGCGTGTGACCCTGGGTGATCCAAACCTTCGGGGTAGGTTGACCTCTAATCCAGCCCAAATTCAGACCCCCTCGTGTAACCCGCTGCTCTAAATACCAAGATTCAGAACCTCCCAGCCAAAACTTAGCGCCAGAAACATCTTCCCCTTTGCAGCCATCTGTTTCGTGCAAGCAAGGTCATTTACAGCACAGATCCGGGGAAATGCGATACCAACCGTAAATGCTGCAGATGGAAACCATCCTTTTGGCTTTTCCTGTGTCCTGTGGGGCTGGGCCCAGCTGCCCGCTGCAGGTGTCACCATCTGGAGCACCAGGTCCCAGCGTGGCACAGGTTTGGCTGGACCAAACCTGAGTTGCCCTGTGACCCCCGTACCCAGGTTGCAATGCCCGGGCAAAGCGCTGGGCCGAGCTCCCGGGGACACCGGAGCCACCAGAGCGGCTGCTGCTGGGTGAGCGCAGCAGGTCTTGATCTCCAAGCCAGCCCCAGCCTTACCTCCGCACGAGGCCAGGTTCACTACTGTGGTGCGGGAGGTGCCAGGTGATCTGTCGATAGTGGGGTGCCCCCTCCTGGCCAGATGGAGAACTGCACTGAAGTGTTTGTGACCTGCTGTTCGGACATCACCATTTTGGATGAAGGAAGCTAGGTTCTGGCTTTGCAAACCTTGGTGGTTCTGTTTCAACTAAACCCATCCCAAAACTCCACTAAGGCTGATTTTGGTAAAGGGGATTTCTCTTCTTCCTGCCCCGTGATCCAAGAACGAGGGGATTTCTGCTCAGTGAAACCGCACGGGGGCAGCACGTTGGGAACAGACCACAGAGAAACTTTTCTTGTTTAGTCTGTGGGATTCGCTGGCTTGCCCCACGGTTTCACTGGGCTGGAGAGTTTAACAGGCTGGAAAGGAGAAGTGGACGCTTGCTTAAATAGTGAGAAAATCCAGAGTTAGAAGAATAACTTTTAAAAAGCCCAAATGGTTAGGAGGGGATATAAACCCTCAGTCTTCGAGGTACAAGTCTCTAACCACTCGGGGTCAGAAACCTCTTTCCTTGGTAGCAGGTTGTCCCGTCATGTGCTATTTGCAGGGTATTGGCCCCAGCCTCTTAAGCAGTTCGTGTTGATTCCTAGATTTAGGCCAGAATAAACCACTACGATAATTTAATATCTATACGGGGAGGAGATTTCCAATTGTAGCGGGCTCTTCAGTCTCCTGGAGAGAGATGCAACAAGATCTGATGGTTGCAGGTGTTAACACCTGGAGAACCTCATCGGGTACAGGTTTTTAGATGAACCCTTGGATCAATTTATGGAGGGAGATGGTGGGATTTTCACTCACCTGATATCTGAGATCAGGATCGGATGTCATTTTAAAATAACACACTCTGGCTCAAGATAGGGGCTGGATGCAGAAATCACTGGCTGGGGTTTTCTAGGCGGTTAGGCAGGTCTGGCTGTTAGATCATGTGGTCCCCTCTGGCCTGGGGGTGGGAAAAAAATCTGTGACCTCTTGGATAATGCAGGCCGGAGGAGTCCGTCCAGAGGCGGGTGCTCTGATTCTGGTGAACGGCGGTGGAACTGCCCTGCGTGTCTCAGAGATGTCCACTTTGGACTTAGCAGAGGCTGGATCCTAGACTATTCCCACCCAGTTTGGCAGCTCCTGTGTTAATTACAGCTTTGAACACACACGGGTGGGGTGGCAGGCTGAGTTTGGAGATGTCGGGGCAGGGTGTCTGAACGGTGCCTCTGCACCCCTGACCTTGCCATTCGCCCCCTAACTCCAGGTTCTCCCAGTACCAGGCCTTCCTGCAGGTGGTGAAGGAGCTCAATGACTTTGCTGGTCAGAGGGAGGTGGTGGCGGAGAACCTGATGATGCAGATCTGCATGGAGCTCGCCAAACATGCCCAGGAACTGAAGCAGGAGAGGAAATCGGTAATGCTTCCCACGCCCTGTCTTCTAGTACGACTGTCCAGGGCATACCAGGGTTAGGGGGAACGTGGATCCAGCTAAGCCCTGCCTATACTTTGCCGCAATCAGGTGATGTAGGTGAGGTCTCCCCTGGGCTTTGGGAACTTGAATGAGGCCTCAGCCAGGTCTCCCTCTTTGCATGGCCCAGCCACTAGGGGAAGACAGCCTGCTACTGCTTCGGAGGTAATGCACCGGGTCCCTAGGCTCAAGCTGTAGAGGTGGGTGCTTTTTGGATCTGGTGGGACCCAGGTTCAGTCCCTGCAGATGCTGTGTGTCCTGGGTGAGAATCTGGGCCAGCCCATAGTAATGACTGATCGTCGCTCTCCCCAGGAGTCGGGGGTGCCTCGTCCTTCTTAAAGAATCACTAGAGGCTGGATCAGCAGCTGTCGCTGTAACTTGCGCACGTTTCGCAACCTGGGCCTCTGCACCCATGTTCTCTCCTGACGGAGGCAGCAAATCCGTGGAGAGGAGCGTGAAAGCTTCCGGAGCACATTGGAGGGTTTGCACATGGGAGCAGCTGCCGCTTCATGCAGGCAATAGCCACGCTGCTTTTGAGGGCCTGAGGCCATAGCTGGATTCTCCTGCTCCCTGGAGAGAAGAAGGGACTGTCTCCTTGTCCAGTGAGTCCTTTTAGGTGGTGCTGTAATTCATAGTGGAGGTGTTCAAGAGCATCCCTGCACAGGGGCACCTAAGCATTACTGTAATGAACCGAATGAAAAAATTACCCAGCAGCAGGATATTCTTCACTACAGCCTGAATTTTCAGTAGTGCCTAGTGATTTGGGAAGCTTGAAACTTCTTAAAGGGACCCTGACTTGTTCCTCAGAGCAGGCTGCTCAGAGCTGTCTGAAAATCAGGGTTGGTTAAGGAGTCTTAAGCTTCCCAAATCTCTAGATGCCTCTGAAAATTCAGACTGTGATGAAGAATGTTCTGCTGTTGACTAATTGATTCATTAGGTGTATTAGAGCAGTGGCCAGGGCCCCCTGGTGTTAGTTGCTGTGCATTCATTAGGTATATTACGGTAGTGCCACACTACGCTAGGTGCGGTACAAACCTAGATCAGTGAGACGGCTGAGATCCTGATGTGCTACTGACGTTTCATGTCTTTGCAGCACTTCCAGGAGGGCCGGCGAGCCCAGCAGCAGCTAGAAAACTCCTTCAAGCAACTTGAAAACGTGAGTCCTGGGGAACGATGCCAGCTGTTGACATTCTGTTCAGGTTCATGTTGGGCCTGATCCAAGCTCTTTGGAGTCACCGGAGCTTTTTCCATGGATTGTGAGACAGCTTTGGCCGGTGCTTGCTGAAACCAGGCTGCACTGGACAGGCTGTGCTCCACGGAGAGTTTCCCAAACATCTGGTGGAAGGAAATGCCTTCAAGAGAATGAAAAGGGGCTTTGTTTAGAGGAAGTCCAGAACATGTGCAGCAAAAATCCGGACTCCTGGGTTCTGTTCCTGGCTCTTGGAGGGAATGGAGTGTACTGGATTAGTGCAAGGGTGGGAACTGGGAGCCAGGACTCTGGGTGACCTTCCCAACTTTACCCCACACTCACTCCATGCATTTGGAGAAGCCACTTTACACAAAGCTAAGTCAGGAGGTTATGGGGATTAATCCCTGAGCCCCTCCGAGGGTTCCCCAAAATCCTGTGTGGGTGGGAAGGGGCTCTACGCTTCGGATGAGCAGCAGCGGCTTGTGTCGTCCCCCCTCCAGAGCAAGCGTAAGTTCGAGCGGGACTGCAGGGAGGCGGAAAAAGCCCTGCTGACGGCCGAGAAACTCGATCAAGACTTCAATGCCACCAAGGCTGACGTGGAGAAGGTTGGAACACTTCTGTCTCCTTGGCTTGATCCTCTCTAGCACAGGATAATTGGGTGGGGACGCATTAGATGGCATGGGAGTGGACCCAGCAGAATTAGAATTAGAGGGAGGGGAGGCCCGTTAGGTGAGATAGTCTGATGGTTTTACTGACTGCTTTACGTATTGTTGTGTGAAGACCAGATCTCTCTCCCAAACAGCTGACAGCCTGTAACAGATTGTGTTCAAAGAGGCTGCGTCAGAGGCAGAGGATGGTAAACTGAGGCACCAGGGGAGGCTTCAGGCCTCGAACCGGGGCTTGAGAGAACTTGGTTTGGTTCCTGGCTCCTCCACAGACCCCTGGGGTGATCCTGGGCCAGTCACTTCATCTCTGTGCCCTGTCTCGGTGGTGGGAATAACGATCTTTCCGGAGGCTGTTCAGACTGTCTATCTCTTGGTGTCCGCAGCACCTGGCCCAGTGCGAGGGGGGACCCTGATCTCAACTGGGGGCTTGGCGATGAGCGGGGGGGAGTTAGCTCTGTGGTGCAGGGCAGAAGAGCAGCCCAGAGTGAGATCCTCCTGGGGTCTTGCTATTGGGCCTGGGACATTGAGCTTCGCCACAGGGCTCTGAATAAAAGGGATTCCCCGGGCTGGTCTATGGCCGGTCCGTCTGCCTGCAGGGCCAGAGCTTTGGGGCTGGGGGGCACCTGGTGTGATGACCACTCTGACCCCTGCAGGCGAAACAGCAGGCCAATCTGCGGAGTCACATGGCAGAGGAGAGCAAGAATGAATATGCCTCCTTCCTTCAGAAATTCAACCGCGACCAGAGCCAGTTCTATTTCATAGAGATGCCTCAGATCTTCAGTGTAAGCCCCTCCTATTTAATCTTAGCCCTATGTCCTCATTTCTGTCCTTCCTGTCTTTTCGTTCCCTGTCCATATCCCTGGGGCAATCACATGACATAAGAATTGCCCAACCCAAGGACCAATTAGCCCAGTGCCCGGTGCTCAGTGCCAGATGTCCCCATTTTACACATGGAGAAACTGAGGCACAGGGATGTGTGGTTCCCCCTCCCCCCCCAATCACCCAGCCGCACAGCAAAATATAAAACCCACCTCTCTGGGGGCCCTATGCAGTGCTGTCACCACTAAGCCACATTTTGTTTAGCATTGGCATCTTGGATGCTGAGCCAGGACCCTGCTGTGCTAGGTCCTGTCTGAACGCAGAACAGGGAGATGTTGCTGTCCCAAAGAGCTTCCTATCCAATAGCCAGATGGGAATATAGCAGGCCCCACACGAGGGGAAGTTACGCTGCTGCACTGCTCAGCTTTTGAGAAGTTTTTGGTCTCATTTGCCACCCTGTGGCAGAGAGTTCCGCAGGTTAAGTACACGTGCAGTGAAAAGTGTTTTTTCCTCTTGCCACCTTCCTGTTTTAGTAAACAGCTCCTTGTTCTTACATTGTGGGTCAGGCGCACTGGATCTCCCTTCTCGATCCCACCCACTGTTGGTTGGATTTCTGTGGTGCCTCATCTCGAAAGTAAATGACCCCCGACCTTTTCAGTCACACACCATACTGGACTGGGAGTTAGGACATTTGGGTCCAATATGTGGCTCTGCCGCTGGCCTGCTGGGTGGTGTTCAGCGAGTCATTACCCCTTCCGTGCCTCACTTTCCCCACATGTAAAATGAGGGTGATGGTCCAGCCCTCCTTTGTAAAGCACGGGGAGGTCTGTGGATAAAGCACTGTGGCAAGAGATGGCTATTTTAATAACAATACTAATTCTTTCCAGTCTTCGATCACTCTTACATCCTGGTCCAGCAACACCCTTACCCGTGACCTCCCTCCCTGAGCTTCCCCCGTGTCCCCCAACAGCTAAGTCCTTTCTACTCTCCCACCGCAGAAGCTGCAGGAGATGGATGAAAGGCGGACGGTGCAGCTGAAGGAAGGCTACGGCGTCTTCTCTGAGACGGAGCGTCAGGTCATGCCCATCATTGGGAAGTGCCTGGATGGCATGAAGGCCGCGGCCGATTCGGTGAACGAAAAGAACGTGCGTGCTGCTGTCTCTTTAAGCGTCGTGTCCGTGGGGCGGAAAGCCTGATGGAGTTGCTGTAGCGTCCTGTCCCCAGTAGGGAGGCAGCCGCTGTCCAAAGTGGAAGGGGCTAACTGGGGAAATATCCTGATGCCCAAAGTAGGCAGAGCTAAGGAGGGAGGGGTCCAGCTGTCACAACCTCCCCTCTCCGGCAGGGGGCCCCGTCCCTCATGGGGAAGCTTTGCTTTTACTGAGCACTTGGAAGAGTTAAATACGGCCCCAGGCCCCAAACCCGGAGGGATTTATGGGTATTTCGGTGCCCTAGGAAATCCAAATAGGACCCTGGCATCCTGACTCCAGCTCGCCCTGCTCTACCCACTGCGCCCTCTCCTCTTGTGCTCCCAGGGACCCTGGAGGGGAGGGGAGTCTAGTGGGGAGAAGGCACTGGCTGAGAGTCGGGACACCTGAGTTTTATTGGGAATTCTGCCCATGCATAGAATAGGGATTGGCATCCAGTCGACAGAGACCTGGGGCGGAGGGAGCCCATTTCAAAGGCCCCGCAGCCTGGTCCTGCTGTTGACCTGTAGCCTGTGCATGCGAGTGTTTCTGGGGAGGTGGACGATGAACAGACGGGTAGGGGAATGGCTCCAGTTCCCCCGGTGGTGACTCCCTCGCCCCCACCGCTGGCAGGACTCCCAGGTGCTGATTGAATTGCACAAGTCTGGCTTTGAGAGGCCGGGAGATGTGGATTTCGAAGACTTCAGCCAGCCTATCAACCGCACCTCTTCGGACAGCAGCCTGGGAACGCCCCGGAGCACCCTGGATGGCCGGCTGGACCCCCGCCTGCTGGGCAAGAACAAAGGGAAGCGGTGGCCTTTCAGCAAGAAGAATAAGGTAGGAAAGGGCAGTGAAGTCCGGACTCCCTCGTTATCCGGACGGGGGCAGCTCAGCCCGGCTGGGTTTGGATTGGGGCCCTGTGCTGGATGCACAGAATTGAGTCGACCGCTGGCTTCTGTTCCCATCTTGAGGGAGAAGGGCCTAATGGTTACAGCAGTAGGGCCGGGGGTGGGCAGGACTCCTGGATGTGATTCCCCACCCCCAGTTCTGACCACTGGGTCCCGCTCCCCTCCCGGAGCTGGGAATAACACGCAGGAGTCCTGACTTCCAGCCCCATGTTCTGACCACTAGGCTCCACTCCCACAGTACTGCTTGGCATGAGTTCCTCTCGCCACTGGCTAGCCTACAAGCTATGCAGCGGGTCAGGGGGTCAGAGCGCTGGTCTCTGGCCACGTCCCTTGTGGACTGGAGAGGAGCAACCACCAAATGTGGTTCTGGGCCCTCAGCTGGTGTCCCCCTCACCCCTGCATGGCAGCTTCTCTGCAGCATGGCCTGATCCACACCACGGTTCGACCCGGCTGTGATTGTTCTCCCCAGCTGCACCTCTCCGGCGGCGTGTGCATGAGGCTCTTCTGCAAGAGTACTAATTCCTCATCTGCCTTGAGTGCGGGACAGGCAGGGCCCAAAGCCTCCAAGGGCTCTGGCGATGGAGGTTAACACGCTAACAATTAACCCCTTCTGCAGCATGGGCTGCAAATTAGCCAGCATGAGTCTTTCTTTCTGTCTCCTCCCCGGCTGGCCCTGCCCGTTCTCTGGTCCTCCTCCCATAGGACACCCTTTCTTCCTGCCCCCTGGCCCCCAGAGAGCTGCCTTGGGAACATGCTGTTCCGGTGAGCAATCTGGACCAGGCTTCCCTGCCCGGTTGGAGCTCTTGGGGCAGAGAAGGGTGCGCATTGCATCTTGGGTTTGGGATATCTGAGTCATTTTGAGCATGTTTATGACCGCCTCCCCCTGCTCCGGGGGCGGGATCCGTGCTGGCCACGTTCGGGGCCAGGCGCTCATTCGTGGGATCTTTTCCAACCTTTAAAAATAACCCCTCAGCTCCCAATGTGTACGGTTCAGCAAGACGCTTGTTAGCGAAAACCGATCCCTGCCCCGGCCTCAATCACCTGCGGCCCAAAGACTCGGCCCTCCGACCCCTTCCCAGGGTCACATCTGTGTTGTGGGATTTCCCTTCTGCCGTCCTCCCCCCATCCCCTGTGTCCTAACCCCCATGTCCTGTCTGTCCTGTGTAGAGCAGAGGTTACCCCAGATCACGCTGATCTGACTGGCCGTGGCCTTGGGGTTTTCCATCTTCCTCTGCAGCATGGGGTGTGGGTCGGTTACCCAAATTTATTTCACTGAGTCAGTTCCTGGCCCGCACAGGGCCCCAGCATCCTTCCTATACGCTTCTTGTGGCGCATGTTAATTTACTCTCTAATGGGCTGTAATAGTTGGCTTGGGGGGGGGAGGGTGCCCTGTGCTGCACAGGAGATCGGACTAAATGATCTTTTGGGCTTAAACTCTGACACATCTATCTTCTGAACTCCCGAGTCACCTCTGTCCTCTGCATGCTCTGTGTATTCCCCCTCCATCATCCACATTCATGTTGCGTTCTCCCCGCCTGCATGGGAGGTGCTGCTCTGAGCGAGGGAACACGTCTCCGGAGGAGAAATCCCTGTGGTGGGGCCAGGGTGTGATCAGCTTTTCTGGGGGGAGAGATCCTCTCGCCACACTTCTCTACCTCCCTTTATCTCCCTCTGAGGCTTGTCACCCATTGAGGCAGCAGCCCTACATCTCCCCTTGACGGTTCCACTCTTGGCTTCAGGCTCCCCAGCTCTTGCCCATATCTCCGCCTGGCGGGCCTAGGCTCTGTGGTTCCCTGCCTTGGTGGTGCGGTTCCCAGCAAAGGCAACCTGCCTCTGCAGTCCGCGCTTTCTCTGTAGTGGCTGAGAATGGCGGGATAGCTGCACGTTTTAGCTACTGTGCAGCCCTTCATGGGCAAGCCGCCTTCACGCGTCAGCTAAAAACATAACGGAGCGACTGTCAAAACAATGAGAGAACCTGCTCCGCACCCTGCAGGGTTCCTGTGTGGTTACGAGTTCCTCAGCCCTTTGACTTAGAAAACAACCACCCCATCTTATTAGGCCTCCATAGGGCCAAGTCCTTCCAGGGCATCCTGAGGGTCTGTGGACCAAAGGGCTGGACCATTGGCTGGATCAGAAGGAAATCCCTGAGATAAGCTGGCTTTTACCCAGATGTCCCTTCTTGGTCTGTCTCTCTCAGGAGAATCCGGTTTTAATGGGTATCTGGATGTCTCCCCAGGCTGAGAAGGAGGGAGTTAATGAGCATCTCCCTTCCCTATTAGAGAAGGTCCATGCCATGCTCCAACCACACCCGACTGGAGCTCCATGCAGTGTTCCCCAGAGGTGTTAACGTGGAGGCAAGAAGTTGCTCCTGCCTTCATTAGTGTTTCCCTTAATCCCATCAGGTTTGCCCCGGATAGTGGGAGCAGCCGTCAGTCCGTCCCACAGGGCTGTCCCATCTCTATGGCTCTTGGACCTCTGCACTAGGGGTCCTGGAAGATGGGTTGGAGACCTGAATGGTCACAGGGTGCATAAAGGGAACCGAACGTGGATGGAGAACGTCTTCCCTGAGAATTCTCTCCAGCTGCTGTTCAGGGGCCTCCCAGGCCAGCAAGGAGCTCACTTAAGGGCCTAGCCCCAATGCAGGGTGGTTTGGGGAGGTGGGTTTTTCTGCTCCCTGGCACCTCTAGGAAGCAGAGCTTAAATTTAGAGCAGTCCTCAGGAAAGACGTTAGGCGGGATCTGGGGGTGGGGTGGGGAAGGAAGGGGACTGAAGTCCAGTTGGTTAGTAGCCAAGTGCCCCCGACCAGCTGCAGATCTGATCAGGGCAGTCGGACGGGAACTCCCAGCTCCTGGCAGCCAGTAGAAAAGGAGCCAACCCCGAGCGCTTGGCGCACGGAGCCGGTGCTATGTCCCAGGTCTGGCATCCCGCCGAGAAGAGCACAGCTGGGGGTTTCCCAAGCACCCCTGGCCGGATCAAATTTATTCTCCTTTGCCCTCCCCGGGGGAATTTCTTGCTCTAATTGTCTTGTGCATATTTTGCATCCACGCTCCTTTGCTGTGCCTTTTATGCATGCTCCATAACTCCTCCTATCCAGCCCCACACAGACCTCAAGGTCCAGCGTTCGCCCGGCATCAGGCTGGCGCAAGGAAAACCCAAGGGGTCTCCCCTGGCTGAGACAGCCCAGGGACAGGAAACCAAGCTGCAAAGTTCAGATCGAAATGGGGTTTGGATCCGGGGTTTCTGGTTCGGGGCCCTGTTTCCTCTGCTGGCAGGTGTATAAAAACAGCATCTAGAGTCCTCTCAGCCCCCAGAGTTCGTGCAGTGTTGAGGGCAGGGGGTGCTGGCACCACACAGCGAGGGGTAAGGAGTGGGACGGGGGGACCATGCAGCAAAGGTAGAAACTTTTAGGGCATCGGCCCTGCTCCCAATTCCCCATCTGTCCCCTATGGATATTTCCTGCAGATTCTTCCTCTTGTGCCCTGCCGTCAGATTACTCACACTCCACCTGCCCGCTAACTCAGACAGGTGACCTCTTGGGGGCCGGGATATGTATGTGCGCGTAAGTCGGTTCCTTACACACCCCGCCCCCAAAGGGAGCTGTTGGACAGGGCAAGGGGTGCTCCTGACTCCCAATACCATGTGGCTGTGTTGCTTTTCACATGCAGGTTGGGGAGGGAAGGAGAAAGGGGGGAGCTATCCCATGGAACGAACCCTAGGGAGTGATTAATAGGTTACTGTAAGGGGAGGGGTCAGGGAAGGATATCCCCCACTGCCGGCAGGGGTTTGCTACAGGGAATTAAAAGAACTGTCCTTGCTGAAGCTGGCAGCAATTCAGGCCCTGATGCAACAAAACGCTTCAAGCACGCGCTTTACTTTTAAGACTGGAAGCGGGACCCTAGGTTGTCAGCTTTCTGAGACAAGGACGGGTCTCTGCCCTGTGCCTGTCCACATCTAACACAGTGGAGCCCTGATCCGAGACTCCCATAATACACCTGATATTGAAGCCAATGGCTTTGCGCTCTCGCCTGAAGCGCTTTGCCACATTAAACTGGGCTGGTAGGGGACAGTTCACCCTGCTGCACTTATTTTGCTCCCGTTCTGCAAGTTCTCCATCTTCAAGCATCAGACAAAGTGGGATTTTCTCCCACGAAAGCTCATGTGAGAAATAAATTTTAGTCTTTAAAAGTACCGCCAGACTCCTTGTTAGTTCAGGAAGGGAGCGGGAAAGAGGGAAGTGTCTAAAATCACAATATTTGGGGGGAAAGCTGAAATGTTTTGACTTGGAAACACCTCCTGCAGTGGGTTGTGGCAATTGTAATTTAAATTCCTCATGCTCCCCTTCCTATGGGCCAGGCTCCCTGGTCAGACTACATCTCCCATGATGCACTGGGGTCTTGTTGAAGGGCAACCATGCATCACGGGAGATGTAGTCTGGTTGGGGAGCTGGGCCCAGCGAAGCAACTGTGGGGCGTGGAGCACTCAAACTACAACTCCCACCATGCACGGCGGTGGCAAAGTCAGAATGGAAATATTTCCGTTTTCTTCCCGCAGGAAGATAAAAAAAATTAAAAAATCATTTAATTGAAACTATAGTTTTCCATCAAACAGTTGTGAGGGGAAATTTTCCACCTGCCCTTGTTTGAGAGGCCTGGGGAAAGGAACGGGTTGGGTTCTGGGGTGGTCAGGGAGAATTACACACGGGCCGTGGGAGGAAAGCAGCTCTTGGTCTAGCAGTCAAGGGACCATCATGCTATTCAAGTCTTGCTGTAATGGGGCCCGATCCATGACAAGTCACACGTATGGGACAGGTGGGATTTTAAGGGTTTAAAACAAGTACATTTCCAAGGGTCTTAGGGGAATTAGGCACCCAAATTCCCTTGACGTCCCAGGGGATTCAGGTGCCTTTAGGATCATTTGAACAAAGCTGGCCTTGAAAAGGTTTTGAGTCTCTTGCATTTCCCTTTGCTATCAGGCTTCCCTACGCTTGACAGACAGACAAAATCGGTGGTGGGCCCTTCCCCTCTCCTGTCCCCTCTTGTGGATTTGATGGTGCCCCTTTGTCCTGATGCCTGACGCCCTCCTCCTTTACTCCCTGTGCTGTGTTTGGGGTTGTTTTCTTTTTTTGGTGCGCGTACCTGTTTATTTTCTTACAGAGTTCTCTCCGTTGTGTGTGTCCGTGTGTTCTGTTATCCCTTTGTCCGTCCCTAGCTCCCGCCCCCTCCCCTCTCCCCAGCAATCTCTGTCCCTCCTCCTACCTCCTCGTCTGCCACCAACGGACCTCCATCCCCCAAATTCACCCGGGACCCTCTGTCTTACTGCCTAAATGAGATCAATAAAACAGTCAAACCCCGCATCGCCTCCTTCCGCAGCCTCAAATGGGGGGTAAGTTTCTGTCTTGTTTTTTGCTTTGTACTGACTGGGGGAAGTTGCTGCTGTTTTGAAGGGCACCTGCAAAGAAAGAAAGAAAGAGGCACTGGGGCTGTGCAGAAGGAGGCTTAAAGTATCTAGTTGGCTTTGGGGGAACACCCCCCTCCCTCCCCGCGCAGTAATGGAACTGTTCAGAAATGCTACCGCCATGCCACTTGGGAATTGTAGCTGAGGTTCTCCATGCTCATTGTCCACTGTGAACCAGGCTCCCTGTTTGGACTACATCTCCCATGATGCACGCTCTTTTGTGAGGTGAGCTGGTGTATTATGGGAAAAAGCTCAACACACGGAGGACAACAACTCTTGAAGTCTATGAACTACAATTCCCAGGAGGCACTGGGGCAGCATAGTGAAATCTAAGTGTTGGGATTTGGCTCCTTATTTTGTTCAGCAAAAAAATCAGAATTGTCCCCCCCAAAGCAGATGTTTTTCACTTAAAAAAAACAAACAAACCAGCTTCTGTGGGAATTTTCCCCTAGAGCCAACATGCACTCGATCATTTCTTCTTTTGCTGGTCACCTCTTAAAAAAACCCAGGTTTTCCTTCTTGTCCCTGATGCTTCAGCCTCCCACACATGGTACAGAGATCATGGTTTAACCCATTTCAGAACTATCCGCTCCCCATACACGTTCCTTCCCTCCGAACCTAGCCCAGCCCTTCGCCTGCCCCGGCCAGCTGATGTTCCACTTGATTCTGCCCGTGTCCACATCCCGTCCGTACCAGGAGCTTCCCCTTCTGCAGTCTCCAGAGAGGAGCATTTACAGCCTCTGGTCTTGCTCCACATAAAACCCTCCAAGCCGTCTCTTGCTTCCCAGGCTTCCCTTCTGTTGGCTTCTCCTTTTAAGAAACTGTTGAACTTCATCTGCTGCTTTCAAGCCAGGAGACTAAAAAACCAACTCCACAGCCAATTTCCAATCACCTCTCCCTCGCCCTGCTAGTCTCAGGAAGTAGGAGCGTATCCAGCGACCAGGACTTTACCCCTCCATGCCGGGGGTGCCCTGACTCTGCCAGGCTGAGGACTGGCACGTGGTTATGGTTCTGCTTTAAAAAGCAAGCGTGGTTCCTGGGTATTTCCTTTGGCACGGTGGTGGAAATTGTTCGGTAGCCAGTTGAATCACTTGGTTGTGCAAATAAAAGGATCGCCAGGCTGGATCCACCGCCCGGCCGCTTGTGTCTCAGGCAGCCCCTGACGCTTCCGAGGGCCCGGTCGTGATGGGCTGATCTTTGCCCTGCGTGGGCGTGGCTCTGCAAGGCGTTAGCATTCGATGCCGCTTGGAAGCTGTGAGTTCTGGAGCCCACCCACCAAATGATTCACCTGAGGTGTCTCAGATCTCCGAAGACCCAGTTCAGTGCTGGTTCCCCCGTTATGATGGAGGATACTGTGAGCTGTTCCTTCCACCCTGGGTTCATGGAGCAGCAGCCAGAGAGGACCAGGATCTTAACCCTACGTGCTGCTTTTGAAGGCAGTGGTCCGGCCTGCCTTGGTGGAAAGCTGCAGGGCTGTGGCGGGTGTCTCCCCGAGAGCTAGAGACCAAGTCTCCCTCTCTGCACAACCTGCGATCTCCAGATCCCAGCAGCTGCTGCAGGAATACGTCATGCTGCGTGTTGCAGCAGGAGAGGCCCCATCTCCAAGGGAGTTCCCTCTGCTGGCCTGATCCTACGTGTTGCGGAGTTCTCCCAACAACCAGTGAAGGTTGAGGAGGCTCAGCATGCCTGGGCCCTTAGGAAATGGGCACATGCCTTCCCCTGGTCTTGCAGGTCAAGGGCAGTGGCTTTCTGGCTGCCCAGCTGATCAGATGACTCTCCAACACGACCACTTTGCCCTGCAAGCCATGGTGTGGGGGAGTGGGAGGGTGTGTGTTTTGTGGCAGGGAAGAAGGGTGCACGTTATAGCACGAAGGGAACTGATGTATCCTTTTCTTCTCCCCACCAGCCTGTGATCACGGAAGATTTCAGCCACTTGCCACCAGAGCAGAGGAGGAAAAAGCTTCAGCAGAAGATTGAGGAGAGGAACCGGGAGCTGCAGAAGGAAATTGACCAGCGGTATGAACATTTGATGACCTGTAGGATGGAGCCTTTTCGGTGCCTCATGTCTCTGTCCTTCATGGGTGGGGCTGTTGGACTACATCTCCCATGATGCTTCATGGACTCCCACAATCCATTTCTCTTGCCCAGTTTTGAAACCCTGAGGGTTTATCCATAATCTGTAACTCTGGCCTCCTGCTGCAGTGAGTTCTGCAGATTATTCCCCATAGCAAAATGCTCTTTCCACATAGTGCGTGTGTTTAAACTGTAATCACGCCTAAAGCAACAATTATACAGAATATCTAACCAAGATTGGGGCCCCACTGTGCCAGGTGCTGGACCCGCATGGTGAGACAAAGTTGCTGCCCCAATTTATCTACCTTCTAAGTTGACCAGGATAGGAAGGGAAAACAGGAGCAGAAATGACTTGCCCAAAATCAGGGGCAGAGCCAGTAACGGAGAAGAAACGCCTCAGTGGGGTTATGATAAAGATCTATAAAAATCACGACTGATGTGAAGAAAGTGATGTTTATTGCTTCAAATAACACAAGAACCAGGGATCACCCAATGAAATTAACAGGCCACAGGTTTAAAATGAAGATAAGGAAGTGTTTCTTTACACAACACGTAGCCAACCTGTGGAACTCCTTGCTGGGGGATGTTGTGAAGGCCAAAACTATAACTGGGTTAAAAAAGAACTAGGTAAGTTCGTAGAGGATGGGTCCATCAATGGCTATTGCCCAAGGTGGGCATGGACACAGTCCCATGCTCTTGGTATCCCTACCCTCGAAGCTAGGAATGGGTAACGAGGGATGGATCACTCAATAATTGTCCTGTTCTGTTCGTTCCCTTTGAAGCATCTGACACTGGCCTCTGTCAGAAGATGAGATAGTGGCCTAGATGGAGCATTGGGCTGACCCGTTCTTATGTAATCCAGATCTTCTGATTCCTGGTCCAGTGCTCAAATTGCAGGATTAGAATGGTCCTCGTGAGGCCATCTAGCCCACTCCCCTGCATGAGCATTATCTAGCCCATCCCTGACAGTGGTTTGTCGAACCTGCTCTCAAAAATCCACATTGATGAGACCCCACATCCTCCCTGGACAGTTTATTCCAGGGCTTAATCACCCTGATAGCTAAGACGTTTTCCCTAATGTCCAAGCTAATCCATCCTTGCTGCAATTTAAGCTTCTTGTCCTATTCTCAGGGGTTTTTCTCCCTCCTCTATGTAACAATCTCTTATGTTCTCGAAAACTGTTATTGTGTTCTGCCTCAGTCTTCTCTTTTCCCAACTAAACACACCCCGTTTTTTTTCATACCCCCTCACCGGTCACGTTTTCTAGACTTTTAACCACTTTTGTGACTCTTCTCTGGCCTTTCTCCAATTTTTCCCCATCTTTCCTGGTGCCTAGAACTGGACACAGCACTCCAGTGGAGGCCTAATCAGGCCGAAGGAGAGCAGAATTGCGTCTCGTGTCTTGCTTACCACACTCCTGCTAATACACGGCAGACAGATGTTTGCTCTTTCCTTGTAACAGTTACATTGACCCATATTTAGCTTGTGATCCATTATGACCCCCAGATCCCTCTCTCCAGTACTCCTTCCTAGACGGTCATTCACGTTTTGTATGTGTGCACCTGATTAGTCCTTCCTAAATGGAATTCTTTGCATTTATCCTTATTGGTGTTCAACCCCTTTACTTCCGACCACTTCTCCGGTTTGTTCAGATCACTTTGAATTTTAATTCTATCCTCCAAAGCACTTGCAACCCCTCCCAGCTTGGTATCATCCGGAAACTTGGCAAGTGACCTCTGGGCCATTATCTAAATCACTCATGAACAGAACTGATCCCTGCAGACCCCGCTCGATATGCCCGTGCAGTTTGACTGAGTGTCACAGCGACACAGGCAATATTGCATCCCCTTGGGCTCGCTCCACCACAGGATATAAAAGGAAGGAACCGATCAGTTTCCAGCTTTCAATTTGTATTCAAATGGATTCTCGTTTTTGCCAGAAGGCAGAATTTTTGTTATCCTATTAAAATTCCTTTCCCTAACTCTCCCCCCACCCCCCTCCAGCGATGCCTTAAACAAGATGAAGGACGTGTATCAGAAGACACCCCAGATGGGTGACCCCACTAGCCTGGAGCCAAAGATCTCAGAGACCCTCAGCAACATTGAGAAGCTGCACCTGGAAATCCAGAAATACGAGGTAAGGGGGGGAAGTGTGTCAGGGGCTGGGGTTAACTTTGACACGCTCACCAAACCCTGTCTGGTATCCAGGCATCTGGCCGTGTTCTCAAGCTATCTGTGACTCTGATTGTACGCAGATCCCCGTAGGTCCGGTCAGGCCTTCCGTTTACTGCAGTTTGAACCCGTTTAATCTATAAGCGAGGTCTCTGTCTCCCTCTAATGGCTAGAACATGTATCAACGCCTCGCTTTCTGGTGCTTTTCAGCTTTAGATCTCACAGCGTTTTAATAACAAGGCCAGTGTCATGCCCATTTTACAATTGGGGAAAAGATTTCGCCACCGTAACCCTGGCAGGCCAGGGTCAGAGCTGGGAGTAAAATCTGGGTCCCTGGTTAACTGCTCTAGCCACTAGGCCATGTTACTCTGTAGGTGTTGAGGCCTAGCCTACACTAGCAGGTGTACACTGGAAGCGTCCTCTTAGTATAGGCAAGGTTTGGAGTGGCTTTTGAACCACTTGATTCTGGTTCCCCAAGTGAAATAAATGATATTGGCAAAATCTCTTGTATATTGCAATAAACCCATTTAAAAAAAAAAAAATCACCCCCGTAACCAACATTAACATATGGTCAATATTTTGAGGTGTAGATCTGGCCGAAGACTGTCTCTTCTGGCACAACTAGAGCCCATGCTCTGTATCCATGTCTCTTATTTTACATTCCAAAGGGGTAGCCGTGTTAGTCTATTGTAGAAAGACAACAGAGTCTTGTGGCACTTTTAAAGACTAACAGATTTATTAATCGCATGAGCTTTCGTGGGAGAAAATCCCACTTCGTCAGACACTTTGAAGCGTCTTCTTCAAAGCGTCTGACGAAGTCTTATTTTACAGGTAGTCAAAGTGTTTTAGGTTCTTATCTGGCCCCCATCACTGGAGCATCAGAACATCGCGGAATCTTTTAATATATCAATCCTCCTGTGAGGCTAGGCTATTATCCCCATTGTACAGATGAGGTGACTGAGGCACAGAAAAGCAAAGAAACTTGCCCAAGGTCACAAAGGAAGTTTGTAGCAGAGCAGGGATTTGAACTTGGGTCTTAAATTAGAAGCTCTTTGGGGAAAGGACCAGTGTTTTCTTTTGTGTCCATACAGCACCCAGCACACTGGGGTCCTGGGCCATGACTGGCACTCCTAGGTGCTACCGCAATTTGAATAATATCAAAAGATGTGAGACTCTTGTAAATCAGAAGGGTTGCTACACATAAGTGTCATGACCGCATCGGTTCTCAGGTTAAGTGTCTTTATGATTCAAACGCTGTTAGTTGGATTTATGACAGCTGAGTCATGCCTAAATTATTCTGGGGTGAATCGTGTGTAACCCAGAGTCAAGTGTGGTTTCATTGATAGAAACAGCCTGGGCCTTCATTCCTTCTCTGTCTCGAGCGACGGACGTCGCGCTAGACAAATCCATGTTCAGTTGCTCGGCCCCATTTCCTCATTCGCTAAGGAAGTTAACCCGGAGGCTGAGAGTATTTTATAAATGAGTCAGCCGAATGTGCCTAGCCTAATAAAAGCACAGGTCACACCCCCTCCCCTCCCACCCCACCTTCCCTCCAGTGATTCTTAATGGCTGGCAGGACTGCTGGGTTTTACTCACAGCACTGGTTAGAGCCAGGCAACTCCAGACTCCTGCCTTCTATCTGCAGTCTGGGGGGGAGTGGTAGAGGTGACCCTAGCTCATCCCCTAAACAGGAATACTTTAGGACCCCCCCCCCATTGCCCCTCCTCCACCTACTAAAAATACTAATGGTATTTCCCTACAAAAATATACTAGCACAGCACACAGGGGTTGGGTGATTAAAAGTGCACGTTGAACAAGGAGAACGCTATTCCTGGGGTCGTACAAAAGCGGGGCTCCCCTGAGCCACTTGGAAGAGGCTGCTTCGTCTGCTTATGCCTAGCACCACCATGAGGAAGTGGGGTCTAGTGGTTAGAGTGAAGGGCGGAGAGCCAGGTTCTGGGCACTGATTTGGCACTAATTTTATACTGGGGACGCGCAGGGCAAGACAAAATACAGGGAGCCCCAAATTGGTGCACATGCAAGGATGGTGCCAGATTCTCAGATCTTCACTCGGATACCTGCAGCTGCTCTACAGATGCACTTGGCTGCCAGGCAGGGGGGCTGGATCCATGGGTCTTCTGAGGATGGGGCTGGGGACAGGACCCATGGGGAGCAGATACTAAGGGGCATCGGCCTGGGAGCAGAGACGGGCGCTCCATTTCAGTGAAGACTCTTCCCCCATGTGAATCCATCTCTGGATGGCTCTGCTGTGGGGGAGCAGGAATGAAATGCTTGAATCTCTCTCGTGCTTCCTCTCTGTCCCGCGCCTCCCAGTCCTGGCTGGCCGAAGCCGAGGGCAGGATGCTGAGCAACCGGCCGGACAACATCCTGAGATACAGCCGCCACCTGGACCACGCCACCACCCTGAACAACAACAACGGCTCCCACGAGAAGGACAGGTGAGGCGGCAAAATGTCTCTCCAGGAGTGAATGCTGCTGAATTCTCGCATGGGGAGGTTTAGCATCTCTGGCCCAGGGGCACATATGTTTCTCTCATTAGGGAATGTTTTTTTCATTAAAGGGTCTGAATAGAACCCAGGAGTCCTGGCTCCCAGCCCCTGCCGCTCTGACCCACTTGACTGTGCTCCCCACTCTAATCACTAGACCCTGCATTCCTCCGGGTGGGGATCAGAGCCCAGGCGTCGTGGCTCCCAGCCCCTGGCTCTGATTACTACAGCCCATTCCTCCTTGTGGACAACTCCACTGGACTCCCTGTGGCTGGGGCTGCCCCCCACCAGGACAGCTGCTCACCCTGTCTCCTGGTTCCTCCCCCAGCCCCGATGCCACCCAATCCGATGACAGTCAAGATGCCCTGAACCAGCCCATCTACACGGAGTTTGATGAGGACTTTGAGGAGGAGCTGGCCTCGCCCATCGGCATCTGTGTGGCCATGTACCAGTTTGAAGGTACCCGCCCAAGACGCTGGTCTGATATCCCCATTCTCCTCCTAGCCAGGTTCACTGGCTGGACTATATGGGCCTTCCTGGTTGAGCAGGGGAAGGGGTGCAGCATGGGAGATTTAGGTCACGATGCATCATGGGAGTATAGGGAATTTAAACTGCAAGTCCCATGATGGACTAGTGCCCCTCTTTGACTGAGGAGGCAGTGCATTATGGGAGTTTTGGGCCATGGTGCATCATGGGAGATGAAGTCCAGCTTGGGAGCTGGGCTCACAGAAGAGAATGGGAGTAGGAGACAGCTGAGCTATGACTCCCAGAAGGCACCATGGCAGTATTTCCTAGTCAAAATTTTGGGTAGTTCCCCCGCCCCCCGCCCCCCCCAATAGAAAACTGATGTTTCCATGGGAAGTAGAGACTTGCCTTGAAAAATCTCATCTAGTCATAAAACAATTTTCTGGAAGATTTCCAACCACTCCTCGCCCCTTCCACGCCCCCGTGGCTGGTTTGCAGTGAGGACAACAGACTATGGGGAACCTCCCGCTGGCCCACAGTCTCGGTTTAGACCTGGCTAAATCCTCTGCATGAGGTGGAACAGGAGCCGGCTTCCCGAAACTAGAGGTGGGGACGGCGATTCTCCCCATCAGTGCTCGTATTGGGGGTACAGTTCTCATCCCCTTTATTCCTCTTTTGGGTGGATCCCCTTCCCCCTATTCTCTCCCTGAGTTGGTATCTCGTGCATCATTCATGGTCCTGTTAATTGTGGGTAGAGATCCTGGGATCTCTGACGTGGGGGCATGGAAACGGAGTGGGACTCTGAGCTCTGGAACAGGTGATTTTTCTAACCCAGGTGCCTTGATTCCCCTCCTGCCCCATCACCCCAGGTTCCAGCGAAGGTACCATCTCCATGATAGAGGGAGAGGAGCTGAGCCTGATGGAGGAGGACAAAGGTGACGGCTGGACCCGGGTGCGGACGAGCAAAGGGGGCGAGGGTTACGTGCCCACCTCCTACCTGCGGGTTACCCTGAACTGAGGATGAGCCGCCCCGCCTGGCTGGAGCAGGACAACTGGCGCGTTCAGCTGCAGGGGACTGGTTGGGATGGGGGGGAAGGGAGCCACACTGCCTGAACCTGTGAGTCAAGACCACAGCTGGCCTCTGGCTCCCCTTAGCCGAGGGGCTCCTATGCAAGCTGACCTCTGCCAGTAAGCCTGGGTTCCTATTTCCAAAGCAGATCGTCTTGTGGGGGGGGGGGAGAAACCCCCCACATCACGCTTGCCCCCTTCTGCTAAGCACCAGCCCTCTGTAATTTCATATTTCAGCACAGCAATCTCTGCGCAGGAGGGAGTGGGTAACGGGATGCTGAGGGGGAGGGGTGGACTGGATTTCTGGCTGCTCCTAGATTTGGGGGCAGCAGCTTTACTCCCCCCTCTTCTGCTCCCCTGTGTGAATAACTCACTGGCCTCCAGAAAGTACCAGCTCCACTCTTCCC
>ML686092.1:3041434-3055088 GCA_007922175.1 Pelusios castaneus
CTAAGATCGGGCATTTCCTCCCAGGGTCAGACAGGATCTCACGTCCGGAGCAGCCCCACTGCCTGCAGCCAAGTTAAGCTCCTTGAGAACTTTGCCCCCCACTGGTGTGATCCATCTATTAACCCTCGCTGTGCTTGATTGGGCACTGCCCAGACACACAGCGAGAGACGGTCCCTGCCCCAGCCGCAATTGGGCACAGCTGTGCCGGGCGCTGCCCAGAGAGTGAGAAATAGACAAAATGGGCCAAGAACCTTTCCTCTCGCGTTGTCTCTTTAGACTCCTCAGGGCAGGGATGTTCTCCCTCCTCAGCGCTCAGCAGGGTAGCAAGGCGTGGACCCCAGTCTCCACTGGGACCTAGCCAGCTCCCAGCGCAATGGCAGGGGGAGGCGATCTCGGGCAACAGCTCTATCCGTGGCTGTAACGCCAGCAATAACAAGAGTGGTGAGTGGGTGAGGCCCAGGGTGACTGCCAAGAGGGTGAGGAAGAGCAGAAGGCGATAAGAAAGGGGAGTGGAAAGAGCAAGCTGCATGGCCTATAATCCACTCCGATTCCTTTACCCTGCCTGTTCCGCCCAGATCCAGAGGAATTTATTCCTCCTCGTGATCAGTTCAGCCTGTCCCAACGGTGGCTCTTCTGGACTGTGCTTGGGGCAGGCGCCTGCCAGTCCACGCTCCCCAGGCAGCTCCTTGCCTAGGCAAGTTGTCAGGCACGGAGCACACCTTGGGATGCCTGGGCGCTGAGTCAGACCCGCTGGGAGCCAGACAACTGCCGGAAGAGTTCCCGGCCAGTGAGCAAGCCCTCTGGTGCAGCGTGCAAGAGCTCTCTGCACAGAGGACAAGCGTCACCTGCCCTGGATGGGGCCCTTAGATCCCAGTCTGATGTAGGGGAGGGAGACGGTACAGCGGGAGCGGGGGATTGGCTCTGCGGCCAGCGTGCTCCCTCACAGGTCACTATGCCCTGTTTACGTGGAGACCTCAGTTTCCCCTCCTCCTGCAAGTGGTGGCACTTGTAGACCACACAATTGGGAGCAAAACAAAAGAGTCCTGCTCCCCGCCCTGCCCGACACTCCTCTTCCAGGACTCCTGGGTTCCAGTTCAGACTCCCAGTCTCCCCCACTCCCCCTTCAAAGCCTGGTTGAGTCACACGACTGAACAGAGCCTGGCCACCGTCAGCCCCTGAATCCAGGAGTCCCACGTCCTTCTAGCGAATCTCTAGACCTTTAGAGGGCTTCAGTCCCCCTCCCGGACCAGAAGCCCCTGCTACCTTTTCTTCCTGCCTCCTGCCCCAGCTCCTGTTCCCTTCCCCACCCCCCGCTCTCCCTCCGGATCTTCCCAAGCAGCTGTCCTGTGCAGATCACCGCTTCTCCTCCACCCGCTCCCGACTGCCACACAGCATCTTGGCATCAACACAGGCATCAAGCTTCTACACATGGAGATCCTCAGTAAGTCAAACGCTCTTCACAGTTGTGCCCCTCAGTCAGGGGCTTCACCGTGGGGGTCCCAGTCACCCGCTCCCCACAACACCCCTGCTGGAGTATCCGGAAACTCCCCCTAGAACCAGCCTCCTGCCCCTCTCCCCATAGTGCTCCCTCCTGGGATAGACCAGCGTGGGAATAACCTATGTTTCCTACAGCCGTGCTTCTCCACAGAGGTGGCAGATGGATAGCAAATTCTGCGGGTCACAGACTGAGCCTCTGAGCTCCCCGGGTGGCTGACATGAAACTCACGTTGACTCTCTGTTCACCCAGCCCTTTTGGCCCCAAATCAAATGTCATCCTTCCCTGTGGGCTGGGTGTGTCTCCATCTCCCCGCCAACTGCACGCTGCCACCATGCTGGATCAGGAACCTTACAGCATCTCCGCACCCGCCAGGCTCCACACCAAGCTAGAGGGATGCCCGGCCCCATTTAGATGACGTGAGACAGCTGCAGATGCAAATCCCAATCTGAAGTCTTCTCGCAGGGGGCTTGGAGTCCACAGAGCTGGTTTGTCTACGCTGTCTATATGATTAACAAGAACAGCCTGCCCAGCCTAAGGGTCCTGCTGGAGTAAAAGACTTGTTTCATCAGCTTGCTAAGCTAGGGCCCCAAATGGTCAGGGTTTGGGGGATTTTACAGATACCCACAAACTAGCTCAATGCTGGTGCTATTTTCCTGGGCACTGGTAGACAAGACCTGAAACAACCAATTAGCCAAGAACCAGGAGGAGGACACAGGAAAACGAAGGGGAAAGGATCTGGTGAGAAAACCCATTAACTCTGCTCACCTGCTGGGGAGCACCTGATCTTTCCAGGTGACTGCCCAAATACGGCTCAAAAGGCCAGAGAGGAAGGAGAGCTTAGTAGACAGGACATTCACCAAGGAATTTTAGACACTCTACCCATGGCTCAATTTTTCCAGGTTTTCTCCCCAACAGACCTTCCCCTGGGTGGCTGCAAGATCAGGAAGCTGATTTGATTCTGGTAAGTTTCAGGGCTCTGAAACTAACCAGAGTCTTGTCAATGTCACTCCTCTTGAACAGTGAGTGGCTCTGGGGGGTCAGTAAACTCAGGCAGACAGTGCAGCAGCAGGTCATATTTCAAACACTATCTTTGCAACCACATGGGCTAGAAAATGGATTTTTTTTTTAAATTAATGCTTAAGTTTGGCAAAAACCATTGCCTCATATACTTCCCCTGGCCACAGCTGAGTGGCTTCTTTAAGCCCTGATTAAATACAATACAAACAAGTTAACAACCCAGCACAGTACTTCAGAGTCCTGCAACTTGCAGCTGTTCACTTCTAAGCCAGGAGGCTGTGCCATGCAGTGATCCTCTCCACCCTGCCCCAAAGTCTCATGGTCATGTTTTCTTAAAGCAAGAAACTTCTGGGTTTATTTCTTTATTTTTTTTTAAATCCAGAACATTTGTGGCAGTCTCTTTCCCACATTTCTTCACCTTCTGAAGAGGGGTGGAGAAAACAGAAGGGTCAAAGTCTCCTCTTGTCACGCTTATTATCTTTATTATCAGTTCCAGGAGGGTTGTGAGGAGAAATACAGGAAAAGATCGAAGGGCTTTGAGATCTGTTGCTGAGAACTGTTATGTAAGAGTTAGGTGGTAATTTTGGGAGGGGCTTAGTTTATTTCGGCAAAAGAAACAAGGAGTCTTATGAAAGCGCATACGATACATTTGTTAGTCTTTAAAAGCGCCGCAGGACTTTTTTTAGGTAGTAGTGATATTTTTATACTGTATCTCTGTCGCACCTAACTGGGAACAGAAGCCTGTGCCCGGCATTGTATGAACACAGGCTAAGTTGTCCTCCCCTGAAAATCTGAGAGTCTAAATACTCAAGACAAAGAAAGCTCACGACCCTCATTATCCAGAGAGGGAGCTGATAGGCAGAGAGATGAAGTGACTCACCCAAGGAGTTTATGAGAACTCCTTATTCCCAGTCCGGGACCTTCCCCACATACCCACCCTCTCCTTTTTCCTCCCAGCCACTCTGCCTCAGGTTTCCAATGTATCTTGTGCCAAACAATTTTTATCCCCGTTTTGCGAGGGCAAAGCCTATGTTTGGATCATCTCTGCTTGTTTTGCATGTATGTTACTGTAGAAACCTCATACCACCCTCTGACATCACCGATCAGGTAATAATGATACGCCATAGACCCCAGCGTGCTTTACAAAGGAGGGATGGGACCATGAGCTCCTTTGTACATATGGTAAATTTCCAGAGGGGTGGCCCTGTTAATCTGTGTACAGCAAAAACGAGAGTCCTGTGGCACCTCATAGACTAACAGAGTTCTTCAGGCGTAAGCTTTCGTGGGCTGCAACCCACTTCGTCAGATGCGTCTGTTAGTCTAAAAGGTGCCACAGGACTCTCGTTTTTGTACATGTGGGGAAACTGAGGCACAGAGTGGCAGCAACTAACTGCAGATCAATGGCGGACCTGGGAACAGAGCCCAGGCATTGCAGCTCCCAGCTGCTGGACCAGCCTGTCTCCTGTAACGTGGAGGTCGCTGGTGCAGTCTGATGCTAGCAGTGAGTGAGGCTCTGCAGTGGCAGGGAATTGATCAAGTGACACATGGTCAGATGAGCCCAGCAGGCAACCTGTGCCCCAGGCTTGAGATGGTGGCCAAGCCTGTCACCCCCAAGGTCCCTCCTGATCTGGCCTGGGGGCAAAGCCTCTGAGCAAGACCCACCAGCCAGGCACCCGAAAGAGGGTTTTCTGGAGTTCCTCAGAGCACCGTTCCCCCAGCCAGTGTCCCATCTCCAGCCTGGGGATGCTGCTGCAGAGACAAGCCCCCCACTTTGAGCTTCAGCCACGATCCCACTCAGCAAGCATTTTGCACCCACAATCAAGCCTGCAGCATGGGCAGTGATCTGTTCTCTAGCCCCCCACCCCAATGCGCTAGCCACACGAACTGACTATCTGCACTGCTCACACGGGAGACCAGCAGGGAGCATTTGCCTGCTGGGCCTGCAATTTAGGAGCCCACCAGCCTAATGGGGACCTCAGACTCTCTGGAGTCCTAAAAGGACTGTGACTCACCCCCCCGGGCCATCATCCTACAGTGCTCTGCCTCCCTGAATCATGGTGTTGGTGTCCTCAAGCGGGACCCGAGCCCATACAGAATGGGGCTCAGAGCCACCCACTCATTCAACATAGGTGCTGCTGAATTGGGCTGGAATCGGAGAGGAAAAGGCTCCAAGTGGAATGAGGTTTCTAGGATTTGGGAGACCCAGCTTCAAGTCCCAGCTCTGTTCTGGGTGACTGTGGGCAAATCATGTAGCCTCTCTAAGCCTCAGTTTCTCCATCTGTACAATGGGGACACCAGCACTGCCCTACCTTAGATGGAAGATTGTGAGGACAAAGACTGTGGAGGGCTTTGAGATGTGCTTATGGAAAGCTATAATTTCTCCTCCTCAGCCAGCCAATCTATGGTTCCTTTGACCCTTGCAGCAGAAATGCCTGTGTAACATTTCTGCCAAGGTCAGGGACAGACACCTGTCTACAGAAGGGCAGAGCCCCCTCCAGCAAAGCCAGAAAATGCATGTTCCCAGATCTGCAGAGCTCAAGCCCGGAAGGGACCATTGGTGTGATCTGATGTGACCTCCCCCGTGGCTAACTCCCCGAACGGCTGAAAATGTGAGTCTTACTTGCAGCACGAATTTGTCCGGCTTCAGCTTCCAGCCGCGGCACCCCTTCGTCAGTTAGATTACAGAGCTGCCTGTGATGAGAAATCTCCTCCCCGGCTTGGTGCTTCTAGACTGATCAAGTTGCCTCTTTGCCTCTGCTTGGATAAACTAAACAAAACCCGTGTTCTCACTTCTCTCAGCACCAGGCAGGTCTGAATCAGGCAAATCAAGGCACACGAAAACCTACGACTTACAGCTCGGAGCCATCATGTGGAGGGATCCCCAGTGTGATGGGACATCTAACCCTCTGTGACTGTTCACCACTGTGTGTCTGAAAGGCCCCCGGCGGCAGGTCACAGACACAGGACTCCAACTCCCTCCAGGCACCCGCAGAGATGCTTCCTCCTAAAAGGAGACAAGATTCAGATCAAAAGCCCCTCAGGAGGAAATTGATTGGCGAGACAAGGAGATGAAAGAGTTCCCTAGCTCTTCAGCCCCATGCGGTGTCTTCATTAGCAAAGAATTAGAGTGGCTGATAAAAAAAAATAAAAACCACCGGGAGGCAGCACATGCTGGTCCTTGATTTTTTTTTTTTTAATCAGTGGGGCAGACCAAAACGCAATTAAGCCAGGTGAGCGCACCAGCCACACTCCATGGAGAGATGCAAGACCAGAGTCTGACCTCGGCTATGGTGGTGTAAATCCAGAGTAACTCTAGTAACATCGATGGATGGACACCATTGTCCGGAGCAATGCAACAGGGATTGGTGGTGGGGGGCAGCCAGGTCGGCTGTGACAGATCAGAGCAATGGGTCCATCAAAGGTGAGGCAATAGAGTTAGATGGGCCCACTGGCCTGATCTGGCACTAGGGTGCAGGTCAGAGGATGGGGAGGAGGTGAGATACTGGGCTAGATTGGTGCATTGGTCTCATCTATGTCCCCACTACTGAATGAGGCGAGCGGCACCACCATTCCCGGCTGGCATTTTTAAAGCAAGTCGCTTTCCTGGCTCTCACGGCCCTTCTAATCCCCAGGCTGCACACCCATAGAAACACCAGCCCTGCAGCTCCATCCCCGAGAATCCAAACACAAAGGGCTGGGACGAGGGAGAGCGCGGCCGCACAATGGAGAGGAAATCCTCTCCGCCCTGGCGTGTTTCCCCCCAGCCATCGCAGGACCATCTCGCTGGAACAACACCAGCTGCAAAAGGCAGGCCAGGAATGGATCCTCGCCCCGCTGTCCCCAGCTTCCCATGGAGCCAACGGGACCAGGCCCGTCTCAATCAGCTGTGAGTCCAATGGGGCGATGGAAGTTTACACCAGGTGGGAATCCGGGCCTAGCACATCAGCGACAGTGGGGTGAAAGGAAAGTCGGCTCCTGAGCTGCCAGGCAATGGAACAAACCCCAGAGACTGGAGAGCGGAGCCATTGCGACTGTAGGGGAAGGAAGCCAGGCATGGGAAATAAGGGACTTAGCGCTTGTATTTATTCCAATCAGACATGGACAGACCACCGCCGCTGAGGAACACCCCAGTAGGCAGAGCTCCCATCACGTTACTCCTGGCCATAGGACAAGGCGTGAGCCACTCTGGGCCGCACTCTGGTTTCAGAAAGCCCAGGGTGAATCCAGGGTCATCCTTGGACCATCCTGGGGTTGAATGGACCCTGCCACCCTTCCAGATTGTATTTCCGGCAGACAGAGCGTCGCTCGGTGACAGCCCCTCTTCCACAGGCTAGTTCTGGGGTTTGTACTCTTAACCCAGTTGTGAGATTGGGTGGGTCCCCGTGTAGTGTACACAGCTGTGGGTGGGGGAGGGGAAATGATCCCAGACTCTTCATGGGGACCAGCAAACGGGGAGAGAGGGGGCTGGGGATTTAGGGAGAACTCCAGCCTCTGGGGAAAGAGTTTGGAAAATGATGGTGGGGAACAGAGCTGACAGTCCCCGTAGGTGCCCCATGGGAGGAAGGGCTTTGCATTCGCTCCCCAACAATACATCTCGTACCTGTGTTCCTGGGTACTGCATCAGGGCAGGTGCCAAAGGGAACACCCCCATCTCACTTCCAGCCAGGGCAGGGCTCCCAGAATCAATTTACCTCCCCCCCATGGCCACCTCTTATATAAGGGAGCATTCTCTCAGGTTCTCACCCCCTGGATAGCTCCTACTTCCTGTGTGTAGGGCATCCTCCCCACCAGATCTGACCTCCAGGGCACCCCATCAGATCTCACCCCCAGCACAGCTCCCCCAGTCCTAGCCACATTTTATAGGACAGTGTCCCCCATCCCCTAGATCTCATCTCCAGGACAGGCCCCCTCCTCCCGATCTGGGTCTCCTCCTGTGGGCAGCCTCCCCCATCTCACGTCCAGGACAGCAGCTCACCCCCACCCCCCATCCTGGGCACTCCCTATAGGTCCGAGGCCCCCTCCAGGACAGCTCCCCGTATAGGGCAGGGTCCCCCCCCAGATCTCACCTCCAGGACAGCCCCCGTATAGGGCAGGGTCCGCCCCCAGATCTCACCTCCAGGACAGCCCCCGTATAGGGCAGGGTCCCCCCCAGATCTCACTCCAGGACAGCCCCCGTATAGGGCAGGGTCCCCCCAAGGTCTCACAACAAGGGGTTCCCGCCCCGCAAACTCTCCCCCGTGCCGGACCCCCAGCCGGGGTGCGGTGTCTACCGTACCTGAGCATCTGGGGCGCAGCGCAGCGCCGCGGCGTGGGGGCCCCGGGTGGCTCCAACACTCCGGCCCCGCAGATCCCCGCCGGCTGCGGACTCTCCGCCCGCCCCATTCCGCACATTCCAGCCAGCGCTCGGGGCGGCTCCGCCCCGCTCGGGTCCCACCCCGGCACAGGCAGGGCGCACCGGAGCCAGGACTCGGGGGAGGGAGGAGCGGTGAGTCCGGTGGTTGTGTTGTTGTGCAACGCGGGTGTGGGCTGGGTTGGGCTGGGTGCCACGGCGAGGTGCTGCCGCGGGGTGCCAATCTGCGGGTCTGGGTGTGACAAGTGTGAGGCGGAGTGTGTCTGGGTGTGAGTTGGTGAGTGGGGTTGTGTGTTCTGGATGTGACAATGGGTGTGAGGTGGAGTGTGTCTCAGGTGTAAGTTGGTGAGTGGGGTTGTGTGTTATGGGTAAGAGGTGACGTGTGTCTCAGGTGTGAGTTGGTGAGTGGGGTTGTGTGTTATGGGTGAGAGGTGAAGTGTGTCTGGTGTAAGTTGGTGAGTGGGGTTGTGTGTTCGGGGTGTGACAATGTGTGAGGTGGAGTGTGTCTGGGTGTGAGTTGGTGAGTGGGGTTGTGTGTTTGGGGTGTGACAATGTGTGTTAGGTGGCGTGTGTCTGGGTGTGAGTTGGTGAGTGGGGTTGTGTGTTTGGGGTGTGACAATGTGTGTGAGGCGGAGTGTGTCTGGGTGTGAGTTGATGAGTGGGGTTGTGTGTTCTGGATGTGACATGGGTGTGAGGCGAAGTGTGTCTCTGGTGTAAGTTAGTGAGTGGGGCTGTGTGTTCGGGGTGTGAGTCTGAGTGTACATCTCATCAATGGACATTAGCCAGGACAGAAAGCACTTGCTGTTTGCCAGAGGCTGGGAATGGGCGGCGCCGCGGATCACTTGCTGATTATCTGCTCCAGTCGTTCCCTCAGAAGCACCTGTCGCTGGCCACGTTGGAAACCAGGATCCTGGGCTTGGTGGACCATTGACCTGCCCCAGTCTGGCTGGCGTTACGTTCTTATGTCTGACTGTGGGTTGCTGAGTCTGGCTGTGTATTCTGAGTGTGACAATGGGTGTGAGTGGAGTGGATCTCTGTGGCTGAGTCTTATTGTGCTTTCTGGGTGTGATAATGGGTGTGAGTGGAGTGGATCTCTGTGGCTGAGTCTGGTTCTATAGTCTGGGTGTGATACTGGGTGTGAGTGGAGTGGATCTCTCTGGCTGAGTCTGGGTGTGCTTTCTGGGTGTGATAATGGGTGTGAGTTGCAGTGGATCTCTGTGACAGAGGGTATTGCTGAGACTGTGTATATTCCGGGTGTGAGTTTGAAGCGTATGTTTTTGAGTGTGAGCTGGCCTGTTTGTGAGTCTGGCTGGTTTCTGGGTGTAAATTGGTTAATGGCAGTCTGTCCTTGGGTTGGATTGTGGGTGCAGCTGGGTTGTCTTTGTGTGTCTGTGTTTCGACAGCTTCCAGAGGGGTGGCCGTGTGAGTCTAGTTCAGCGAAACCACCAGAGTCCTGTGGCACGTTTAAAGACTAACACATTTATTTATCGCACGAGCTTTCGTGGGAGAAAATGTGTGTTTCAGATGTGCTTGGGTGTGAATGTGTTTGTGTAGCCTTGAAGGGGGCAGAAGTGTGTTTGTGAGCCTGTGGGCTTCTGAGTTATTGGGTGGGCGTGTTTGCGTGGCTCTGCGTGCGTGACAGCCGTGGCGAGGGCTGGCATTTGTGCGGCGGACGTCTCCGCTGCTCTAGGACTGCTGGTGTGAAGATGGCTGTGGGCTGGTTTCGGGGTGAGTGTGTGGATCTGTGTGCTGGTGCACGACACGCCTCCCGTCACCAGGGCCTTGTGCACAGCCCTCCTTGGCTCTGTCCCACAAGGCCCGTGTTATCTGCCAGCCATAGCTGCTCCCTCCCCCATCAATGGGCTCCTTGGATAGCCCCTCCCCTACTGAGAGCGCCCCCTATTGAATCACCCTGCTCCCTGCAGCATAGTGCCCCCTAGTGGTAGTGCTGGTTCACAAGCTGGCCCCCTACTGTATCACCCCCGTCACTCTCTTGTGCAAGGATCCCCATCCGAGGGCACACCCAGCCCCACCTTGTGTGAGGGATCATTTTACGACCTTGCCAAGGGGGTTTTCCTTGATAACAGACTCTGGAAGGGGGTGCTCATCAAAGGCTGAAGCAGGAACAAGGGGCCAGATGGCAGGTGGCCGCTGGGAACGGAAGGAGTGGGTTGACTTTTCCACCAAGTTCCTTGGGCCGGTGGGGGGTGCTTGCTGACTGTGTCAGCCTGGAACAAAGCTGAGGCTGAGATAAACTGGCCGACTCAGCCATGAATCTCATCCCGGCAGAACCGCGCCCACCTCCTCTTTCAAATCTCCGTGGTGGCATTAGATCACCTGAGGCTATGAGCTGATCTCCAGGGACCTGCACATATACACAGTCCCCCCTTCAAAGGGCTCCCCTTCCAAAGAGGCAAAGTTCGGGGAAACTGAGGCACACAGAGGGGCGTGACTCACTCCAGGTTGCCTAGAGAGATGGGATTAATATCCAGGGGTTTTCAGTCCCCAGCTCATGCCCTAGTCCCCACTGCCCCCACACACTGACATCTTGAGCATGTTGTTATTTATTAAACGTGTAAACAGTAGAACATAGAGCCCCAGGCCAGTCCCCAGTTGTGCTAGGTGCTGTACAAACATAGAAAATAGTAAGTCTGGTCCAAAGGGCTTCTGAGCAAAGTAGACAAAAGAGAAAAGAAAGGGGAAGAGTGGTCCAGCGATCAAGCACTAAACTGGGGTTTACGGTGCGCTGGATTCAGCTCCCTGCTTTGTCCCAGGCTGAATCCAGTCTGAAAAATTTATTTTCCCTCTTGTTTTCTGCAAGCTTTCAAGCTGCTGCTTGAGAAGTTAGTTGACCCCATCTATGTTGGGACATTCTCAAGAGATGACTCATAAACCTACCTAAGTTTCAGGGGCTCTGATGGGGAATTCTGAGTTGGTCAATTGGGCAGGAAATGAGGTGGCACCGAGATTTCTTTACCATCAGCATCAAGCCCACAAATGCACTGACTTGTTCATGTTGTGTAAACACCCTCACAGGCAGGACAGAAACTAACCGCAGGACTCTAAGGCTGGACATGCAGCAATTAGAAAACAGGGCACGTATTTTTATCAGCGAGGGTGAGTAACTGTTGGAGCAAACTACCAAGGGAAGAAGTGGCTTCTCCAAGTCTTGATGTCTTCAGATCCAGATTGAATGCCTTTTAGAAGACATGCTTAGCCAAACACAGATGCTGCACAGACCCCAGCTGAGATCAGGACCCCCCAAACATAGCGAGATACAATCCCTGCCCCCATGACTTAAAAAAAACAAACTTTTTTTTTTTGGTTTAAAAAAGATTGGAAGTTTTCCAAGAATTTTTGAAAAATTTTGAGAAAGTGAGCTTTTAAAAACAATTGTGAAACACTTTCTCATGTCCTAAACAGTTCTAGTGGCTGCAGATCAGTGGTTTTCAACCTTTCTTCATTTGTGGACCCTAAAAATTTCAAAAGGAGGTGTGGACCCTTGTGGAAATCTTAGACATAGGGTGTAGACACCCACACCAATCACTGGTGTACATAAACAGAGTCTGGTTTGTAAGTGGGAACAGATGACAGGTGTATATGGGGTTAGAAAGATCTCTCTCTCCATATGCCAGCCTCATGCCGAGGATACTATTTGTGTTACATTCCAAAGGGGAACCATGTTAGTCTAGGTCAGCCAGCAAACAAGGAATCTGGTGGCACTTTTAAAGACTAATAAATGTATTTATTGCATGAGCTTTTGTGGAAGAAAAATCCTGATACCATCTGTGCTTTCACTGAACGGTGTGCATGCCCCTCCCTGCCCAGGTAAAGGGTTAAATCCCAGCTCTACAGGTATGAAGGGCCAGGAGACCCTAGGGACACGTCTACACTGCTTTGTAAACCCGGAGCTCAGACTCATGTTTGAGCCCAACCCTGAGCGTCCACACACAAATCTGGCTGATTTGGGGCGGTAAGCACACAGCCTCCTCTGGTGCACAATGTGGAGAAGGGTGACCCCTAACGGATGCTTCGGGGCAGCACAGGAATTTCGGTGGAGATGGTGGGAGGAAATAGGTTTGGAAACAGCTGCCAGGAATTTGCAGTGGGAGGAGACTGCTCCAGGCTCAGAACAGAGAAGATGACACAGCCAGGGCATCTCCTTGGAGGTTTCAGCCCCCCCCACAACTGCCCCCTCTCATGATCCCCCTGTAAAACTGAACCCCTTTGTTGCTTTTCCTCCGAGGGCTGCTGTGATCTGGCAGCTGCCTCTGGGAACCGTGAGAGGGAGGAACACGTTCCAGAGAATATGGGCCACCCGCCCTTCTTATTACAGGAACAGGGAGTTGCTTCTGTGAAGTCAGCTGGTGACTTCCTAGCTGACCATGGGCAAATCACTCTGTTCTTTGTGCCTCGGTTTCCCCACCTGTCAAACAGGGAGGACAGTGACCTGCCTGCCACACTACGTGGCCTATGGAGAAATTTGTCTAGCTGACCCCAAGCAGAAGAGGTTTTCTCTTAGCCCAGGGAACTGACACCTTTGGGAAGGGACCAGAGCACTGGGGGTTTTATCCCTGACTCCCCAGTTATGTGCACGTAGGCACTGTGATTTTTTTTTCTTTTTCCCCCGGACAGGTGCTTTCTAATGGGGCCTGTCTCCTCTGCCAGCACCTGTCCTGCTCTGGGAGCCCCTGGCGGGGACGGGCGCCCTGACACTTCCTCGCAGCTCCTCCCCGGGGTGAGGGAGGGGGAGCTCCCAGGCCTGCTCCACCCCAGCCCCCACATGGCCTCCCTTGCTCTGTGTGGTTTGCTGTCGTTGCAAAAGAGGAAGCTGTCGTGTTGAGGCCTCTAGACACGAGGAGGAGGAGGCAGCAGAAGCTGTCTGCCTGCGAGGACGCAGAGCTCTTGGAGATGGAGTTGTGGAAGCAATGTGCCAAGTGGCTGATAGACTGCCGGGTGCTGCCCCCCAACCACCGGGTGACCTGGCCCAGCGCCCAGGTGTGCGAACTGGCTCAGGCCCTGCGGGACGGCGTCCTGCTCTGCCAGCTGCTCAACAACCTCATGCCCCACGCTGTCAACCTGCGGGAGATCAATCTGCGGCCCCAGATGTCCCAGGTGGGTGAGAGGGAAAGCTGGGGGAGGAATGGGGCCGCGCATCCGACAGCTACGGGATTAATCTGGGAGCAGTGGCGTAGTGAGGGTGTCCGGGAGCCAAGCTCCCATTTTGCTCCCCGGGTGCTACACGCCTTGAAACCTGACGGCCCCCTGCAGCCCAGGGACTTAGCCCCCCAATGCTCCCCCATCGCCATGCCTCTGGCTGTGAGCCAAGCGAGAGGCGTGTGGGATCCAGGTGGCAGGAAAGTGGATCATATCCACGGGGAGGGGAGGTTCATGGCATCAAGTTGGTCACTAAGGAGTAAATGCCCAAGAGGGGCTGAGGCATATGGGGGCTTATTGGCAGCTAAGGGATTAATACCCAGGGGGGAATTGAGGTCCAGCTGGCAATTAAAGGGTTAACACCCACGGGGCAGGGGAGTTCCTGGGGGGCCAGCTGGTAGCTAACTTTGTGTGTGATTGTGGATGTGAGAGCGAGGGAGGGGTTGTGGGGCTTGTTTGGCAAGTGAAGGGTTAACAGTGGGGGGGAGCTGATGGGACCGATGGTAGCTAAGGGGTTAATTTTGTGTGTGTGTGTGTGTGTGTGTGTGTGTGTGTGTGTGTGTGTGTGTGTGTGTGTGTGTGTGTGAGAGAGAGAGAGAGAGAGAGAGAGAGAGAGAGAGAGAGAGAGAGAG
>ML686092.1:3055188-3088113 GCA_007922175.1 Pelusios castaneus
TTTTTTATGCGGGGTGGACCACCGAGCTCTAGCCTCCTTCCGCGCGCGACTCGGGGGGAGTGAGAGAGAGAGGGGGGGGGGGGAGGCTATGGGAGTTGTTTGCCAAGTAAGGCGTTAACAGCAGTCTGTCTGGGGGTGGGGAATTGGGGGGACAGCTGGCAGCTAAATGGTTAACAGCAGACTGTGGGAAGATTTGGGGCCCCAGCCGGCTCAGAGGTTAACACTGAAGGGGGAGTCTTGCATGATTCCTCACCCAGCAGCTGTGGGGTTAACAGGAAGGTGGGTGGTGGGAGAGGAGAGGAGGGAGTTTGCAGACACAGCTGTCTTTGGGGGTGGGGACAAAAGGGGATCCAGCTGGGGGAGGAAGCATCGGCAGTGAAGGGGTTAACAGCAGAGCTGGCGTGGGGGGTGCTGAGGCCTGGATCTGAGTTGGGGACTGGGGTGAACCAACCCTTGGCCCCCTTGGGGTTCAGGCTCAGGCAGGAGGGTGAACAATGCTTGGGTGGGGGCTGACAAGGGCCACAGACCCTGAGGCCCAGCCGCAGAGCCCCAGGTGCGGGGTCCTGGGCCTGCAGACTCACCAAGTGGTTCCCGTCCCCCTGGGGGTACGTGGAGCTCTTCCAGGGGTACATCCACTCCTCTAGAGTTTTGCTTAGTTTGACAGCAGGCCATATAAAAAGCTCCAGCAACGTCAGGACCAACGGCATTTTCATGCAGACAATGACTTGGTTATGCTGCTCTGTGTACTGTACACGGATGCGGGGGTACGGTGCTGCGGTATTCCAGCTGGGTTCTTTGTTAATTACCAGGGAAAACGAGCGAGGCGGCAATTTTTCAGCCACGGGGCGCTGTGACGCTTCTGTCTTTCTAGGCCTCGTTTGGAGGGCAAGTCGTTTTTAAGTGAGGTGAAACTTGGGGGGATGTGTGGGGCAAATCAGACTCCTGAAAGGGGCCCAGGCGTTTGGGTGCGTTCAGGTTGACAGTCACAGAAGGGCACTGTGCGGGGGATGCTACACCTGGAACGGAGGTGATGGCTCTGGGCTCGGCAGGCATTGGTGGGGTAGAGACAAAGTGGGAGAGGTGCTCTCTCATTGTGCACAACAGGTATCCTATTAACACTGGGATCTTTCGTAGCAGACCTTTGAGACAGCCTCCATTTACGTTTCCCCCGTGTAGTTACACCAGCCAAACCTGCCTAGTGTAGACGCAGCTTCTGGCCAAAGAGGGCATTCATCGGCGTAGCTTGCACCAGTTTGCCAAAGTGAAATAAGCGAGATTGGAAAAGAACGTCTCGGCTGCCGGAGGAGGGCTTTTGCTGGTACGGAAACGTCACCCAAAAGATGACGCCCCTAAGCTCCATAATTAGACCGGCAACGTTTTTAATGTAGACCTGGCCTAGGAGTGCTTTGGCTGGGTTAGTTTATGCGGGTGTCTTGGCCCTTTTACGCAGGTGTAGCTGCGTCCGAATAAGTTAGAGTTTAGACCAGCATGGGTAGGTTGGTAAAAACGCCACACCTCTAATCGCCGTAGCTCTGCTGATATTCCTTTTACATAACCAGACCCAAGTGTGTGAGATCCGGAAAGCATGGCCTGAAGATGAATTATGCCTCCATTAAGTCTGATCTGGGCTCGAGTGAGGGTCAGATGAGGTGGAAAATCATGAATCGGGTGTACTGAGGTGAAGCAAAAGTGGGGCTAGATTTCTACAGCTGACATGCTCGGGGGGTGGGAACTGAGGAGAGCTGGCAGTGGCCTGGATTGAGGATGGCTGGGCATAGCAGATCAGCGTTTCTCTACCTGGAAAAGCATCCTTGGGTATCCCAGTCATTTTCATGCAATTGCACGGAGAGACGAAGGAAGCAAATCGCTCTGTCCCTTATTCCTTGGAGACTTGTCGAAACAGGGAGGCTAGGGCAGGCTGGCTCTGAGTTACCCTGCCATACACCAGATCAAAAAGAAAAGGGGTGTTGGCGTGAGATGAATCCTTGTCTCTGTTAACCGAGCTCTTCATCTGAGTGCCATGTCTAGGGTGACAATCAGATTGGAACCTCACTTGGCAAAAAAACCCTACTTGGTATTGTGCACAGGAGGAGGGGAGTCTCTCTTTAAATGGTTTGTGAGTCCTCTAGTGGTGCTCACTGTGTTCGATGCCAAAGAAGCTGCCAGAAAGCATTTGGAGGAGGAGTGCACGTGCCGCCAGCCTTGGTGTGATTGTGTGCGGCTGGGTCCCAGATAACTGTTTGCTAAACGTGTGGCGTCTGCGTATTGTAGGGAGTCAGGGCTATTTCCAGTTCTGACAGGGAAGTGTGGGTTCATGGCACCAGAAGCGGGGAGGCTGGGACTTCTGGTGTTCCATTTTTGACTCTGCCACTGTTTCCATTTGTGAAGCTCCTTCCCCTTCCCGATCCTCTGTTTCCTCATTTGCCAAAATGGCAGAAAGCAAAGCTTGACTGATCTTGAAATCAAGTGGGCTCAAGAAGAACCGCCTGTTCCTTGGCTCTAGTGAACAGGATACCAGCCTGGGTCTCAGGACACCTGGGTCCCTCTGACGTGCTTGGGTGACTGGTCTTTCTCTGTGCCTCAGTTTCCTCCTGCCAGGGGTGGATTCTACTGCCCCTTGTCCAGAAAACTCGCTGAGACCTGTGGCTAGGGAGCGCTGTGCGATCACATTGTTAAATGCGGCGTATGGATGATGCTTTCTTTCTGAAGCAGTTTAATGGAGCTGGAATTTTCCCCTGGCTCAAATTGGTGGAGACGCTGGGTAATTTTATGCCTTGCCATTGGCTCCCCTCGGCATGTCTCACCTAAGCAATTCTCTGCAGTTGCCGGGGCTTCAGTCCTTGCATGTGGCACGGAAGAATTTCCTTTCCTGCAGACTTAGAGGCTTTGGTCTAACCAGAGTCATTGGGCTCAATATAGGGGTATCTATGTGGGACATAGCGGTGGGTGGGAACGCTGCTGAAGGTCAGATGAGGTGAACGGATGGTCCTTGCTAACCTTCTACGCTAGGAGACTGGGAAACTGGCTAACACTGGGCTTATGGGATTGCTGCTCTATAAGAGCCTGGCAGCCCACATATTCCCTGCCTATCCTCCATCAGGACTTGGGTCATCCCTAGCGCTCCCTTTCTATTGGTAGATCAGATGGGGAAACTGAGGCACACAGGTGCCCCAGGGTCACTTAGCAGCGTAGAACACAGGTCTGTTGAGTCCCAGACTTGTGCTCAATCTACTAGGCTGAACTGCCCCTAGGACCTGACCCTGATGAAATCTAAACCTGCCCGGTGTTTGAAACAATATCCCCATTGATCAGGGAGCGTGATATAAACAGCTCCTGTGGTGTTTAGCTAGTCAAATGCTGGGTGAAGGTGCGATGTTACGGCTGGCCGGGGCCTGTTCCTAGGGTGACCGTAATCTGAACAATGGACCACACCCACCCCAGGCTCTCCCACAGAGAGGCACTATAAGGAAGCTGACAGGCCCATTGTTTTGATTGGCACCCAGGGGATTGAACCAGCCAGAGCTAAATGCCAAAGCAACTCCAGCATGAGCTGAAATGCCAGGTTTCCGCAACCGCCTCTCTAAATTCCCCCCTTTTGCGGTGTGAATTCTCCCTCACTTCCCATCCTGTGCACTGCAGCTGGCCCACTCTTACGCGGCTGCTCCGTCCCACCCCAGAGGTTGCTGCATTTCAGTGGTGGGTGAGCCCTGTGACCTGGGGCTATATCAGGCTCACATTGTCAGTGAAGGGAGATCTGTAATACAGGCACTCGCTGCTCTGGTAGACTGGTAGCTTTATTGATCCTTGGCTGGGGAACTACCAGAGCAAATAGCCCAGGGGTGGGTTGCCAGCCATCTAAGCCCAGTGCACCAGCACAGGGATGTGGCATTTTTGGAAGCCATCCAGAGTCTCTGGAGGTCCGAACAGCCTAGAACTCAGCTGTGCTGACTATAACGGGGATTCTCTATGGAGGCGGCTGGGCACAGACTGAATTTGAGGTTCTCTTTTGGTCCCTGGTGTCGCTGAGCGCTGGGCTGGACTCACAGCCATGGAACGCCTGCTGGCATTCTCATCCGTTCTGAGATGCCTGTCACTCGGGGATTTTGGTCACTACAAAACAGCCCAGGGGCATGAATCCTGGCGCACCAGCCAATTTCTAATCTCAGTTATTCCTCTCTCTAAATTACCCTCTGGCAGTTTTAATTCTCCTTCACTTTCTGTCCGAAGCTGCTGCCCATTGTGGCTGGGCGGCTGTTAAGTAGCTGCTGCGCCCCACCCCAGAGGTGGCAGCATTTCAGTATTAGATGAGTGATCCTTTGTGCTCTGTTGCTGTGTGTCCTGGCTCAGCTGCCATGTCCCACCTCAGAGGCAGCTGCATTCCAGTGCTGTGGGGTGAACAATCAATGTGTACCATTGCTATGCAACTATTATCCAACCCCAGAAGTGGCTGCATTCCAACACTGTCTGACTGAACCTTTGCACAGTGTTGCTGTGTGCTGTGTCGCATAGCAGAGGTGGCTGCATTTCGGTGCTGTATGAGCAACGTCTGCTCAGCATCACCACGTGCTGTTGAACAGCTACCACGCTCTACCTAGAGGTGGCTGCATTTTAGTGGCCCTGTCCAGTTTGTAAGGCGCTCTGGGGTCTCACGGGCTGGAAAATGCTCTGTAAACCATTGGAGGGTGAACGGCAGGTTTGGCTGGGAGTCTCTTGTCTGTTTGTGGCAGGGGAAGGCGGGTGAGGGTGACCAATCAGAGCCTTCCCAGGAGACATCACATGAAACTTGCCAGCCTCCCTGCACGTGTGTGTGACTGGGGTAGGGAACAGAGCTGTCTGTTTCGCTGAAACCCTTCATTCTGCTAGGCTTGCACTCGAGTTCCTTCCTCAGTTCCGCTCATGGGAGCTGCTGTCTGAGCTGCTTTCCACGCTGAGCCCCGCTTGCCTCAGGTGCAATTTTCAAAAGGGCCTAAATGACTCAGGAACTTAAGTCCCATTTTCAGAAGTAAGCGAAAGGCCCTAGGAACTCGAGTCTCATTGACAGCCCATGGGACTTCCGCACCTAAATAGATCCAGGTGAAAAATTTTGGCTGGGAACTGTGCAGTGCCCAGTGTAATAGTATTGATCGGGGTCTGTAATTCAGGGGGAGGGTTGCTCCCTGCTCCCTGTGGCCTCTGGTTGCTACCTTAATGCACAAAAATAAGGAGTCTTGTGGCACTTTTAAAGACTAATATTTATTTATTTCTCTCATGAGAGAAAATCCCACTTCGTCGCATGTTTGAAGATGGGGAACTTTCCTCCCATTCTCTAAGTTCCCCTTTCTCAAGCGTCTGATGAAGTGGGATTTTCTCCCACGAAAGCTCCTGCGATAAATAAATGTTAGTCTTTAAAAGTGCCCCAGGGCTCTTTGTTTGTTTTGCTGACCTAGACTCACACGGCCGCCCCTCTGGAATTTATCATAGTGCACACAGTACCCAGAGTTGCAATAACTGATGGGAGCCACGTTGTGAAATGAGATTAAACCTGAGGCTTCTCAGGGTTTGACTCTCAGAGACCTAATGTGGAGGGCGGATTATCCCCCATTTGCTATTGTGGGGTTCTGACCTCTTCCTCTGAACCATTTGGCGCTGACCGTTGTCAGAGAAAAGACACGGACCTCGGGTCCGATCCTATCCGGCAATCCCTATGTTATCTAGTAATCTAGCCTGGCGTTTTATCCCTTGGTGCAGAATCAGAGTGATAGTCCAGCTAACCCGGTGTCCCATCTTCTGGTGCAGTGGGTCAGAGCACTGGGATCATTACGCCATGGGTCTGATCCCTACAACCCAGGGACTGGAGGAGAGCAGCGCAGGGGTGAAGGAGAACTGAAGAGGTGCTAAACCCCAGCAAGAGGGAGGTGGTGCTGGAGGACAGAGGGAAGCCCTTTGAGGCATGGGCAGCCGGCTGGCTAGGGGACTGTGTCCCCTCCTGGTGGATGAAGACCTGGCCTTAGTTATTCAGGCCTTCGTTGCTGCTGAGCAGAACCACGGCACTGGGAGAGACCTGGGCATGAAGAGCTGGGGAAACTCCAGCCGGTGCAATATGCTGCTGCACGCCTCCTCTGCAGCGCGGGCTCCAATGAGCCTATCTGCTGCTCTCATCACCAGCTCCCCTGCAGTCGAGAGGCAGGTTCAAGGACTTGGTCTTCCTTTTTGTGGCCCTTGCTGGCCAGGGTGCAGTCTTCAGCTCTGGGGTGGAGGTTGTGGTGAACCATTTCTGCTGCCCAGACCCCAAGGAACTGTCCGTTATCAGCAGAAAGCTGTTCTGTGCAGGAGACAGACTTTCCTTGGGGGCCAGGCCGAGACGGTGGAACTACCTGCCACAGGAACTAGGAACCATTGCCAAACCTCCCCTCCTTCCTCTCTGAGAACCAAATATGTTTCTCAGACTGGCCTTGTACAAGCAAGCACAGGCATATACAACAGACCCTGTCAAAACAGACCACTGTATGGCACACACAGCTCTCCCTCTGGGGCGAGAGAGAGACATAACTGCGTGGGACAGATGAGTGTCGCATTGCTTCATGAGTGACTGGGATGCGCCCGGACGCCACGGTGATGGGGGCAGGATAAGACCCAACGTAGAGGAGCCTAGATCAGTGGTGTTGCAGGCTGCCGCCCCCCTCCCCGGCGAGCAATCCACTTCTTCCCAGCTGTGAGACGGCCCATCTCCTGCAGCTGCGATCAACACCTCTTCTCTTTAACCCTAAGGAGTCGCTTTGGTCCTTTCCCAGTGGCTCGTGGGAGAATCTGTCTGCCCTTCCGGGCTCGTGCAGGGGAAGGTGTTAAAGAACGAGAGTAGTTAAACCTGCATCTGCACTGCACAGCAACCAACTCTAATGTGCCGCTGTGCGGCTGGAAGGGGGACTCGCTGTGCGGCTGGAAGGGGGGCTCGCTGTGCAGATGGAAGGGGGGCTCGCTGTGCGGATGGAAGGGGTGGTTCGCTGTGCGGATGGAAAGGGGGGCTCGCTGTGCGGATGGAAGGGGGGGTTCGCTGTGTGGATGGAAGGGGGGTTCAGGCAATGCTACAGAGCCTCACGCTGCAGGGAAGAGCCGCCCATCAGCTGGGAGCACCTCTGGTTCCCTTCAGGAAGGGTGTCAGAGCCCTGCGGGGTGGGGAGACCTCAGAGCTCCTTGGTCTCTGAAAGGGCAGCCAGCGGCAGAACACGTGGTTCCCAGCTAGCCCAAGGCCTCAACTCATTGAAGGCTCTAACCAGCCACAGCGAAGCCTCTCTTCACAACCGGCGAGCCAGCCGGGTGGTTAGCTAACCGCACAGAAGAGGGGATGGGTCCCTGCAGCCCAGAATCGGCCTGGCTCAGGTCAGACCGTGCTCAGAGAGTGGGGGGCCTTTGCACCGAACGCCTTCATTGATAATCACTGTGGCGTCGAGCCCCTTGAGCACACCCCCTCCCACCCGTGCGGGGCCTCCCCAGCAGTGTCTAGTGCGAGAGGCAGGCTCTTTTCCCACGGGGGAGAGGAGGGGACATGGGTGTGGCGAGAGCACACAGCGTTGCAGCTGTTCTCTGCTTCTCAGGGGCCACTGAGGTAGAGCAGCGTTGAGGCTGCTCTAATTTGGACCAGTGCAGAATATGGGGGGCAGAAAGGTGGGTTAAAGCCCTCCTCTCCCTTCATTCCTGTTCCGGACAGGGGAATGGGATGACTGGGAGTCAAGCATGCGGTGTGTAACTGATGCCAGCCTTGGAATGGATGCTAACAAGCCACCAGCTCCCACGTTTTCACTTGCCTCTAAGTGTGCCCCGGCAGCCTAGCCCGGCCTAGGTATGCCTGAAATAGGGCATCCCCGGCCCAGGCCACGCAGATGCAGTCAGAGGAAAACGCCCGCTCTCTTGCACTTATTGGTTGCTCTCTGCGGTAGCCAATTTCCCCAGCGGGGTCGAGGGAGGAGGGAGCTGTTCTGATGGTTCTGCAGAGCTTCCTGTTTCCGGCCCAGCCGTCGCAAAGAGGTGTAGCTGGCGGAAGGGAACAAGGCCTCTCTGTGGCTCTGCCAGAGACTTGCAGGACTCATCTGAACAAACAAGGAGTCCTGGGGCACTTTTAAAGATTGACACATTTATTTATCGCCTGAGCTTTGGTGGGAGAAAATCCCACTTTGTCAGACGCTTGCCTTTCTCCCCGCTGCCCTCGATCCATCGCCAGCCCCGATACAGTCTCCCCAGCCCCACGTCTTCCAAAACATTCAGTCCCATCAAGAAAATCACGAGCGGCTTACAAATCATGAGCTTTTAATTAATAATACATTTGGGGTTCTCTTTATTTGCTGGCTTAGTGTTTGAACCCTTTCGGCTTTCCAGTTTGAAGCATCTGATTGTGAGGTCTTTGGGGCAGGGGCTTTATGTTTGGTTCAGCATCTGTACAACACCTGACACAATGGGGACCTAGGCCAAGAGTGAGGCTTCTCGGTGCAACCGTAATACATCTAATAAATAATGTACCGCACCTAGCGCAAAGAGGTGTAGCACTGGGTGATGGCTGTTAGCTGGCCCCCACTTCAGTCTTTAATGTATTCATCCCATGAGACAGGGAAGTGCTAGCCTCCTTATGGCTGGAGCACTCTGTTCTGGGGGTATTCTCTGCGCCCCCCCCCAAGGGCCTGTGCGGGGCATGATGGAGGTTCACTGGTCTGTGGCCATTCTCTGCTTCCCAGGGCCCCTGGGGGCAGACCATGCGTTAGAGCAGCCCTGAGGTTGCTCTTGTTGATACCTGGACCCGGCAGGGCTCTGTATAGTCCCAGGGAGCACCCGAGGATGTTTAAAGCCGCCCAACAGCACAGCTTGTTTCCTACACCCAAGAATTGGCGGCGGAGTCTCGTTGAGCCATTTGGCCTAGTTACACTGTGTCCAGGTCTGGATTCTTTGGCCCGTTCTAGAGCCCAGCTGCCCCAGAGCTGGGTGCATTTTGAGCCGGGGTTTAGGGCCGAAGTGCCCACTTCCCCAGGCTCTCTCTTTCTCTTTTGAACTCAGGGTCCTTGAAACTGAGCAAGGAGATGAAAGTGAAACCAGGGACAAGGTGGGGGCAGGCTTGCGGCTAGTGAGCTCACGGTGGCCTCGCTGGCCCAGTGCCGCCGGGGGTGTGAACCTGACGGGCGGGGGTGTGACGCTTCCAGTTACTGTAAGACTGGGTGGAGAGAGTGGGGGGACAAGAGGAGACGGTCTGACGGGGAAGAGGGGCAAAGAAGTGAGGAAAAGGAAATAGGGGGGCGGGGAGGGGTACACTGGGGGAGGTGCGGGAGAGGAAGAGGAAGGCGAGGGGGAGGGAAGCCGGGGGTGGAGGAGAGAGCACAAGTGATTTTAAAAAGCAAAAGTGACTGGGCTGTGTCCGTGGGACCCCCATTTTCCCCCGCCCCCCACCAGGCTGTGATCTGGCACCCCTTTGAGAGTTGGGGTGGAATTACACCTTGCTTCTTGGCCTGACTGTCCCCATCCCCATCAGACTGGAGACTCCCCCTGCTCTCCCCAAAAGTAACTGCCCACAAACCACAAGGGTGTTTAAAATCAGAATTCCCCATTCTTTACAACAGGTGGGGCCAAGCACACACCCTTTCTATGAGCCAATCCTGGTTGGCATTTCTCAGCAAAAATATCCCACGATGCAGAGCCTCGACTCCTGTCAGGCCCCAGAGAGCTAGGACATGGTTCCCTGCCAAAGTTTCCTACCACAAAGCAGGCTGAAATCTCCGAAAACTTCACCAACTGAAAATCCAGAGGTCCTCCCGCCCCAGTTTAGGGCAATTGAAAAATTTTGTTTAAATAATTTCAAAATATTTCATTGCCTTTTTTTATTGAAAAGAAAAAAAATATTAATTCTGATTCTCTTATTTGTTCAAAGAGGAAGCCAGAATTTTTCACTGAGGAATATTTCCGTTTTTCACGTCGCCGCAGAACGTTTGGACAATTTCCGAACTTTTTTCAACGTTTTTTTAAGCGGAAAGCTTTGTTTCACCTGTTTTTCGTAGCTGAAATGATTTTTCAAAACCAGCCTTTTCCCATGAAAAGTTTCGGTTTTGACTAATGGGTATTTCATCAGAGAAAACAAATGTTCCCTTGAAAAGTTCCTGACCGCTCTCGTCTCAAGCGATGGTAATACGATGGCCGTTATTTTGACTGACACACTGGGGAACCAAAAATAAGCTGCGGTAGCGTGAGCTACAGTGTCACAGCTCTCTAGCTTCTGACGAAGTGGGAATTTCTCCCACGAAAGCTCACGTGATAAATGCATTTCTTCGTCTTGAAAAGTGCCACAGGACTCCTTTGTTTGCTTGGCTGACCTGGACTCACACGGCCACCTCTTTGGAATTAGCTCATGCCGTAATCGACTCGTATCCTCTTTGGGTCTGGGACGGAGTGGGATCTGAGACTGTAATAAGACAGTGATCAGTGGGGTTATGCTATGAATTTTGCAAGGAAGCACAGCCAGGGTTGGTTGGTCTTCGGATGACTAGGCACAGTTCTGCAGAAAAGGATCTGGGTGTTACAGTGGGCCAAAAGCGGGAAATGAGTCAACAGGGTGCTGTTATTGCCAAGAAGGCTAATGGCATATTGGGCTGAGTTAGTTGGAGCGTTACCAGCAGATCGAGGGAAGTGATTGTTCCCCTCTATTCGGCACTGGTGAGGTTTCATCTGGAGTACTGTGTTCAGTTTTGGGCCCCCGCTACAGGAAGGATGCAGACCCCAATGTTTAAAAAGGATGAAATCAAATTGGAACAGGTGCAGAGAAGGGCTACAAGGATGGTCTGTGGAGTGGAAAACCTGCCCTATGAGTGGAGACTCAAGAAGCTTGGCTTGTTTAGCCTAACCAAAAGAAGGCTGAGGGGGGATATGATTGCTCTCTATAAATACATCAGAGGGATTAACATCAGGGAGAGGAATTATTTGAGTACAGAACCAATGTGGACACCAGAACAAATGGTTATAAATTGTCCATCAAGAAATTTAGGCTTGAAATTAGATGCAGGTTTCTAACCATTAGAGGTGTAAAATTCTGGAATAACCTTCCAAGGGGAGTTGTGGGGGCAAAAACCATAACTGCTTTCAAATCTGAGCTTGATAAATGTATGGAGGGGATGGTATGATTAGCCTATTTTGGAAATTGACTGATATTTGGCTACGTGTGCTGGATTTACAAGTGGCCCAAGAGGGGAGAGTACGTGGTGTGGGTTCTGAGTTATTACAGAGAATTGTTTCTTGGGTAACTGGCTGTTGAGACTTGCCCACATGCTCAGGGTTTAACTGATCGCCATATTTGGGGTCGGGAAGGAATTTTCCTCCAAGGCTGATTGGCCTGGACTCTGGGGGTTTTTCGCCTTCCTCTGTAGCACAGGGCATGGTTCACCTACCGGTGAATTCTCTGTATCTTAAGTCCTTAAATCATGATTTAAGGAGGTAAATAACTCAGTCATAGGTTGGTGGCCTATTGCAGGAGTGGCTGGGTGAGGTCTTGAGGCCTGCATTTTGCAGGAGGTCAGACTAGATGATCGTACTGGTCCCTTCTGACCTTAAAGTCTATGAGTCTATGAGTCAGACAAATTGGAGAGAGTCAAGTGGAAGGCCGTGAAGATGATTCAGGTCTGGAGCACGTGGCTTATGAGGAGAGGCTGAGAGAACTTGGATTGTTTAGTCTGCAGAAGAGAAGAGTGAGGGGGGATTTGATAGCAGCCTTCAACTAATTGAAAGGGGGCTCCAGGGAGGATGGAGCGAGGCTGTTCTCAGTGGCAGATGACAGAACTAGGAGCAATGATCTCAAGTTGCAGTGGGGAGATCTAGGTTGGATATTAGGAAAACCTTTTTCCCTAGGAGGGTGGTGAAGCACTGGAATGGGTCACCTGGGGAGGTGGTGGGATCTCCATCCTTAGAGACTTTTAAGGCCTGGCTTGAGAAAGTCCTGGCTGGGTTGACTTACTTGGGATTGGTCCTTTTTTGAGCAGGGAGTTGGACTATGATCTCATGGGGTCCCTTCCAATCCTAATCTTCTAAGGGAGACTAGTAGAATATTAAAATATTTCCTGCGCGTAGCCTCTCCAGCACGACACGTAACCAGCACTTCTGCTTATCTTCAGTCCTTGTTCAGATCAGGCTCTGGACAACACAACACCAAAACATGAACTTCAGTCTCAGCATTTTCTTGAGCGTGACTCTTCCTTTTTCTAAGACCGTCTCAGTTCCTAACCGTAATTCTCTCTGGGTGCGCAAGCTTTTTCATACTCCCAGGTTGTAACTAATTGGTCCCACCTGGTCTGGCAGCAAGAGTGAGTCAGCAGAAGTAGCTACTCCTGGGGGAATGACTCCCGTGTCACTGCGTGATGCAGAGTTTACACAGAATTAATGTTCTGTGCAGAATTTCATGTTTCCCTTGAGAATTGGTGTTGATAGCCATTAGAGGCCACTAGACTCTTCAGAGTCCAGTTCTTCAGTTCACAGTGAGCGGAGCACTCAGCATGAAGGTCTCTACACACTTTGGCTGCTTGGCTTGATCCTCATCCTCCCAAGGATGGAAGAGAGCCCGGGAGATCCAGCTCTGGCAAAGGATGAGGGAGGGTAGGGCTGTATCACAGTGTCCCCTAGTGAGACTGGAAAGAAGCTGGGCGAAGTAAACACTCTGGGGAATGGGGTGCAAGTGCCTGGGCTGGGGGGTACCCTGTGGCTGGGCTCTGAGAGGAGGGATGAGCCAGCGTATGGCCTCCGAGGGCGCTCTGTGGCTTGGCTCTAGGGGGTAGAAAGGGCAGAATTCTTGGCTGGGGGACGCCCTACACAGCCACATCCAGCCCCGCCAGCTGGAACTGATTGTGGTAGGGGTTTCTTTAACTCTCTGCTCCTGAGGGAATCTATTTTAGTTGTTGACAGGCGGACAGGTATTTTGAAATATGTTATCCAATTCATTGAAACTGGAATGATTCTGTTCTGTTATTTTGAGCATTAAAATGTGCAGAAGTTTAAATACTGGGGGCAGAATTTTTAATGTTGCGGGGGCAGAATCCGTCCAGGAGTGAGCTGCGCTGTGTTTCTGACCATGAGGCTGGTTGTGGGGGTGGTGTGGAGGTGATAAAATAGTTCCACCTCTTTGAGCCTGGCCCCAGCATTGGGGTGGGTCAGCAAAAATAGCCTTGCATCTCTGCGAAGGGTCTTGGCATTGGACAGTAGGACATTCAAACCCTTCAATACTCCCGAGATGGTGATAGATAATAGGAACCACCTGTTCTGGCTGCAAGAGTGAGTCAGGAGAAATAGCTGTGCCTCCCCACACGGAGTCTCTGAATGTGGTGTTCCTGGGGTGTCTGGCTCTCTGTGTAGGCTTTGAAACATAATACCCGTTTCTTTGCCTTAAACAATGTCATTCACACATACACCAATTTGCTATGCAAACCTTGATCCTGAACCATTTGCCTAGAAAGGCCAAATGGTTATTTAACGAATTCAGGCTGCCAGGAAAGTTTCTGGAGGCGTTGTGTCTTTGGGGTGAAGGCCATTCAGGGAGAAGCCCTAGGAATGAAGCCCGGCAGCTGGATAGAGACAATCCACCAGAAGGTCTCCTTTCTTGGCAGCTTCCTAACTGGGCTGCAGTTACAGGGAGGATGGATGGAGACCGTATTAAAATCTTGCAGCTTGATCTGCCAGCAGCCCTGTTGATGCTTTTAAAAGCCTGGAGCAACCTGGCTGAAATGTAAAGATCTGTCCAAGCATGTGTCATAAGTCCTATACCGCAACAGCCAGCGTGTGATCCTCAACCTCAGGGGAGGAATGAACAGCAGAGGCAGGCGTTCGGTGGAGTGGTTGGCTCTGGTGGTCTGGGATCTTTATGACTAGGTCTCCAAATCACTGTTGGAGAGCTAGGGAGTGAAATTCATCACCAGAGATTTTCTGATGAGGTGGAACCCGTTAGATCATCTAGTCTGATCTCCTGCGTAACACAGGCCATCCACTGGTCAGAACGGGGCCAGATTCTTCTGAAGCTTGGAGGATGCGTTCCCGGGCCACGTGTTGTGCCTTCTGCTCTTTAACCAAAGCAGGCTATGAAAGAGCCATAGGGGCATAAACAGGGAAGTGTGTTCACTGCATACGTACAAACGCACAAGGCCCAGCTCCGGCCCCACCACTGGCTGGGTCCTCATGGCTTCTAAAACACTGAACACAGTGAGCACCATCAGAGGGCTCACTCTGTATTTAAAGGGATACCACTCTATTCCTGACAAGTTCCAAAGGTGTCTCCGTGTCAGTCTAGTTCAGCAAAACAAACAAGGAGTCTGGTGGTGCCTTTACAGACAACTTCCAAGCCTATAAGATGGGAAAGGGAGGTTCATAAGGCTATTGTAGTAACACCCAGAGAGGTTAACGAAGATCAGAGGTCCGTTGTGTTGTCCTCACAAGAGGCAGCACCTGCCCCAAAGGGTTTGTAGTCTAAGGCTAGGAGGGGAAACTGAGGCCCAGCAAGGAGAAGTGGAATGGAAGGTACCGAGTTCTAGCTTGGAGCCCAGACAGGTGCTTGAGGTAGGACAGAGCCAGCTGCTGATGTTCAGGATGGGCAAGCGTGGGCGAGAAAGTGGGCAGGCAGGTGGCCATTGTGGTGAACGTGTGAAAGGATCGAACCCTCGCAGGGAGTCTGAGAAGCCTGACCCGCAGAGGGAGAGGAGAGGCTGGATGCCAAGCGTGATGGAAGGTATGACAGGTGCTGTGTAGGAGCCAGGGACACCAGCGGACCAAGGAGGTTGACATATCAAAGATATCCCGGAAGGTTTGAGGCAAGCGAAAGGAAGAGGGTCCGTCCCTCCATCACTGTCCATCTGCCGAAAATAGTGCCCTGTTCTGTGCGTTGGCGTCTCTGCGTGGGGAGGGGTTATCTAGAACTGGATTGCTATTTTTCAGTTCAACTCTTTTTCGCCAACAAATGCCAATCAGTTGAAATTTTGCCCAGGCAACGGTCAGTTCTGACTCATTTCTCAGCTGGAGAAAGTGCTGGGAGGGGGGCCGGAAAGTTTTGATATTCCCCAAAATACTTCAAAATGAAAAATTCTGGGGGGTTTTTTTTCGGCTCAAATGTCATTTTCTTCCCAAATTTGTGATGATTAGAGTTTTTAAAAAGTTACATGGTCAAAATGGCAATTAAACATTCTGAAATCACAACAAGAAGCTGTTTTGATCGACCCAAACAGAATTTTGCATTTAGTTTTTTCAGGAATTTTAGGATGAGACTTTTTTGTCAAACTGCCAGTCAAGCGAAAGTTTTCGTGGGGAAGGCTGCCTTCTGTGAATTCCTTGGCTCGACAAAAGGAAAAATTTGAAATTCTCCAAACACTGTTTTGACATTTTCTAGAGAATTTTGATTTTCTGGCTCAAAACAACTTTGTGTTTTGAAAGTTACAAAATGGTGGGAATTGAACTGAAACATTTTGGCCAGCCTGAAGAGAAACTGGATTTGGATTTTCATTCATTAAAATTTTCCAGATTTTTGTGGGTTTTTTTCTTCCCAATTCAGGGGACACACATTTTTTTGGAATCTCAACTTTTTCCCCCCCATAAAACAGTCTGGAACCCCCTGGAAACCTTCTATCCAGCTCAGCTTTAGATCTGCAGCCTTCAGGTATGGGTGCCTCTTGAACCGCCTGTTCAGGGAGGCTAGCCTCTGGCCCCGCCCCTTCCACCCAAAGCCCCGCCCCTTTAACTCCCTCTCCTGTCAAGAGCCCCCTCCGGGCGGCTCTAGCATCAGACTGTCCAGGGGTCCCACTCAGTGCTGGAACACTCCAGCACCAGTGCCAGGTGGCCTGAGCACCCACAGAGCCCACATCCCAGCACTGCCTCACCCCACCATGGCCCCAGGCTGGATGGTGCCTGGCGTGCCCCAGCGGTGCAGCATTGACCCACCCCAGGCCAGGGCCTCCCGGCCCCCTCCAGCACCGGAGCTCCAGGGCCTTTCTGGAGCAGCTCCAATGGGGGGTGGTAGCTTTGGCCGGCTGCAATGGCAGCATGAATGTAGCTGGTTCAGCAGCACTCTGCGGGTTTTGTATTCAGAGCCAGGGATCTCAGCAGGTCAGGAGCCTGAGCCGTCTTGTCTGGGAGCAAAAATTCGAGTCTCAGGCCGGTTTCTGAAGGTCTCACGGGTTGCATCTAATCACTGAGACTTGTCAGTGCTTTGGAGACTATTTTGATGATGCTGAATACACCGGGGCTCAAACTTGGGCCTTATCTAGGGGGATTTTAAGCCACTGGGTAGCTATGCTAGTGTGGCATAGAGGGGCCTTACAGTGGGTGGAAACAGCCTCCTCGGGCATCTCCCCACTAAGGAGGCCAGTGCAGATCTTGGAAGGCCCCTGACGCTGCCATGTTCCCAGCTCCATGGCCAGAACGCAATGCACTACAGCTATTTTCAAAATTCCAGGGGAGCAGAGAAAGAATTAGAGCAGCCCCGAGGCTTCTCTAAATGACACTGAGGGGCTTCAGAGTGCCGGAAGTGCAAAGAGATTGACACCCCCAACCAGCCTTTTTCCCCACTCCCGGCAGTCCTCAAGGCCCGGCTTCCGAAAGGCATTTAGGCACCTCACTGCTATTGATTTCCATGAAAATACCTTTGATGACCTGGGCCCCAGTCTCTGGAAATGAGGATGTTTCTCCTAGAACAGGGATTTGCAACCTGTGGTGCATGCGGCTCTTTGGCTTCCCCTTGGAGCTCTGGGCTCCAGGTTCCCACCACTGGGGATCCTGCACCTGATTTCGGGCTCCCCCCACACTCTCCTACAGGGGACGGCTCTCAAAACACTTGGTTATTGAAGGAATTTTTCTAAATGGCTCTTCTTAGCTTTTGGGTTGCTGACCCCTGTCCTAGAAGATCTGCTTTCAGAATGATTGTGGGGATGTTTTATGGCCTGTTTCGTAGAGGAGGTCAGACTAGAGGAATTCTTCCAGCAACCGTGTGCTGTTTACACTAGGGGTTATCTGTGCCTTTCAGGGGTGTGGATTTTTCACACCCTACGTGTAACATAGAGTGACCTATGTTTTTAGTCCACTTAGTTAGTGACAATAAAGCAACTTATTTCTTACACTTAGAACAACTCGAATCTTACCTGGAGCTCGATGCGTTAAAGAAACCGTTTTATACACAGAAATCCTCCATCTCACCCAGTCGTTGTCAGCCTGTCTTGCGCTTCTTATTTATTTGAACAATACCGGGTTGTGTCTGTTGTCGCGGTAGATGGCTGCGTGCGTGAGTCCCCGTGTGTGTGTGCTGTCCCAGCTCTGCACAGGCAAGCGAGATGGTATTCACAATCAGATCCGTTGAGCCACGAAGGCACCCGGCTTGGCTTATTGCAACGTAGCACAATGATAAAGCCACCGATATCTTACAAGTGCACTTAAAATACGAGTGCTCCCTATGCTCTGGATGGCTCAGTTAACGATGGGACTCTCTGTTATCCCCGGGCTGGACAAAGTCGTTCCCTTTGAGATCCATTTTTATACAGCATTGGGGGTCATTTAATTTTGTCTCTTTGAATGCAGATCATTGCCACTCGCCTGGCACAATATAGCTTCACTCATTGCTTTGCAAACAGCTCTGTTCATCAATTCTAGAGAACAGTTTATCCATTGAAGTGTCATTGTGGGGCAGGTGATCTGCTGTCTTTTTGATGTTAGGAAGTTCTGTTACCTTCTTTCTTCTCCTGTGTGTTTTTCAGATTCTTGTCTTCGGCACAGCTTTGAAGATATGCTTGTGCTGGGGTGTAGACAGCCCCTGATTTCTGGCCAGGCCCCTGAAAGTGGAGGGAGGGCCTGGCCAAGGACAGATTCCGGTCACATGTCGGGAAGCTCTCCCTCCACCGGCGTGAACTCTGCTGCCACGGCTGCGGGCCCAGCCAGTAGCCGGCAGCTGTGGCTGTGAGCGGGGCAGAGGCACTGGAGCCTCTGCTGTGCTCGCGGCTGTGGCCGCTGGCTGCTGGGTGGCCCCGCGGCCACAGTGGAAAAATTTGCGCTGCTGCCAGAAGATAAGGGGTGAGCACAGGGTCAAGTGGGTAGGCCCTGGCCCACCCGGGCCCACCTATGGCTATGCCCCCGTGCCTGTGTCTGCAACATCAGTTTGCTCCGTGCTAGTTTCTGTGACTGTTTCTGTGAAGTTGTAAGTAGAGCCCTGCACAGATACAAATATGCGGCCCCGTATCCAAACGGCATCTGCAAGAAATGGGCCACGGATATAATGTGGATCTCCATGGATTTGCAGGGCTCTAGCTGTAAGTTCACAGCCTGACATCTGCCAGCTTGGCTTTGTAACTGATTGGCCGTTCTTTCAGCTTCGGCCCTCTGTCTTAGCCAATTCCAGTAGGCCTAAGGCCTCATTCCCAGCCTGTTTTGCTCCAGGCTTTTTCCTTCCGGCACTTACTAGTCTGTCATGTCACTTCCCAGCACCGACCTTAGCCGCTGGGGGTCTGGAATGGGTTGGGGAGTCCCTTACTTTCCGTGAGGAATCACTCCCTTCCGGTGCCCACCATGATTTGGGAAGCTTCTGGGACTCCTCCAAGCTCCACTAACCCTTCCTAAGCCAACCCCGGCTTTGCAAGCCAGACCTTCTGCCTGACCCTCCGACTCCCTGATTTGCTCCTGGGGCTGCATTGGTTAAAGGAACTGGGAACGCCCAGGAGCGCCATTCCCAGGCTGCACAAATTTGATGGGCCAGAGTTGGCCCCACGGTGCCCTCGAGGGGGTCCAGAGATTAGGCAGGTTCCCGGGGCTGTCAAATTATACTTTAATGCAGCCAGATGGATCTCCCTCTCTGCAGATCTGCTCTGCCTTTCATGAACCCCTCTGCCCCCGGAGGCTGCAGCCCCTCTGGCGAGGTCAGACGTGAAGTCACCAGCCTCATCAGCTCATTCACAGAGGCACAAGTGTTGGTGCGCGAGCCACCAAGCCGGGACGAAACTGAGGGCTGGAGGAGAAGAGTCAGGGACTGAGTGTAGATGGCTGCGTGCCTGTGTCCCCGTGTGGCGTCCCAGCTCTGCGCAGGCAAGCGAGCCGGTATTCATGACTGGGACTGAACGCTGTGGGGTTTCACATAACACACATCGAGCGGAGGGATAAAGGTGCAGCTTCCCTGGTGGCCACCAGTCGCAGCACAGGGGAGGCCCTGGTGAGAAAAAAAAGCCTCCTAACGTTGATTTATTTAGCCCATGTAGCCAGCCTCGGCACCCCCGAGACAGGGGCTGGGTGCCACAGACCTGCAGCAGTAACAGAGAAATCCTGCCCCGATGCGCTCGCAGATTAAGCTCCATCTCTTGTTTCCTTTTCAGTTCCTGTGTCTCAAGAACATCCGCACCTTCCTCTCCGCCTGCTGCGAGAAGTTCGGCCTGCGTAAGAACGAGCTCTTCGAAGTCTTCGATCTCTTCGATGTGCGCGATTTCGCGAAGGTCAGCCTTGATTTGACCGGTGTAGGGATGGGTGCCTGTTGGGTGCCTGTCATTGTGGCATCGGGGTGCCTCGCAGTCTTTACTGCATTTCCTGGCAACCCCATTGCATGGTAGACAAGGGCTAAGGTCCACGTGTTCAGGGGGGAAACTGAGGCAGGGGATGACTAAATGACTTGCTCACAGTCCTCAAGGGAGTCAGTGGCAGGGCAGGGAAAGGATCCCTGCTCTTGTTCTCCACTCTGAGATGGTGTGCAGGGAAATCAAGGCTCAAAGAGGGGAATGATGACGGGCAGCATAGAGCAGCCGCCACAGAGCCAAGAACAGAGGTCAGGAATCTTCGCACCTAAGGTCTTCCTCTAACCACTAAACCACATTCATTCTCAGAGCTGGTGATGAACCCACAAGACCAGGTTCCGAGTCCAACCCCCTTCCCTAACCACTAGACACCACTACCTTCCCAGATCAGGCAATACTACAGCCCTGCAGACCTGATGTCCAGCCTCCCTGCTCTAACCACTAGACCCCACTGCCCTCCCCTCCCAGTGCTGGTGTTAGACCTCGAGAGCCATGGCTCTCCTGGTGCCCTCCTTTCTCCAACCATTAGACCCCTCCCCCCCAGACTGGGATAGAACCCAGGAGTCCTGATACTCCTCTGCTCCACCCCTTCCTCTAACTGGTAAACCCCACTGCTTTTTAGGCAATTTTCAGTGTCCCCGTTGCCCGTAGCTGAATAATTGGGCACCGCGTTTAGCTTGCCATTGTGAGAACCCGTTGCCCGATCGCGCCCTTCCCCCATACCCGCACACCAGAGATGTGGGACCTTTTTTAATCTTTTCAGTTTCTTTTTACACCTGAGGTTTCTCAAATGGTTTCAGAAAACGTCAGACTCCACCCAAAGCCGGCTCCTTGCCCCATAACCCCAGCCGGAGTGAGTCACTGCTAGCATTTAGGAGGTGCCGTAATGAGTAATTAAAGAGCAGTGCTTAAGCAGCCCTGAGCCAATTTGGTGAAAAAGTTCGACGTGTCAACGTTATTTTTTTTTTGCAGGGATCAAAACAGACCTACTTGCCCCAGTGGTTCCATGAAAATATTTGTGAATTTTTTGGGTGACTTTTGGGGGGGAGGGGAATGGGGAGCGAGAATTTTTGCCACACTTTTGATGGAAGTTTCAGTGGCAGGTTGTGCGATGTGAGTGAAAATTGGCACCAAAATATTTTAGTGAAGTTTTTCTTGAAAACATTAGTAATTTTGGGGTACGAAAACATGGGTGAACTTTGGGCGGAAGATACTGGTGGAAAACTGTAAGGAGGTATTGCTGAAAATATTCAGCCACTGTTAGTGATTTTTGGAGGGGTGGAGATATCTGGGAGAAAGGCATAAAGACAGTAGTGACTTTTGGGGGAAAATATTAATGAAAATCTTCAAGAAATAATGGAGAGTTGCGGGAAAATATTTGCAAAGAAAATATTGATGAATTTGGGCGTGAAAATTTTAGTGACATTTTTGCCACCGTTCAAATTTTTTTTTCAAAGTAATTGCTGCAATTCTTACTGGAATTTTTTCCCCTTTACTGAAAAATTACATATTAAAATGATAAACAAAAGATTGGAAAAAGATCCCCAAATGTATTATTATTATTTTTTAATCTTGTGATTTTTTTTCCCCAACACATCCTGTGATTGTTTGGAGCCTGACTCCTGATTTTTGAATGCCTGGGGCTGCCTGAGCTGTATTTATCATTATTTTCAGCCAAGGTGGCTGCAATGCTGGGATGGTCAAGGAGTCCGTGAGGAAAGCACTCGCCTTATAGAGCAGTACACACTAGTAAATAGGCAATGAACTAGCCCACAGGACACGTGGCTTCTATTGCTAGCTCTGCTATTGAGAGACCTACAATTCGCTACAATTGCTCTGTGCCTCGGTTTCCCCAACTACGGAATAGAGTCAATGGCACAATTTTGTAAAGTGCTTTGACGTCTAGTTAGGAAAAGCACAAAAAAAGAACCCCATTATTATTATTTCAAGTGGAGTGCCCTCTTGTCAGTCATTTGAAATGCAATATGTACCTGTTGGGTGATCAGTCCTCAAAAGGGAGCAGCATCCTTTCCCCGAGTAGAGCTGACTCGTCGTCCTTGGCCCTCCTGATGCGTCTACACTGCACATGAAGTCTAGCTCTCTGTGACCCAGCTTTGCAGCCTCCATGTTTCCAAGCCGAAGCTTGAGTGATCACGCTGCATCGTAAAGCTATTGTTGGACCTGTGCTAATGCGTCCATACGGCACTACGCAGGCTTTTCCCACTTGGATATTTGGCTTGAGCTGCATCCACACTGTAAAATGACAGGGCTTGGACCTGAGTCATGGCCGGACTTGTGCTCTGTCCTGGGCCTCAAGGGCTTGTTGACCTGAGTCACACTGGGGGTGTCTACACTTGTAAATGAAGTCGACTTAATTTACTCCGCGTCTACACTACACTTTCCTTAAGTCGACTTCAGCAGCTGCTTAAGGAAAATAAAGTCGACTTTATAAAACCTTCAAAGCGTCTGACGAAGTGGGATTTACTCCCACGAAAGCTCATGTGATAAATAAATCTGTTAGTCTTTAAAAGTGCCACAGGACTCTGTTGTCTTAAATTAACAAGTGTAGACACAGCCACTGTTCTGTGTGTGGACGAAAGGGGGACTTGGGCTCAAACCCGAGTCAAAGCCCAGGCTTGGGGTACAGCTATACTGCAATAAAAAACCCACAGCATCAAGTCTCAGCGCCTGGGCCTGTCAGTTCGGGGTTGTGGGACTAAACAGAGCAGTGTAGATGCTCGGGCTGGGCTCTGAAATCACTCCCCGTTGGGAGATCGCAGAAGCTGGACTGTAACCCAACCTCAAACTGCAGCAGTGCAATGGGAGAGCCCTGGAATCCCAGGTCAGCTGACCGGGGCCATTGGTGCAGTGTAGACATGCCAGAATGTCCAGGATAGATGTACCTGCAGATGCAGAAGACAAACACTGTCAATTAAAGGGCTCTTTAATCGAGCGAAGAAAGGAACAGCAAGAACCAGCAGCTGAAAGGGAAAGCCGGACCCATTCAAATTAGAAACAAGGCACCAGTTTTTAATGGCGCAGGGGATGAATTGTTTTAACAAACTCCCAAGGCGGATTTGCCGTCTCTTGAGGTTTTCAGATGTGGCCTTTCTGGAAGATGTTTTAGACAAACCCAAGTTATTGGCCTCCAGACAGGGCAATGGGGTGATATCCTCGGGCCTGCGCTACACGGGCGCTCAGATTCGACGATCGAATGTCTCGTCTTGGCCTGCAAAATCTGTTAGTCTATGAAGGCGTTCTGAGTGCACGCGAGACGCGCTGCTGTGCTTCTGTGGTTCTCACTTTGCAGCCCGTGTGTGGTTTTGCTTTTAGATCTCACATCCTGCCGAGGTTGGGGGTGCTCGCTGACTTTCTGTTCTGCTGGGGCGGGGAAGAGGAGTTGAGGCCAGCAGCTTTCTCTGGCTTTCTCAGAGCTGAATGGTTACGATGCATGGGTCACATACTGGCCACGTACTGTGTGTCACCGCCAGCAAAGAGAGCTTCATCGTGCTGGGGGCGGAGGTTCAAAGTAGAGCCCTTGTGCTTCAGATCTGAGGCTCAGAGATGGGGTGGGGAAGGGATTTGAGCACTTACTTCTGAGCTGAGTTCAAATGTGACCTTGGGCACCTCTTGGTGCAGCTGTTTCCCTAGCTATCAAATGGGGAGGAAGCACTGGGGCCATAAAGGTCAGAGAGTATGAGGCAGTGTTGTCTAGTGGTTAGACCACTGGACTGGGAGACCTGTGTTCACTCTGCCGATGACCAGAGGCAAATCATGTCTCTGAACTGTGACTCAGTTTCCCTCTCTGTAAAATGAAGGTAACAAGCCTGGCCTGCTTTGTAAGATGCTTTGAGACCTACGGCTGAAGAGATAGATGGGACTGGTATAGCTAGAGGCAGTCCTCCCACGCCTGTGCAACAGCGGAAATGCCATTAGCTGTTGGCAGTATAGGGCCTATGACACACACACATACAGCCGACCAGTTCTGATTCCGTCGGAGGTGGGAGTGTATGTGCAAACCCCGCTCAGAGTGTGTTACATGCCTCCCCGCGCTCCGCTCCCTGTTCCCTGCTGGAACCATGGAGAAGGTGAATTTGTGAGAGCTTCAGTGAACCCATTTCTGCAGCTGAAAGCTGGATGCATCCCCTAGTTCAGTGTCCTCTAGGCTGGCCTAGATGGTGGTGTCTGCTCTTACTCGCCTGTTGTTTCCAGTGATGGATGGATGGTCTCCTTTGACTACTAGCAGCCCCTGGGTTCTAGCCCTAACTCGGAGAAGGATTGGAGCTGAGAGTCGGGACTCCTGGATTCTATTCTATCCTGCATTGTGCAGGAGGTCAGACTAGATGATCGTACTGGTCGCTTCTGACCTTAAAATCTATGAGTCTATTCCCGTTCTTGCCACTGACTCACTGCATGACTTTGGGCACCTCATTTCCGCACCTCCCCCAACCCTCAGTGCCTCAGTTTCCCCCTTTTCTATGGAGAACTGCCTTTCTGGGGTGGAGGTTCCCCAAGTCAGCGTACGAGAAATTGCCTGTTTTAATCCCGTGCTTGATGTTTGAACTGTCCTGTGATTGGCTTCATCCAGGGGTCTCAGCTCTGCCTCTGGCCTGCAGGGTGGCATTGGGCGAGTCACTTCCTCCCTTCTGTGCCTCGGTTTCCCCATCTGTACAGTCAGAATAGTGATAACGATGCCTTTGAAAAGTGCTTTGAGATCTGCCGATGAAAAGCACGCTAGAAAGACTAGCTGGTACTGTCACAGCCCTGGCTTGATTTACCCCATTTGGAGATCTCCGTTGCGTATCTGGAAGAACGTGTGTAGAGAGGAGGTTGGGACCTGGCGCATGAGTTTGCTGAGTCTCAGCCTGGGTCCTTTCAGGATACATCCCAAACTCTCACCATTGGTGCTGATTTGCCTTGCCCTGTACTGGCAGCCTCAGAAGAGAGGCTGGAGACTGTTATGGGCTCTCTTTCCCAGGCGTGATGAGAACAGCTGATGTGTCACCTTCCCTTCCTACCACCCTGAGGGTGAAGCAGTGCTTAGGATCCTCTTTGAGGAGGGGGTTAGATTCCTCGCTCTGCTGCAGCCTCCCTGCGACCTTGGGCAAATCTCTGTGCCTCGGTTCCCATCTGTACAATGGGCGTAGCAGCCCTGATCTGCTTCCCAGGGGGTGTTCTGAGAGTAAAGGGGGCAAAAAGACAGCTGATAATTTACTGGGCTTTGGGGAAATGACCTAGAAATTGCCAGACTGAAAAAGTTCTTTGGGGCAGGAACTGTGTTTTTGTTCTATGTTTGTACAGCTCCTAGCACAATGGGTTCTGGTCCAGACATGGGGCTTCTAGCACTACCGTAATACACCTAATAAATAACAGTAACAGGCAGACTCATGGTCCATCTAGTCCCATATTCTGCCTCAGACAGAGGCCATCACCCCTTACAGCAGTGGTGGAGGTAGGAAAATCTCCTCTTCCTCCCCAGCAGTTAGGAGTTGTTTTGTGCCCTGATCACTTTCTCTGCCTTCCAAAACATGAAACATTTTGCAGTTTCTAACGCTGGGTGACCTCCTTGTCCATATAAGCAGCCAGTTGGAACCTTGACCTGTTTTTGGCCAGAGTAGCATCTTGTGGCAATGAGTTCCCCCGGCTAATCATCCGTCACGTGGCAAAGCATTTCCATTGCCACCCTTCAATGTCGTGCAAAGGGCCAGCGAAAAGGGAACAGCTCGAGTCCCTGTGTCAAATAGTCGAGGCCAAGGAGGAAGTGGAGAGTTTTGTGCTTCCTCCCAGACAGGCCTCCGAGGTGACATAACCTGCACCACAGATTATTTGCCTTGAGACATCACACAGAGTTTATCTGAGATCTCCTCTTTCTCCTATCTTCCCGCCCTTAAGAGGTTTTAAGATGTCTGTGAGCCACTGAGTCCCCTGCCTTTCCCCCTTGATCGGGCTTTGCATCATGAGACAGCCATCCTGGGGAGGCGCATGCATCCCAAATACTCACTTCCCTTGCTCCCTGCTCAGCCCTGAGGCTCCAGCACTGTCATAGGGAAGCCAGCACCCCAACCTTTGCCCATCGTGCACGCTGCCACGCCACACTTGGGAAACGGAATCGTTATTTCAGTGGACGTCTCCCTTGGGGTCACTTTGTGGGTCGTTGGATCTGTCCTAGACTTATTATTCTGTAGTGTGATTACGTCCGTGCCTGGGAGGCCCAGTCGTGGACTGGGATCCGCTGTGCTAGGCGCTGTACAAACACAGAACAAAAAGCTCCCACAGAGCTTGTGATTCAAGGAACCCTAAATATAACTCTACTGTGACACGTCTGAGCCTGGAGAAATGCACAGAGGAGAAGAGTTTGAGGACCAGGGTGAGAGCATTCCCTGCTAGTTGGGCAAGTCACGTCACCTCTCTGGGTCTCTGTATCCCCTCCCTCCCCGTGTCTATTTAGATTATAAACTCTTCAGGGTAGAGACTGTCTCTTATTGTGACTGTGCAGCACCGACCACAATGGGGGCCCTGATCGTGGCTGGGTTCTGTGTGGCACGTGACACAATAGAGGCCGTGATCATGGCAAAGGTCTGATTAGCATCTCGCACCAGGGGAGGTCCGGTTTTGGTTAGGGGTCTTTGGTGGTCTTGTAACACAGATAAATGCTATGAATAATAAAGAGCGGTTCTTGAGACGTGCCGCCTGGCCTTTTAATAGCTCCGGTTTTGGCTTTGTGTATTCCCCAGCACAGCAGCAAGGCCACTCTGGAAGCAGGAGTTTAACGTAGATTTATATTCCCCACTTTCAGCCCAAACCTCCCAAAGTCCTGAAAACCACATGTAGAGAAGCCGCCCAAGAATCTGAAGGTCTGGGGTTAGTGGACAGCCCCCAAAGCCCCCAGATAATTGTTTGGAGAGCTGAATGAAGATTAGTGCCCTGTGATCTTAAATAGAGAGGGGTCTCTCTCTCCTGGAGGCCTTACATTGGTTCTTTCTTGCTCACTACCATCTGGCATAAAAGTTGCCTGGAGAGAGACGTGCCCATTTTCCCCTCCCGCTTTGGACATGGGGAAAGCTGCACATTTGAGGATTTAGCTTAACTGGTCCAGCAGGTTTCGGGCCTGAGAAATCCTTCCCCAAGCGGCCCCCAACCATTTTAACCCAGAGCACGGGAACCCCTGAGGGCTAGCACATCAAGAGGCCATCTTGGCAACCCGGATCAGCATTCAGCAGCTTCTTTGAGGGTGGAAATCTTCACTGCTTTCCATGGGTGTCATTCTCAAGTGCTCTCAGCTTCACGTTCCCATGGGGCAGTAAGCCCCAATCCTGATTTGATGGGTCCGATCACCCTCCCTACAGTTCTGTTGCCCATCCTAGCAATTGTCCCCTGACCTAACACGCTCTTCTCCCCCCTTCCAGGTGATTGACACCTTGTCTATTCTATCATGGACTCAGATTGCTCAGAACAAAGGGGTCATGTAAGTATGGACGGCACCTTCCTTGGTCGAGCGCTGCAGCGAGGAATTTGAATGTGCATGAGTGGGGTGGTTTGGAATAATCCTGGTGATTCATTAATATCACTTGGCTCCTCCTTGCTGAAAAGGATCCCAGCTTATGGTCCTAATCAGGCAGGCGACATGGCTCTAGAATCCATGACTCCTGGCTTCAGGGTCTCACACTGGGTGACTTCATGCCAGTTGGATATCGAGGGTCAGGCTGGCCAGGAATTTTCCGACAAATAATTTTTCATCAGAAAATACTGATGTGTTGATGCCAAAACCTGGTTGCGGAAAGAAGCTCAGGTTGGCCAAATTTCCCAAGTTGGAAGAAAGTTTTGAAATGATTGGAATGTTTTGTTGGCCATTTTCGAAATGGAAAAAACCCGGTTCTCCAATCAGGAGCCATATTTCATTGGGAGATTTCAGCTAATTAGACTGTAAAAAGAGGTTTTTAAGAAAAATAGGCTGCGATCTGGGCGAAACATTTGAAATGATCAAAATGGAACATTTCAGCGCATCTGAAATGGAAAAAAAAATGTCTTTTCGGTGTATGACTAGATTCGCGATTGCAACCTTTCGTTCCCATTTGAGATAGGGGAAAGCTTTTTCAAACGCTGAAAAATATTCGCAGGACAGGAAAACCATTCCCCATCAAACTTTAACTAAGGGCCTGTTCCTTCCCCGCAGACCTTCCCCTCCATTAGCAGTTATTGGCTGGTGCGGTTCGTTAATGGACATCTTGGTTGACCATGACCGCCATCCAACTTTGCCCACAGAGAGCCTCTTGAATGATTCCTTCTGGCTGATTGGCTCCATGGCTGGGCAGCGGTATAGGAAGCCCTGCGCTCCTGGGACCTAGGGGCCACAAGAGTAAAACTGAGTGGAGCAGAGGCCAGAGAAATGAACCCTCTTGGAGAGGAGACTTTAATGAACGTGGCTGGCATGTTGGTCGCTCCATGAATGTTCTAACCCAATCCTGAGACAGCTTTGTGTCCTCTTTCAGGCCCTTCCCTACTGAGGACAGCGTCACAGACAATGACATTTACGGCGACCTTTCGGATCAGATTGAGTAAGTGCCCCACTGCACCTTCACCCAGAGGCATAGCCAGACCTAATTTTTTGGCAGGACCTGTGCTTGACCAGGGTGGGCACAAACCTCGCGGCGCAAGCAAAACTGAGGCTGATAAAAACACAGGATGAATTGCTTAAAATCTGATTGGGTCAGGGTTGCCTAACAAAGTGGATGGGCCATGGCCCCCCCAGGCCCACTTTTATCTACTCCCCTGCCTCCATCCAAAGCTGAGGGACCTGGAGAGAGCACTGAACTGGCACTCTGGAGATGTGGGTCCTGGATGACCCTGCACTGGTCACTTCCTCTCTCTGGGGTTCAGTTTTCTCTTTCTGTAGAATGAAGGCTGCATTCTTGCCTTTGGCTCACCTATTTGTACTGCAGATTCTTCGGGGCAGAGACTCTTTCTCACTGTGTGCATGTAGAGACCAGCACAAGGGCGGCCCCAGTTTCGGTGGTAGTGTGTGCAGCGCCTGGCGCAGAGGGGGCCCTGGTATCAGTTGGACCTCTGTGAGCTACCATAACACTCCTAACATAATAAATATTCATCAGATGGTGCTGAGGAATCAGAGTTCCCCTTGGGAGCTCATCGCTTCTCAGTCAGATCACTTCTCTGGGTGCCTAAATCTTGGGTTTTGGCCCCTGAGTTGGACCACCTGGCCTGTTCTGCAACGTAAGGGCTCAGACCCGATCCACGGCGCTGAGCTTCCTTCTCGCTCTCGACTTCTCAGTGACACGGTGGAGGAAGATGATGACCTGTACGACTGTGTGGAGAACGAGGAGGCGGAAGGAGATGAAATCTACGAAGACCTGATGCGGTCGGAACCGGTTGCCATGCAGGTAAGTGCCAGGATGGGCACGTTGTGAAGTCCCTTCTGCTGGGGTGGGAGGTAACCTGAAGCCAACGCTGATGACCTCAGGCGTGACTCGAGCTATTCAGCATAGGAGGTGTCCTAAGACTCCCAAGTTCCTTTCTCTAGGAGGGGAGTGTGAACTAGTGGTCAAAGCAAGGGGCTGGGAGCCAGGACTCCTGGGTTCTGTTCCTAGCTCTGAAAGGGAACTGGAGTCTAGTGGTTATTAGCAGAGAGGGCTTTGAGTCTGGATACCTGGGTGCTATTCCCATACTGGGGGGGCTTCAGCCTGAGCATCTGGCCCCAGGGGTTTAGGGTGACTGAGGGCCAAGTGTCTGTTCTACGTCTTCCTGCAGCAGAAGATGACAGAGCTTGATAAGAGGAACTGCTGCCTTCAAGAAATCAGGCAGACGGAGGAGAAATACACAGACACACTAGACTCCATCTACCAGGTACGATGGGCGCACCCCCCCGTTCTGCCGTCTCTGCCATCTCTTTGCCAGCTGGGGGTGCATGCCTTTCCCCCGTGACATGGACACAGGGATAACACGTCAGTGGCTCCCTTCGGCAGCCAGCAGGAAGGGAGCCGTGGGCCATTCGGAAAGCCTCTGTGGGCCACTTTTGGTCCCTGAGCCACAGGTCTGCTAGTTCTCCCCATATCTAGGGAGAAGATGGGCCTCCCTGGAGCTGGTAGAAAAATTCATTGAAAAGACAATTTTCAGTGATAAAATTTGATCTTTTTTTCCCATCAAAAACCCGATTTGGGGGGGAGGGGTGTGTGAAAAATGAAAAACAAGAAACGACAAAAAGATCTGAAAGAGTTTTGGTCCAAAGTTGGATATTTTTTCAGCTTTCTAACAAACAAACAAAAATCTTTTTCTTTCTTTCTTTCTTTCTTTCTTTCTTTCTTTCTTTCTTTCTTTCTTAGAAAGGCAGATGCTTTCCATGAACATTTTTGTTGTTGTTCCAATTTTCCATCAAAAAATGTTCCAATGTTCCATCAAAAAACCTTTCACTCCCGGATCACTTGAACCTTTAACCCTCGTGCTTAGAGACATAGAACGATAGATCCCAATGGCAGATGGGCCCATCGTGTTCATCTAATCTCACCTCCTCCTGTGTAACACAGGCCAGAGAACTTCCTCAAACATAATTCCTCAAGCAGAGCTCTTCCAGAAACATCTGATTTTGATTTTAAAATGACCAGTGATGAAGAATCCATCCCAACCCTTGGTGGTGGTTTCAATGGTTAATCACCCTCCCTGTTAAATGTCTATGCCTTGTTTCCAGTCTGAATTTGTCTAGTTTTAATTTCTGGCCACTGGCTCATGTTAGACCTTTCGCTCCTCGACTGAACTGCCCCTGATCAAATATTTGTCCTTCACCTGTGGACTGTAATCAAATCGTTCCTTAACTTTTTGTCTGTTAAGCTAAATAGATTGAACTCACTTTAATTTTAGATTGAGAAAAGCCTCAAATCCTGGATCACTTTAATCTTCAGCCTTTCGCTTAAACCTTTGACCTTTAATGGATGAATCGCAGAGACACATTTTTTCTCTCTCCTTTAAATGGCTTTTCCTCTCCCGTTACCCCACCTGCCGTCGTAGTGATCCTCGCTCCCCTTCGGTCTGTTCCATTAAAATCCAGCCAGGGTTTGTATGTAGAACCTGGCCCCTGAGCTGGGTGACTCGGACAGGTCTGCCTGGCGTGACAACTCCCCTGTGTGTGTTTGCAGCACTTTATGAAGCCCCTTCAGAGATTTCTAAAGCCCCAGGATATGGACAACATTTTCATCAATGCCGAGGTAAGGTGCTTTCTCCTTTTCTTCTTCGCATGCCTCTCCCGACTCAAACTGGGTGTTGAGCAGGCTAAATACCACCCACCAACCCACCTTCCCTGTGTTGGGGACTGTGCGACTCAGAAGTTCCCCCAATTCCAGTGACTGTTCCACAAAGTGGATAACAACCTGCTACTGCTAGGAGCTGATGGAGTTGCTGTTTTAGCTCAAGAGGCCTGTGCTGAAGGCCCTGGGTCCCAATCTCACTAGGGATCCATGCAGGAGAAGGGTAGTTATAAATACCACCCTGTCTCATGCAATGGGTCATGGGTAGGTGCCTAGAACGGAAAGGCTGTGATAGGGGGAGTGTTGCCTATTGGTTGGAATGATCTGACTTAGCAGTCAGGACTCCTGGGTTCTGTTCCTTGCTGTGGGAAGGAGTCTGGTCTAATAGGCTACGTCTACTCTTGTTAATTTAAGTCGACTTAGCATGTCCACACTCAAAAATTAAGTCGACTTAGAGGGGACCCTGCCAAATCGACCTAGAGCGTTCACACTGGACGCCTAGGTTGACTTGTAGGGGCTAGGTAGATCTGGGACAGGTCCACAGTGGCAGGGGGGGCACCCCTTGCCAAGTGCCAGGGGGCTCAGCATTTGCCCCATTGTACCTGGGTACAATGGGGGCTGAGCAGGACAGGGACCCTGGCAGGGTATAGGGGCAGGGTGGGCAGGGATCTGCCCTGTCCTGCGGGGGGGCATGCCAGGCTCTGGCTGTGCCAGCCACCCTGGCAGGGAGGGCAGTGGGGAAGCCCTGAAGCCCCCTAAGTCGACTTAAAGTTGACTTAGGGCTACTCTGCGTCCACACTGGCTAAGTCAACTTTCTAAAGTCGACTTAGCCAGAAAAGTCGACTTAAAACTAGGTTTAGTAAAGTCGACTTCAATTTTCCTTAAATCGACTTAAGGAAAATGTAGTGTGGACGCAGATTAAGTTAAGTCATCTTAAGCAAGCTTAAATCGACTTAATTTGTAAGTGTAGACTCACCCATAGTTAGCTCAAGATGGGTTAGTAGCTGGGTTCTGAATAGGAGATGTTAGAACAAGAGGGTTTCATTAACACCAGCTGGAGAATCTGGCCTGTTGACTCCATGCTGCTTGCACCTGGTGGGGGTCTGACCCCACTGATATTTCTGTTCTCCGTGTGTAGAGCTCCCAGCACAATGGGCTCCTGGTCCATAAGAGGGAATTGGGCGAATTTCACATCAGCCCTTAGCCCGGGAAGTACATCTCCTGGCAGGTTCCATTGGCTAATCTTAGGGTCTAGATCCAAATCTGCCTCTCCTGCGGTGCATGTTTCTGTACGGCCCTCAGCCGGTGTTTGAGCTAGTCATGGCCAATTGGGTGGCTTTGAGGTGATTTTCTCCCACCTCTGCATTCCTAGGACCTCCTGAAGGTGCATCGGTTCTTCTTGGACGACCTGAAGAATGCCCTGTCCTTCAGCAATGGCCAGAACCTCTACCAGGTCTTTATCAAGTACAAGGAAAGGTGAGGCTTGTCCTGAAAGGGGAGGTTGGGGAGACCAACCCCTGGGAAGGGACAGAAGAGATTCTCCTGGTCAGGTCATATGGGTGTGCTCTGTAGCCATGTGGTCTTCCCCATCCTCCTCGACCCAGTCCTTTCTGGAAGGAGGGTGGTTCCTCTTTCTATCCCATAGCTCAGAGTCTAAAGGAATCTGTGGCGATGCCCCCTTCTCTCCATCCCCACCCCACTTCTGTCTTCTCTGCCTCCACGGTGCTCCTGGCTGAGCAACAGAGCAAAGCTCCCAGCCCACCTTGTGGCAGCCCTTTTCCCACTTGGAGAGCGGAGCTGGAACAAGGGAGTCCGAGCATGGCTGGTCCATGTATCTCCCATTCTCTGCTCCCAGGGGTGCCTTGAATGGTGGGACACGAGGCTCCTAGCACCTGTTCCCCAGACAATGTGGCTCCCTGGTCTACACAGGGAAAGATCCCTTCTTCCTGAGTCCAGGTTTGCCTCAGCTCTTCTGCATCTCCTGGCGGCTCCCGCGCGTGCTGCGTAGTGGAGTCTTGTCTCCCAATGGAGTTCCCACCTTTCTTCCCTTCTTTCTTTTTCTTTCTTTTCTACCATTTGCTTTCTTTTGTTCTCTGCTTCTTTCTTCCCACCCTTCCTTCCTTCCTTCCTTCCTTCCTTCCTTCCTTCCTTCCTTCCTTCCTTCCTTCCTT
>ML686092.1:3093993-3109069 GCA_007922175.1 Pelusios castaneus
ACAGAGAAAGGCAGTCCCTGGCCCAGCTGAGATCAGGGCCCGTTGTGCCGGGCGCTGTGCAGGCACATAGGGTAAATCTACACTTTGAGCTGTGACTGTCATTTCCAGCTCGAGGAGACGTACCTGCACTAGGTCTGGTTGAACTCTTGCACTAACAATGACCGAGGCAGTGTGAGTGGCAGGAAGGGTGAATGGGTGAGCTGCCCTGAGTCTGAGCTCTGCCCGGCTTGTAGGCAAGTCCTCAGAGCGGCCAGCTCCTCCCACGACTCGCAGCACCTCTGCGATGCTGCCCTTAGCACCCTGGCTCCGTCAGAGCTAGGGGATGACGTGCGCCTGGGGATGTCCGTAATGTACAGCGCCTAGCACAATGGGGATCTGGCTAGTGATGCTAGGTGCTACTGTAATGCTTCTAAGAAATAATAAGCTCTACTCAGTCTGTCTCTCTCCCCTGATGTCTGTAGCTCCAATATCTACCCCGATAACGCCACGGCCAATGGTCACGACTTCCACATGCACTCCTTTGAGGAGACGGCGTCTTGTAAATCCTGCCAGATGCTGCTGAGGTAGGAGCCGCCCGGATCCGAGTGCAACAATCCTGGGACACGTGCGCCCTTCCCCACCTGCCACTGGCAGCTGGTCGTACAAGGGATAAAAGCCTGACTGCTGCTACCGGCTAGGGTGTCTCCTGAGCTTGGCTGATCCCCTTCTTGGGGTTAATTTATTGGGCAGAGCTGAGCTGGGGAGTGGGGCCGAAGAGAGAGGTGGGGGTTCGTGCTGCAGGGCAGGGTAGAGTGGTGGGAGGGGGGATGAGACTGCGAGCCCCCATTTGCCCCGGAGATCCTAACACACAGCTGTTCTCTCCCTCGGCCTTGTGAACAGAGGCATCTTCTATCAGGGCTATCGCTGCAGCCGATGCCGAGCGCCGGCTCACAAGGAGTGTCTGGGCCGGGTCCCCCCCTGTGGGAAGTCAGGCTCAGGTATGTGTCTGCTTCCAGCCTGAGACAGGAGCAACGGGTCGGACGCGTGGCTCTGTTCCCACTAGCTGAGCCTGCGGCCCCGTGCACCTTCCAGCAACCTAGAAATTAACCAATTGATTCCCATGGGCCTTATCTGAAGGGTTGGATGTGAGGAATTTTGGGCCGTGAGGTGTAAGGGATTCTGGGGGGCATCTAGGCCATGAGGTGCAAGGGATTCTGGGGGGCATCTAGGCCGTGAAGTGCAAGGAATTCTGAGGTGCATATATGCCGTGAAGTGCAAGGGATTCTGGGGTGCATCTAGGCTGTGAGGTGCAAGGGATTCTGGGGGGCATCTAGGCCGTGAGGTGCAAGGAATTCTGAGGTGCATATACGCCATGAAGTGCAAGGGATTCTGGGGTGCATATATGCCATGAAGTGCAAGGGATTCTGGGGTGCATCTAGGCTGTGAGGTGCAAGGGATTCTGGGGGGCATCTAGGCCGTGAGGTGCAAGGGATTCTGGGGGGCATCTAGGCCATGAGGTGCAAGGAATTCTGAGGTGCATATACGCCGTGAAGTGCAAGGGATTCTGGGGTGCATCTAGGCCGTGAGGTGCAAGGGATTCTGGGGGGCATCTAGGTCGTGAGGTGCAAGGGATTCTGGGGTCCATCTAGGCCGTGAGGTGCAAGGAATTCTGGGGTGCACATAATCCGTGACGTGCAAGGGATTCTGGGGTGCATCTGGAACAAACTGGTGCAAGAGATTCACAAAGTGATGCAGGGGATTCAGGGGTGCAGTGGGGGTAGGGTGGCACAAAGGATTCTGGGAAACATCTGAGGCGGGCGCAGTGGCCAGTGGCTGAATACAAGAGCAGAGGAAGGAAAAGGGTGTCTTTACAGGCATTAGTTAACCCCTTCCTGGCTGCTTCTCTGTATCACCATCTGCGTTGCAGCCCCTTGCTGTGGATGTGCCATTATGGGGTTGCAAGGGGGCACCGGGTGGGACAGGAGATGAGTTTTCTAACCCAGCCTCCCTATCATATATCAGTCATTCCACAAAGAGAAATACAATTCTGCTTTTACTTAGCCTGAGAATGCTCACGGTTAGAGTTACACTTCTCTGAGTAATCATTTCTCTCCCTCCTCCCCGCCCCCTTTTCTGTTTACTCCAGATTATGGGTCGACGCTGAAAAAGGTAACAAACCAACCAATCTCCTAGGGAGAAAACATTCCCATCTGGGAGGGGGCAATTATTAGGTGTATTGTGGTAGCAGCCAGAGGCCTGAGTTGTCTGAGATTCTGTTTGTGCCGGGTGTTGCGCTGATGAAGAATACCTAGTGCGACATCGGGTCTGTTGTCTTTTGTTCTGTGCCTGTACAGCACCTAGCACATTGGGTCCTGCACCAGGGCTGCAGGGGGGCTCCTAGGCGTACCATAATACACCTGAAAAATATGAATAATAATTCAAATAGGAGGGTGGGGAAACTGAGGCAGAGAAGGGGAAGGGATTTGGCTAGGGTCACACAACTTGGAGTTGGAAATAGAAGTCGGGTTTCTTGAATTCCAGTCCAGTGCTCAGCACTGCCTCTTGATGGACCCCAGACTTAATCAACCCTCCCTTCGCCTCAGGGCTGCTCGGTCCCAGTTTGTTATGCGACCGCTCTTGGGTCAGTCACTGGGAATGACGACCAAACATGGAATCTTTGGATGGATCTACGCTGGCAATTTAGGTCGACTTAAGTCACCTTAAATCAAACTAAATTACTCCCCATCTACACTGGACTTTCATTAAATTGACTTAAGAAATTCCTTAAGTCGACTTAACGAAAGTTTAGGTTGACCTAGTAAGAACCTCCTGTTAGGTCGACCTAACCCTTAAGTCGACTCCTTAGGTCGACTTAAGCACAGTGTGGACATGAATTAACCCTTACATTGACTTTATTAAGTCGATTTAAGGGCAATTAGGTCGACTTACTAAGTCCCCATTCAGGGTAACCACTTTGTTAAGTCGACTTAATAAAGTCGACCTAACTTTTTCTAGTGTAGACATAGCCTTTGGGTCTATAACCTGACCTAGCAACAGGCTTATCAGCCTCTCTATACAGCACAGGGTCGCAATACTACATGGCGATTCTTATACTTACATTGCTGAGCCTCCCCCAGTGCCCATCCACACTGCTCTAAGTCCCTCCTCAAGACTGACTTGCTTTCTCCAGTTCCGCTCAAAAAACATCACCTCCCGCTGATTTATAGCAGTGTCTGGGCCTTCTGAACTGCAGCCAAATTGCACACAGCCTCCTTATCTGAGTCAGGCTCCTTGTCTTCCCTTTGCAGAATAAATCGAACCGACACACCCAGGAGAGAAAGAAGAACATCCCTGGTAAGTCCTGTTACAGCCACCCACTCTCATGCTTCAGGGCAGGGAGTCAGGAAGGAATTTCCTTTTTGGTACTCAGCAGTCCTGATTAGGTTAGGGGTGACGGAGACCTCTATTGGTGACATCAGGCACTGCAGGCTGGAGAGAGCCAATGGTCTTTGGGTCCAACGCCTCAATAAAGTTGGTCCCTTTAAGTTCTGCTAGATCTGCTGCACCCCAAGGGACTGGGCTACTATACCCCATCCCGCTGATGCTGTGGTGCATCATGGGAGATGTAGTTCAGCTTGGGAGCCTGGCCCATGGAAGAGGCCAGGTGGTACCACTCCCTCTGGCTGGGACACCAAACTAGATGGATCTGTGCTGGGATGCTGAGTTCCATCTTCAATTCAAGGCACCTGAAGGAAAGGAAAACCCACCAGCTCATGGGAGTTCTGCGTCAATGAGGGTTCAGTAGACAATGAGAAGGGCAAAGGGGGCCTGCCCTGGGATTGTTCCTTCATCCTCCCGGTAGAGCACAGGAAGGGTCTTGTGTTCCGGCACCAGGAAGATGGGACAGATCACGTAGTGGGTTGGAGGAGCACCAGCCGCAGAGGCTGCCGGGTGCCTGGCAGGGAGATACACGGGGTTCCCCTGTGACCAGTTCCTGTCTGATATCCTTCTCTCCTTAGGCCTGCCCAAGATGGAGGTCTGCCAAGAATATTATGGGCTGCCCCCGCCACCTGTGGCATATGGCCCCTCGCTGCGGCTCAGCATGGGTGACATCGTGGAGTTGACCAAAGCCGAGGTGGAACAGCTGTGGTGGGAGGTAAGCGTCGCCGCAGCCATCCAGCTGCCGCTTCATGTGCCCTGCCAGAGATACTAAACTTACAGCCCACGAAAGCTTACACCTGAAGAAATGTATTAGTCTTTAAGGTGCCACAGGATTCTCGTTGTAGTCAGGCTGGGTAGCCTGGCCCATAGAGAATGGCAGGGGGACAAGGGGTGGAGGAGGAGGAGAGGGGTTGAGGAACCGAACTACAACTTCAAGAATCACCATGGTGGAATATCCAAATTGAAATATTTCTCCCACCTACCATAGTTCCTCTGGAAACCAGGCAAAGAGCAGCCCTCTCTGTCTGTGCCTTGATGGCTTTTTATCCTGGATCTGATGGATTCCGTTTTGCTTGCAGGGCAGAAACACCTCCACAAATGAGATCGGCTGGTTCCCATGCAAGAAAGTCAAACCGTATGTGTGTGTGAGTAGCAACCCCTTTCACATTGGCTTGATTTGGTAGTAAGCACTGGGTGTTTTTGTAGGGTCTCTAAATTCCTTAAACAAGCTTGAGTGGGTTGCATTGGCTTGGGGGACAAAGGGAAGACATAAGTTTACAGTCAGGCATTTTTAGCAGCAGAAGAAAGTTTGCATATTATGGGGTTTGTGGGTAAGGCACTGGAGAGTGCTTGGAAGATTTGAGTGAAATTCTTGCCTCTGCACAGACTGCCTGTGTGAGACCTTGGATAAGTCACTTCATCTCCTTGTATCTCAGCTCTGTATTTTTAAATTGGGTATATTAATTCCTTCGTTATGTACAGTCTGGAGCAGGAACTCTTTCCCTATGTGTCTGTGCTACCCCTGGCACAAAGGGGCCTCATTCTTTGTACCATTACATAAATAAGTTTTTAAAATGAATTATTTGTCATGTGACACTGGGAGCAAAAATGAAATTTCAGAATATCAGAGTACTGATCTCAAGACTTATTTCAGCCAGATCTCCTGGGCCAGGCTTCGCTCTTTTCCCCCCCATTTTATTTACTGCAATAAATAAATAAATAAATAAAACTAAAATTAAATAAATAAAAATCAAATTTTCTTTTCCTCCCCAGACTCCACCTCCAGATTTTTCTGTTTATCGTTGGTAAGTAAAATTATAGAATTGCAGCATTTCTGCATCCATATAATTTATTGCTGTTTAAGCTAGAGTCCAGCCTTCTGTGCATCATGCTGTATAAAATCACACTCTGTCTTAAACTTAAGGAGAAGAGCTTCAGCCACAAATTAACAGGCATCTACACAGCTTGAGTTCTAACTTTGCATCCATTGTTTACCAGGAGACCCTCTCTGGTATGGCATACAACCCACAGTGACATCTAGTGGTTGAATCATCGACCAGGGGAGCCATGCTGAGATAGTTTAAAAAGGGCAAACGGCAAAGAATGGGGCATGCAAAACCCTAAATACTGGTGATTTTTCTTCCATAAGATATACTAAGCCATCAACAAACAGCTTCTGATTTCTGATTCAGTAGACGAAAGCACAGTTTCCTTAAAACTAGCCAGCCTTTTGGCTAGCACCCAGACAGTCAAATCAAATATGACAGGGATGACTGAAAATCAATCCATCATATGTGAAAAAGTTCCACCAATCCTAAAGGATCGGACATATTACCAAACTGGTCACTGAATAGTTCAGATCTTATGCAAATACATGCTCAAAGTCAATGCCTATTAACTAAACTCATCTTTATTTTGAAAAAAGGAAAGAGTCAAGGTTAAAAGGACACTGTAATATACACAGATGAAAATAGAGCTCTTAGGTCACTTTCCAAGTAGAGATGATCACTGAGTTGCAAAGTTGTTAAATTGCGAAGTCTCTAAAAGTACCAAAAAGCTGGGGACCATCAGTCCTTGTTTAGAGCTGCTTTGTTAGAAACCCAGTCTAGAGAAATGAAGACTAAATAGTCCGTGTATAGAGTTTGTTCAAATTCTTCCATGAGAATTAGCGGGGTGATTCCAGGCTGGTGCTGGGATCCCAATCTTGCGGGGCTGGCCGGTAGCCATGGGCTGCCAGCCAGCCCTGCAGCTGCGGTGGCGAACTTCAAGCCACTGCCAGGCACTGTGGTGGGCGAGCCTGATCTCCAAGTGGGTGGGCCCCAGCCCACCCAAGTCCACCTATGGCTATGCCCTTGCTTGCAATCCAAACTTTCCCTGGCAAACGTGGACAGATTTAAGATGAAAAAGAATCAGTCCACCTAGAGTCTTTTATAGATCCGTACATAACTGACCGATATCTTCTGGACAGTACGTACCTCCTGGAACAATTAATTGGTGATTCCTTGTGGCTTTGAAGTATCCATCTCCCGTGTCTTGTGCACACAGTAACTAGTTACATTAGCGCAAGGTAATTGGCCACTTACAACCATTCACAGGTTAAACTTCAAAAGAGAAATAAAAACAATAGTATTTGACATTCAAGTTCTATGTTATTATGTTCCTTTTGAATTCTTAATCAATAGAAAAGGAGTAGCCAGAAAAGCAGTTTATCTACATGGTTAACCTCTAACAAGATATATGGAAACAGCATCAAATAACTACCATTAAACACTTACATATCAAGTCAGGAATGACCCTCGCTACCATTGTATTTCCTATAATGTGCCTCAAAAGGTCAGATTTGGGCCATGCTTAGCTCTTTCTGGTCCAGGGTCACACTTCAAGTAATAACGCCTAGTGGATGTCCCTACTTGCAGGTACGCGGGACCCATGGAGAGGGCAGAGGCAGAGCAAATCCTCACGAACCGTTCAGACGGCACGTTCCTGGTGCGGCAGAGGGTCAAGGATGCAGCCGAGTTTGCCATCAGCATCAAGTAACGCTAACCTTAGTAACAGCTTCTAAAAAGTAATATCTGTGTGTGTGAATAGCCTGCTGCTCAGGAACACTCTTCTGGGCTGTTCCTTTTAATGCAGACACGAGGGGGCTCTTAACAAAATTAAATGGCTGCCTTGTAAAAGTAAATATTTTGTAGGTGCAATAGGTAGTTAACCTGTGGGACTCCCTGCCTCAGGATCTTATGAAAGTGAATTGCTTGGTATGTTAAGAAGACAGAGTTAGATCATCTGAAAGTGCTTACCATTTGAGATGGGATGCAAGGCCAGAGCTGTTTCATTATGGAATAGTCCATATTTCAGAGATCCAGGTGGTATAAATGAGTGTTCCGCCACTGGAATTGATGGTGCCAGGTCCCCATCTTGGGTGCTTTCTGAAAGACCCCATGAGAGAGAGTCCAAGTTAGACTTCTCCTTCTGTACCAGCTTACTCTTCATCCCCAACGTCCTGCCCTCCCCCAAGAACAGACAGCTAGAAAGGTGCAATTGAAAGGTGCAATACACTGGAAAATTACAGCTGTGGAGACTGCTAGAAAGCCAGCAGCTCATTGAGAACTGGTCTGTGCCCCCAGGTTTAATGTAGAAATCAAACACATCAAGATCCTGACGTCAGAGGGCCTCTACCGCATCACGGATAAGAAGGCGTTCAAAGGACTCATAGTAAGGACTGACTGATTTCCCATCGCTACTTCAATTCCCTCTTCCCTGGAGTCAAATTCCAAAGGGGTAGCCGTGTTAGTCTATTGTAGAAAGACAACAGAGTCCTGTGGCACGTTTAAAGACTAACAGATTTATTTATCGCATGAGCTTTCGTGGGAGAAAATCCCACTTCATCAGACACCCACGCCTGGGGGAACAATTAGTGTAACACTAGCCTCTTAGACCTCAGTGGATGGAGTGGACTGGGGAGGGAGCGGGCTGGGAGCCAGGACTCTGATCCAAGCTCTGGGAAGGGAATGGGGGCTAGTGGGTTAGAGGAGGGATGGATGGGAATCAGGACTCCTGGGTTCTGTTTTTGGCTGGGCAGTGTGGTCTATTTGTTACTGTTACAGAGGCCAGCACTGGATTCCCATTCCACATAGAGCTGGGTTTCCCCTCTTGATCTCGGCCTGGACAAAAGGAATCTCTGCACATTCAGGGTCTCTCTGCTTCCTCCCTAGGAGCTAGTTGAGTTTTACCAGCAGAACTCCCTGAAAGAGTGCTTCAAAACCCTCGACACGGTGTTACAGTTCCCGTTCAAGGAGCCAGAGTGCAGGGTCATCCCCAGACTTCCCGGTAGGGTGCTTGGCTGGGCGGGGAGACCTCAAGATCCCCCCGTGCTGCAGGATCTCAGCCCCCAGGGGCCTTGGGATAGATCTTCATTCCCAAGCACATGTGGGAGGGAAATTTCCACCAAAACATTTTCCTTGATGGACAGTGGCTTTTTGACCCATAATTTTGCCCCATGCTGCCTTCCCAGTTCTGGCTTTGGTCAAATTTTCAGGGTTAGTGGGGAGAACGTCCCCCACAAATCGGGATTTTCATCAAAAAATGTGAACATTTTGACAAAAACACGAAAAAACCAGTGTCATGAGGCAAAACCCGTCATTGCCCAGCCTTGCTCAAATCACTCATCCTGAGCTGCTGGCGGGTGGGTGCTTTTAGAAATGCTTTAAAGGGGTTGGTGCAGCTGCCAGCTGGGGAGGGCAGTAGGAGAGGCCAGAGGTGCCTTTTTAACCCCAGTGTGATCTGTGCTTCATGCCGGACCTTGCAACAGCTCTGCTGGTAAGAAGGGAGAAATGGGGGGGCGGGGAGGGCAACCTGGGCTGCATCACCGTTACGGATGGTTGGGGGATGTCATAGCATGGGGGATCCCCGTAATTGGTACTCTGCATGGCTGCTACGTGGAATCCACTCTGGTTGGAGCCGCAGGAGGGGAGTGGGCCAATCTTCCTCCATGTGGTCACCGCCTCCACCCATGTGGCAGGTGATGAGTGCTTCCAGGGGCCACTCACCTTCCGGGATCCCACCAGGGAGTGGTTCTTTATTTGAAGGCGTGCCTGGTCCCTATCAGCTGTCTCTAATGTGTCTTCATGCCCTTGCAGCAGGAGGAGTGAAATACTTTGGGTCAGCGAAGGCTCGCTACGATTTCTGCGCTCGGGACCGGACGGAGCTGACGCTCAAGGAGGGCGACATCGTAAAGATCCTGACAAAGAAGGGGCATCAGGGCTGGTGGAAAGGGGAGATCTATGGCCGGGTGAGTGCGCTGCTGAGTGGGGCGGCTGGGACCAGGGAGTTTACAGCCCCCTATGTGCTAGATCAGGCACTGTCCACAAGGGGGCAGTGTTGCATATGCACACACGTGCACATGCACACACGTGTGACCTCCTCTGACATATCCCATCCAGCAGGGACAGTGTTCTGCACGCTTCTACACACACACAGCCTGCGCCCATCCCCCCCACACTTACCACTCTCCGTACACATGTGCACGTGAGCAACTCTGTCATATTGAGTCCAGGAGGGGGCAGAGTTCTGCACACACACGTCTGCGTGCACATGCACACTTGTGAGCAGCTGTGAGCAGATCCTGCTCAGCAGGGGGCAGGCACCTACACACTTCCCACACAGACACTGATTCCCATGTGCACACTCACAATCCCCACCCGCATACTCACTCACAAAGACGTCCGTACACACACGCAGCACTCTTCACATGCACGCACATGCACAATCCCCACATGTGCATGGGTGTGAGCGCACACTTCATAATGCAACTGGTAACAGTGAACACCTGGTGTGCCTTTAGCCGTGGCTAACTGGTGACTTCAGTGACATTTTGCAGAGGTGGCCGGAACAGCAGTGATGGATGAGCTCACAATGGCCTAGTCCACCAGGATTGGGGCTTTTAGATCCAGAGGTCCAATCCCTGCTGCTCATGCCTGGCATGGCCAGTTGATCTCACCATAGCATCGGGGATAGCAAAAAGATCTTTCTGCTGCTGAGTAGTGTTAAAGGAGAATCCCCAGTAGCTCTTAGCAGTAAAGGGCTTATGACACACACGGGAGCAGTATCAATCCCATCCAGAAGAGGGCAGCAATGTGTATCGAATGGGCTAATAGTTTGTTCCAATGGCTGTTTCGTGATCACAGTGTGATGTCTGACAGCATTTCTTCCTCCTAGGTTGGTTGGTTCCCAGCGAATTACGTGGAGGAAGATTATTCAGAATATTGCTGAGGCCTGGAGCCCTCTGTGACTGGTTTTCTCCCTGAGATCATGACCCAAAGGATTTCCGACCCTGCACAGCACTCAGAGCGTGAGCTCACACGCGATGCCGGCCGAGCCTTGCACGGGGTCTCTGTAACAAGGAGAGCCGTCGTATTGGTGCTCGGTGGCTAGCGCAGCCAAGAGCAGTACCCCTGGACTATTAATTTATGGACCTCTTCTCTTTCCCTTCTCTCACACATGCAAAGGAAGATTTTTGTTAAATAAATTGGATTGTTGGATGGGTTGGGGATGTATCATCTGTCACCCCATATCCAAGAACCCTAGAGATCTTTCCAGCCCATGCCGTGATCCAGCTGCCCCATCAGGCCCCAGTAGGCAGAGCCCAGGGGTCTGTTCGGTTGGAGGGAGGGAAGATCTGTTGCGTACTGTCACCTTCTTGGCTCTATATTCTCTCCAGAGCCATTAACCGTTTAGTAAATTGGTCAGTGGGGTGAGCCAAGGCACAGGGAGTGATTTGCGGGCAAGTCCATGTACAAGCCGGGAACAGGATCCAGGGATCTCGACTCCCATTTTCCCCTAACCCGCTAGCTCCTACCCCTGCCCCAGAAGGCATATTGGATATAGAAAAACATGCCCCCATGGCACGTTGGACTGCAGCAGGAGGAGATTGGGGGAAATGCTAGTACTCCAGCTGTGGCCAGAGGGGAACAGTGTCCAGTTTTGGGTCCCCCACTACAGGAAGGATGTGGACAGATTGGAGAGAGTCCAGCGGAGGGCAACGAAAATGGTGAGGTCTGGAGCACATGACTTACGAGGAGAGGCTGAGGGAACTGGGCTGGGTTAGTCTGCAGAAGAGAAGAGCGAGGGGAGATTTGATAGCACTCTTCAGCTACCTGAAAGGGGGCTCCAGGGAGGATGGTGCTGGGCTGTTCTCAGTGGGGCAGACGACAGAACGAGGAGCGATGGTCTCACGTTGCAGCGGGGGAGATCTAGGTTGGATATTAGGACAAGCTTTTTCCCTAGGAGGGTGGTGAAGCTCTGGACTGAGAGAGATGGGGAAATCTCCATCCTTCGAGGTCCTTCAGGCTCTGGCTGGGATGATTTAGTCAGGGTTGGTCCTGCTTTGAGCAGGGGGTCGGACTAGAGACCTTCCCAGGTCCCTTCCACCCCCCGTCTTCTACGGTTTTAGGATTTTAAGAAGGAAGAGAACTCAGGAGTCCTAACTCCTGTTCTCCTCTAACTCGCTAGCCCAGTGGCTTTCAAACTTAGGGTCGGGACCCAGTACTGGGTCTCAGACCCTCAGGCTCTGGGTTGCGGCACCGTCTACTACCGCCGTCCAAAAACTAGACGGCATTGCTCAAAGATACAATTGCTGGGTTGTGGGCATAAATGATTTTTTTTCAACTGGGTCCTGAGAAAAAATGTTTGCAAACTACTGCACTAGAGCCCCGCTCCCCTCCCAGCACCGAGACCAGAACTTGATGAAGGCATTTGCTGGTGTAAGTTCCCCCGTCTCATTTCCACCCTGCCCTCTCCGCTCATCCGTGGAATTACACTGGGCTGCCTCCACCACAGCCAGGCAGGGGATCCTTCAGTCCATCCTCCCTTCTACTCCAGTGCCTCCACTAGGCATTTTCCACCGAGGTGAGCTGCCAGGCAGATCCTTGGGCCGTGGAGACGTTTGCAGCTCCACGTCCCAGCCTCACAAGGCCCGGTCCTTGGTTAGCAACCATCCTGTCCCAATTTTTCACACGTGCTGGGCCCCACAAACACACAACACCGGGAAATGCAGCTTCGGGCCAGTGCAAGTGGGGATTGGAGAGAAAGAGAGAAGTTGGGCATGAAGGGTGTTGGGAACAGAGCCAGAACCCAGTTCTGTGATTTGCTCAGCTGCTGGTAAATTCACCCTGGCTCAGCATTTCCCCCAGCTCTTGATGAGTTTGTGCAACATGCTGGGAAACCTCAGCGAAAACAGAAGTGCTGGGTTCTAGCGACTGGCCCGGTTCCAAGCAGAGCTCTGTGGCCCCGGGAGTGCAGCTCTGGACCTGGGCAAAAAACCTCAGCTTCTCTTTCTCCCCTGCTTCGTTAACCAGGGCAATCCCCACCCGTGGCCCTGTGCTTCAGTTTCCCCATCTGTAAAATGGGGTGAGGAATGCTTGTCTTCCAGTTCTTTGACAGCAGCGATGGGGAAACGCTGCACATGTGACTGACTCAGCATATTGCCCAGGCAAAACTCCTCTGGGTTTCGTTAGTTTCCTCAGACACACACAGTCTTGTTACTTCAGCAGTGACCTCTGCCCAGTTCCCTCGGCCGGATCTGGGCTTTGCAGATGTGGCTTTCTCAGAATCCGCTTTCCCCTCCGTGTTCCTGTAAATCTGAGGGCTCCAAGAAGCATAGTAGGGCAAAATGGTGTCCCAAGAGGACATGGAGGGTGTGACTATCTTCCAGCTCTGAGCTCTTTCTGATTGCTGTCGGCTGGACGACTGAGCCAGTGGCAAAAAACTTGGCCGCATGGATCTGCCCCACCGCAGCCTGTTCCCCAGCCCCACTGCCAGCCTCCCAAAACAGCATTCTGTCCAACCCTCCTGGGCACGTAGTGCACAAATCTCAGGCCTCGTCTACGTGGGGCAATCCCACAGCTCAGCAATGTCGTAAGCAGCTGGGCACAGAATGCCCTGATCTATGGACTCTGCTGTTGAGCAAGAGTCCTCAGAAATTAGCTTCTATGGTGAAAAAACATCCTGGATGAAATCTGACCACAGATGTCCGGGCTACAACTCCATTCTGACTCCCTGCACCAGATACCCTGAGCACACGGCTTTACTGCACCGCGATCTCTCAGCAGTCACTTGCACATTACTCTCCAGTTTACCTTAGCTTTGGCTGCATCCCCATGTACGTGGCTGTCATGTTGGTGCGATGGAGTCATTGGAGGAGGCTCTCACACTGATAGGGACGGCATTTACACAGCCACTGACACACCCAGCTGCGTTAGCAGAATGATCTCCCAGTCACTCATGAGTCAGCACCATGGAGACCCCAGCCAGTCCCCCTGGCTCCTAGCCTTGAACCCTGGCTCACGCATTTCACCATTTCTTCAAAGGAAAGTGGATGTACACCAGCCTTTCTAACCAGAGCAGTTTCCCGAGCCCTTCAGCCAGAACACACTGTTTTAGGTGAACTATAACGGAGCGTTCTTAATTACAGAAAGAACGACTTGCGGTGCTAATAAGTGGCAGGCACACAGGTCAGTGACCGTTACCATAAGAAAGTTAAAAAGTAAAAACGCCTTCTAAAGCCTAGACTTTTAGCAAGATCTGAATCAAATATCCCCTGAGGGATGAAACAAGCAGGTCCCCATTCCTCAATACACTGACTGGACCCCATTTCCAGCCAGGAACCACACCTCCCCAGTCCAGTCCAGTCCAGTCTTTGTCCTTCTTGGTGTTGAGTTGGAGGGAGAGGAGGAAAGGCCAGGTGGTGACCTGACCCGCCCTCATCTTTTATAGTTTCTTCCAGATCTTCGCTGTGACGGGGTGAGGGGTGGCGGCAGTCCCCATTGGTCTCCAGTGCATACGTGCTGCCTCTGAGAAGTCTCTGGGCTGGCCGTTGGGAGATTGGCTTCCCTTTGATGGGGCCATCAGCACATCTGGCTGCTCCTTTGTTGCAATTGAAAGGTTGGCCATAGGTGTCTCTCCACCAGTTCCAGTAACACACACGACACAGCTTCCCAATGCATACAGTCTCACAGGGAATTAACGTTCGATAGAGCAAGACTTCTAAAATGATTCTTCTCAAGACACCCCCTTGTACAAAACATATTACAGTCATAGCACAATGGCGAATATTGGCCTTGCTGAGGGCCAGAGTGTCACAGCTGGTGCTTCTCATCCAAAGCTCGCAAAGCCCTTCTAAAAGCAGCGGTGCCTCATTTCAGAGCAGGGAAACTGAGGCACAGAGCGGCAGTGACTTGCCCAAGGTGCACAGCAAGTTAATGGCCGAGAGGGGACTTATAAGTGTTGTCAGAGGCTCCCGGTGTGGTGCTCTGCTCTCTCCAATGTTGGTATCACTTGGCTGCGTGCGTGTGTTCCCTCGAAGGGCTGCCCCAGCTCCTGCAGATAGCTGACACAGCAGACCCGAAGAGAACCCCCAATAACCACAGAGTCCAGTAAGGTACGAAGCCACGTCGACCAGGTTTATTGTCGCGGTGGATACAGCAGCAGTTCCCCTGGAGTGCTCTAAGACTCATCCAGAGGCACACTGCGGATACTGACCCTCGGACAATGGACTCGGCTCAGTCAGTGGTGGGACTGTCCACTGCCCCCTAGGCCGGACCCCGGACACACCCCAGAAATACATTTTTATACACCTAGACAAACAACTTTCACAATGTTTCTGACGTCTTAAGGTTCAACCCGTTAACGTAGTTAGGTGCCGCCTATTATCTTGTACATGTTGGTTCTAACTATCCATCATGTTCTTGTTCCTGGGATGGGTCAGCCTGTTCTTCCTTATCTATGCAATGTTTCTGTGTGTCTTGGTACCTTGCATATAATATGCTTAGTTATGTTTATGCAACATTTATCCTCTTCTTGCCAAGTTTTCATGACGTATCTCGGTTTAGCAATGTCTTGGCATTACAGTGGAACCTCGCTTATCCGGTCTTCAATTAACCGTGCATTCGGTTATCCGGGATCGCCGAAACATGGGGGTTCGGGTGGCGGCAGAAGCTCCGGCGGAGATTCTGCCACCACCGAACCCCTCGACTGTGCTGGGGGGCCGGCTCCAATTCGAGCCGGCACCCCAGCTCAGCTCCCAGGCTCGGCTCTCAGCAGGAGCCGCGGCGCTTAAGCGCCGCAGCTCCTGATGACAGCTGGGGGATCGGGGGGCGGGGGG
>ML686092.1:3109169-3120126 GCA_007922175.1 Pelusios castaneus
CCCCCCCCCCGCCACCCGATTCCCCCAGCTGGTTGGCTATCAGCAGGAGCTGCGGCGCTTCGATTATCCGTGATTTTTGGTTATCCGGATGACGGGCGCTGGTCATTAACCCGGCTAATCGAGGTTCTACTGTACTTTGGTTCAGGTTAGAGGCCTTATACTGGGCCTGTACCTACTACAATAAGCAAATCACAGGATGGCCGACCTCTCTGGACCAGGATCTTCACGTTAAGGCCAAGCCCCAAGAAACTTAGAATCATAGAAGCTAGGGTTGGAAGGGACCGTGGGAAGTCATTTAGTCCAACCCCTGCTCAAAGCAGGACCAGCCCAGGACTGGAGTGTAATCTGGGTTCCTTTCCCTGCGTCCCAACCACGTACTCACATCACTAGGTAATACGCTCCTAGAACTGGGACGATACCCCAGGAGAGTTAAATCCTAGTCTCTTTCCCGAGTTGGGGCTACAACCAAGAACTACATGGAAAAACTCCAACAGAGCCATTTTTCCTTGGAGAATTCAGGGCTTTCAAAATGGAATCTTTTCTGCTGAACTTTTGTCTCAGAATTTTTTTTTAAAAAAATTCTGACAATGTTTCGTGTTAACATTTTTCGGAACCTAACGTCTTGGGTTTATCTGTTCAAAACAGCTTTGCTTTTTGATGTTTTTAGTTTGCGTTACAGTGCGTCTCGCAACACAACAGGACTTTTCTTTGCAAGCAGCAACGGACACAAAAACCGTGGTAAAAAATGAAACATTTCGAGTGACTCCCAAGTGATTTTTTTTTTAAAACCCTGAATTATTTTTTTTTTTACAGAGAAGTTTGAACGTTTCAGATTCCATTCCTAGCTGGAATGAAAACAAAATTTGAAATGATCAACCCCTCCATTAAATGACATTTTCCTTCACCATGAACCTCTGCCAGGAACTCTTGACTCTTCCTTGCATGGGCTAGCCCAGTGGTCGCAGTCAGGACCCAGTGTTGAGTCACTCAAAGACTGGAATGCATTGCTCAAAGATGTAATTGTTGGGTCATTGGCATAAATGATTTTCTTCGACTGGGTCATGAGAAAAAAAGTTTGAAAACCTCTGCTCTAGTCAATAGCTAGCATTCCCTTGGGGAAAGAGTCCAGAGGCCCCATTCCAGTTTCCCGCTCTACCCATTAGATCACATACCTCCTCCTAAAGCTAGGCAGAGAGCCAGGAGTCCTGTCTTCTAGGCCCATACATGTCCAAACCCCCTGTATGCCTCTTTTAGCTGCTGAATAGCCAAGATTTCAACTTCCCCTGTCATTTCCTGGTAATTGCAGGTGGTGTCATTTGGGTGCAATAAATAAACATGTTAGATATTCATACCATCCTGGGCTGATGGAGTAGATCTGTCGCAAGAGAAGCAGCACTCGGCTAAAGCACTGTGATAAGAAGTCAAACGAAAACTGTCAAACTTCCTCTGAGGCAGCTCGCAACAGGATAAAGTCGCTGCATTTTCCTTGCCTGGTAGGAGAAAGCAGTTGCCATAATGAGGAAACAGCTTTGCATCGCCTTTGTAGGTAAGGTTGCAAGGGACTGGGTTACTTTCTTCCAATGGGGCTTGGTTAAAAAAAAAAAAAAAAACTTAAGGTCTTTGGATCTAGGACTAATTCTTTTGTTTTAAGTTTGTACAGCACCTAGCACAGTGGGGGGCCCAATCCATGATTGAAGCTTGTGGGTGCAATAAAACCATGCTGGAGTTAAGTTAAGAAGCTCATGGAAACAGATGTGTGAATGCATGCTTCACTTAAGAGCATTGTAAGACAGTTTAGGGGGTGCTGCCTAAAACAATGCGCGCGGGAATCTGCCCCCAAACTAGCACCATGTGGGCACTGGGTGCCACCTGGGTATTATTCTGACCAGGGGTGTGTGTGTGTGTGTTTGTTAGGCATGAAAGTAGGCTGTGGGGGGACTGACAGACAAGAGACTGGGGAAGACTCAGAAGCAAAGAAACCCAAATGGAAGCCGTGTAGGCAAGGTTTGAATGACCCTGGGAGAAGATGAGAGAGAAAGCTTTTGAGTGAGAAGGAGGCTAAGGAAGTTTGGGACTGTTAGCAAAGACGTTTCCCCTGGTTTTTAGTCCCTCCTGCATTTGGGGAAGCAGGGCTTGTAAATAAATCAGATTGCATCAAAGAAAACACCAGAATCCGGTGTCAGTTTCTACGCCCAATTTGAACAAAAATTTTGACTAGCTGCTCGGATTGAAAAGGCGTACTAATATAATAATTGTGTTGGGCTCGTCGGTGGCTCATAGAGTCTCTCCTGACTTCAGCCCAAATCTGGGACTTTTGAAATAAGTCCTTATTTTATCAATGGCCTGGAAGAACACATAGACCTATTACTGGGAAAGTTTGCAGATGACCTGCAGCTTGGGGAGGAGGCCGTCATGGATAAAGAACGAGCTGGATCCCTGGGTGAGCTGGTGCGATCACACTGTGGCCAGATGTACAGACATGTGTCTATGAACAAGGAACATTGGGAGGGAGCAGAGGGGGCTCTGTCCTGGAAAGCAGTGAGTTTGAAAAAGACTTGGGGGGTCATGGAGGATAATCAGGAGTCTTCATTGCCACACCGTGACTAAGGGTATGTCTGCACTAGACATGTAAGTTGACCTATATTACCCCCGGAGTCATTATGCAGCGATCCATGTTCACATTGCCCTCCGTGTGCGTCTCCTCCCCGGGAGAAGCAGTGTCGGGAACTGAAAGCCTGATTTCTCAGCTTTGCTGGCAGCTCCCTCCATTCCCCATGGGGAGCCGGGGGAAGCCATCAGAGGCTCCACACACCCTTGGGGAAGCCACGTCCCAGCTTCTTGCCTTCCCCGCCAGGAGCCAGGCAGCAGTGTGGATTTCACGGTTCACTGGGGAAGGGGAGGGGTGCAAGGCCACACCAGCTTCTCACCCAAATTTCCAGCTGTGAGCAGGGTCTAACCCCCAGGCATCTTGCGCAGGCTCTGAGCCAGGAGTGGGGTCCAGCTGCCCAGTTCTCTAGGGGATGGTGGGCAGCTGCTCTCTCGCTGCCTGGCTTTCTTGTTAATTTCAGTGGCTCCTGTTGTGAAATTAATAAGACAGCAGCAGCTGGCGTTAGGGCCGGCAGCATCTACATCTTAATGACACCGGAGAACACTTTACACCTCTCGTGTTGGTGGAGTTACGGTCCGTGTTGCAGGGCATGCACAGCGGCGGGAGGAAGGCTGTCGTGTAGACATGGCCATAATTAGGGCAACATCCACTGGCTTGTGTTGTAGGGGAGACCAGCCTGAAAAGGGCTCCTGGGAGATATGAACAGGGCAATCTCGAGCGCGAAAAGAGAGCATTTTACCTGTGCAGATGGACAGCTGGGCCCATTTGGGGGTTCACACTTCAAGAAGGGTGTTGAAAAATTTGAGAGGGTTCAGTGAAGAGCCACAAGAATGATTAAAGGATGGGAAAATTTGCCTTATGCTGAACTTTTTTTTTTTGAAGATTAACAAAAGGAAGGAGACATGGTGATCTGATCCCAGTGTCTAAGTGCTTCCTTGGGAACTAAATAATTGAGACTGGACTTTTCACGTTAGCAGGCCAAAGGACTAGTAAGAGCCAATGGCTGGAGGGTAAAGCTGGAGAAATTCATACCGGAAATGAGGGACCCCTTTTACCAGTGAGGGCAATTAACCATCAGAGTAACCTGCAAGGGTTAGGGTGGATTCTCTGATGCTCCAACTCTTTAAATCAAGGTTGGATGTTTCGCTAACAGATCTGCTCTCAGTCTAGATGGCATAGGCGCCTCAAAATCTATTAATACGCCGGCGGCTGGCTGCGCTGGGTAACCCTGGTGTAATTTTAGGCTTACTCGTAAATGGTTAATAATGGAGGATTCATTGGTGGTTGTGATGTGCTGACTTGATTATTAGTTGTCGATTAGTAATTTACCTTTTAGCTTTTCCAAGCGATCAGGGGTAGAAGATAACGATGAAAGGGGAGAGCCAGAGAGTGAGACAGCCTTAGCTGTTGTCCGTCAGCTGCCTCCCAGCTGAAACTGGGCAGCTGGGGATTGGGTGATTATAAAAGCCTGCCAGGGGCTCTGATGGAGGATTGCACGGAGCGGACCGTCTGGGGGGCGTTGTAGAAAGCAGGCTGGCACCTCTGTTAGGTGCTAGTAGCAGTCAGGGGAAAGTGTGTTAAGGAACCCAGTAGGTCAGAGAAAAGCCAGGGGTGGCCCAGTCCCCTGCAACTCCACACAACCGTGCCATGTAACCCTGTTTATAAACAGATCCAGCTCCCCCTAGCTAAGTTGTTCCCCCCCGCCTCCCAGTCCCTGTGGGAGGCTGAACAAGAGCATGCCTCCTCTGATGATTAAAAACCTTCATCTATTTTCTAGCCTGAAACTTCCAGCCAGCTTGGCTCCAGAACAGAGTCCTTCAATAGGGCTGCAATGTGTTGAGGGGCCTGCTCACAGCTGCTCAGCTTGCATTGTGGCTCGTGTTTTGAAGCTACTGCTGGGTTGCGGGGAAATGGGGACCAGCTCTGGCTTGTTTCTTTCCCCAACACAGTTGGGTCCCTTGCTTTTTAAATCCCGCATCCCTCTAGGCTTTGGCCTCTCTGAATTGCTGCTGAGCACGGACGAGGGAGCCTCACGCCGGTCACCCCGTGGCTGGGGCTGCAGTCTGAGCAACGGCAGGTGCCTTTGGAAGCATCCAGCTCCGGTCCTGGCTCCAAAGGGGTTTAGACACAGCAGCTGGGGTTCCGGCTGTGTCAGCCAAACCACGCTGCTGAGCGGTCCCTGGACTTGGAGGAGTTGGTTAGTGCTGGCAGCGTCCCTGGGGCCATAGGAACAGTTTGATCATGGAGCGGTGGGGCCGCGGCGGCAGTGGGAGGTGTGAGTGGCAGAGAAGGGGCCCACAGAGAGAGTTGAGCTAAACTGTCCTTATCTGCGGTTTGCTCCCACTGAGTTTTAAGAGCTGCTGAAGTGGAGTGCTGGGCTGATTTACACCGCCTGGGGATCGGCTCCTGAGTGAAATACCTGGGGTTTGGCCCACAGAAGATTTATTGCTCTGATTATCTATAGGTCATATTCCAGGAGCACTGGAGGATCTCAGCCAGGATTGACCAGAGACATGCGTGGGGGGAGGGCTTGCAAGGTCATGGTCCGCCCCTGCCTTCCATTTAACCCTGAGATTTTCAAACTGGGGCATGCACCCCCAGCCTGAAAACCATCCTGCCAGGAGCCAGTGGATGGGAAGCTGCTGCGAGCCGCCTGGCCAACGTGGGCCTCTCCCCTCTGTCCTCTGCCCAGCAGCCAACCCTGCCCCGCTCCTTCCCCTCAAGATCAGCTGTAGGGACACAGTCTGCCCAGACGAGCTTATCTAAATGGGAAAGCTGGACCAAGAGGAAAGAGACGGGGAGGGACTTGGCCAACGTCACAGCGCCCTACCCACTAGGACACCCGGTCCTCTTCAGGGCCTGGCTAACAGCACCAACACACAGTGCAATGAGAGACTCCTTGGATGTTTCTCCTCTTTCAGGTTTCTGCTGGCTCGTCGGCTTGAAGGGGGCTCGCCAGTTCTCCAGCGCTCGTAAGTTGATGCCTAGACACATGGACAAAATCTCCAGATCAGAACCCCGGTGTGCTTGGTCCCTGGAAGAGGAGGTGGGGGTTGATCAGGCAAAGAGCTTTCCATCCTTTTCTTCCCCCTTTCCGTGTACTTTCTCTCTTCTCTTTCAACCTCTTTTGCTCTGTCTCTCTGCCTCCCTGTGCCCCACGTGCCAGAGAGCTCCATGCTCTGCCAGTGGCTAGCTAGGGCTGCACTTTTGATTAAATGACAGGATCTGGTTTTGTCTTCATTCCACAGTTAACGTGTGCGATAATCCGCTGTCGTGCCCCGAACACGCAATGTGCACCAGTATTGTCCAGGGTTACTACTGCACCTGCTACCGTGGGTTCGTATCCACTTCTGGGGAGGTGGACTTCACCGATTCAACCGTCCACTGTATCGGTGAGTGAGAGCTTTGGCGTCAGGCGGAGGGAAGGGAAGTTTGTGCTGGGGAGGTGGTCGTGCAGGGGTTTGGAGCGTGCGCTGATGGCAATACATCAGGTACCGGAGAAAAGAGCATTATGGGATGGAAAGTGTGATGCGGCCAACCTCCCTCCTCCCTGTGGTCGAAGAGATCTTTGGCAAGTGCAGAGGGGAGGAGCATGCTAAGGCCCCGCCCTTTTCTGGGCACCATGAACCACTGGGAGGAGCACAGAGGGAGCAATGATGAGTCTGTGGGGAGATGGGGGCAGGGAAGCAGTAGGATGGGGCAGTTTTCCCTGTGCACTCTGCTCTTCCAGTGCACCCATGGTGGGGCCACCAGCCCCTAAAATGGGAATGCTTTTGTTTTATTCAGTGCGGTGTTAACCTCTGGAACTCACTGCTGGAGACTGAGAGCTGGGGAAGGAAGGTGTGTGTGTGTGTGTGTGTGTGTGTGTGTGTGAGAGAGAGAGAGAGAGAACACATGCTCTCTCTCTCTCTCTCTCTCTCTCTCTCTCTCTCTCTCTCTAAGTGCCTATTTTTGCTGGGAGAGGCGGAGATTAGATGAGGAACTAGTATAGGAGGCGGGTACTGGCTAGGCCAGGGGGACTGTAGGAGCGTTGGCAGCAGATGGAGGGAAGGGATTCTTTCCCTCTATTCAGCAGTGGGGAGGCCACATCTAGAGTGCTGTGTCTAGTTTTGAGCCCCCCACTACAAAAAGAAGTGGACAAATTGGAAGGAGTCCAGCAGAGGGCAACAAAAATGATTATGGGGTGGAAGCACATGATTTATGAAGAGAGGCTGAGGGGACTGGGCTTGTTTAGTCTGCAGAGGAGAAGAGTGAGGGGGGATTTGATAGTAACCTTCAACTACCTGAAGGGGGTTCCAGGGAGGATGGCGCTGGGCTGTTCTCAGTGGTAGATGACTGAACTAGGAGCAATGGTCTCACGTTGCAGTGGGGAAGGTCTAGGTTGGATATTAGGAAAAGCTTTTCCCCTAGGAGGGTGTGAAGCACTGGACTGGGTGTCCAGGGAAGTGGGAGAATCTCCATCCTTGGAGGTTTTTAAGGCCCGGCTTGACAAATCCCTGGCTGGGGTGATTTAGTTGAGGTTGGTCCTGCTTTGAGCAGGGGTTGGACTAGAGACCTCCTGAAGTCCCTGCCAGCCCTAGGAAGGCTGGGATTGGAAACTGGTGGCTGGAAGCTGGGGCTGGGAGATACATTTGAGGCCTCAGGGGAGAATGGACGGGGAGAAGGGGGCAGGAGAAATGAGATTGGATGATGAATCTGGGGCAGGAGACGGAACTCAGTGGAATTGGGGAAAGTGGTGGCAGGAACAGGGACAGCTGGAAGCCAGGAGGAGAGAGGAAAGTCAAACCAGGAGTCAGGCTGGAAGGAGACTGGAGTGAGAAACCTGAGGAGGGCAGATTAGGCTGCAGACGAGGAGCCAGAACTGGAAAGAAACCACCCCAGAGATGGGGAGAGATTGGAGGGGGTAGGAAGAAAGGAGCCAGGCTTGGGAAGAATGGGCAGAGGGGTCTGCGCCCATTAGATCACGCTCCCCCCAGATCCTGGAATGGAAGCCAAGATTCTGGCGTCTTCCCATTCCTCCACTTTCAGGAGGTATCTGTGGAACTCCCTGGCGAAGTGCCTCGTCCCTCACACAGATATTGAGACGTGACCCTTGCTCTCAGTTCCTCCCTCAGTTCAAGCGGCCATGGTCTGTGTCAAGGATGTGAAGGTTCAAATCTGAGCGCTGATCTATGTGGGTGTTCATATGGCGCCACGTGATGGAGTTTCTGCTTCCCCCCCCCCCTCAGTTAGCTTTCTGAAACATCTAGGAAAATATGCGCACACAACCCCACTGTGTGAAAAGAACAGTTCAACCTCTAGAAAGTGAAGCCTTCAGAAGTTAGGAAAGGCCAGCATTTGGATGGGCTGGGCCCTTTGTGCGTGCGCATTATGCTACAGTCTCATCACACAATCAGGCACTGCTTTCCCACGGGTCTCCTGCCTCGTTCAGTGCACAGCCTCGATCTACTCTGGGGCTGAATCAGGGTCATGGAGCGAAGGAAACTGTGGCCTGGAGGTTCCACGCCTCCTTTCTGTCTTGCAGAAGTTGGAAGGAATGTAGAGAATGAGGCAGGGGCTTTCAGGAAGAGAAAGGAAGTGCTGCCCTAGTGACCTGGAGTCTATCCCCGCCTCTGGCACAGACTTCCCATGTGGTTCTGGGCAAGTCACTTACACCAATGGGTTGCTCATTTCCCGGGTCCCTGCTGTGAAATTCTGAGGCCTGATTTACAGATGTGCCTGTGAGGTCGCTGTGAGCTGCACTCTGAATGTAGAAGGCACGCTATAATGCTAAGTACTTGGGGAAAAATCAGGTCCCAGGTGTCTCAAATGGGCTACCCCAAATTAAAGCTTTTGCCCTAATCTCTCTGTGCCTCAATTTCCCATCAGAAAAATGGGGATAACAGCTCCTCAGCTCACAGTGTTACAGGAACCAGTTGACAGGATTGATACCCCTACACCTCTCTCCTTCTCCCCTCCTACTTTTCCTTTTCTGGCTTGATGAGTGCAAGAAGGAGGCCTTCCTGCTTCGTCACTCGATGCCTTCAGAAAAGTGGCCATCTGTTGCCAGCCCAGCCTAGACCCACTCTTCACGCTTGCTGTGGAATTGATGGGGGAACGGACGAATACAAAGCACATTGAAGATGCAAGATCAAAGGGGCCAAGGGCTGTTTGTTGTTTTGTTTTAATTACATTGTTCCCTTTTCTTTTCACAGAGGACATGTGCGCACATGCATCCTCCTGTCCTTCTTTTTCCACCTGTGAAAATATCCCCGGAGATTACCGCTGCACCTGCAAACGTGGGTTTGCATCTAGCTCTGGGGAGCAGCACTTCAGGGATCAAAATGTAAAGTGCGACGGTGAGTGGGAGCTTCTGAGACTGGCGAGGAGAAGGGGAGCTGTGTAATGGGGCAAATCGTCTGTAGCTTGCACTAACATCACTGAGATCCACAGAGTGGAGGTTCTATATTGTGTACATCCAGGTGCAGTGAATGAGAACAAGGAAGGGGTAATAAGGAGAAAGGAGATTTAGCGACTTGGCTTCCTCGCCTGTCAACCTGTCCCTCCAAAAAGCTGGGGACAATCAATAAAACCCAAAACTCCGATGCTGTCTGCACACAGTCCTGGGTTAGGGCAGGGTGGCATGGAGATGGATGGTTGAATTCCTCCCGCGGCCGCCCAAGGTGTAGAAGAGGTCCCTCCCATGCCGATTCCATTCCTCAGAGGATGCTGCGTATTTCCCTCCTCCACGTGGCTAGAATGATCCTTTAAGTGCAGAAGGGAGGACTATGTCCCTGCTTCCTTCCCCACCCACCTTTGATGCACAATGATACACTAGGAGGAACATGGGTGAAAGAAGCGTGACCCTTGAGGCGACAACAGGGGAGGTTGCTCGTGGGCTATCTCCTTCTGTGCACCCATGGGGGAGGACAGGGTGGCTGAAATCCAGCCCTGAAAATGGATAAAAGGTTATTTTATATTTGCATAATGCATTATTAGCCTGTGGAACTCCCTGCCACAATATCTAATGGCTGCTGCACATTACCAGGTTCCAAAGAAGAATTAGACTTTGATATAAATAACAAGGATGTCTGAAATGATGTTAATGAGGAGAAAAGTGTCTTCTGAAGCAGCTAGATTCTAGAGCAGGACTGAGGGCGAGATGGGCCACGCGGCTGAGCTGGCCTGGCCACCCATGTGTTCCTGAATGAGAGGTGTCTTCAGACCTGAATGCTAATGTTCCATTCATGATTTCTGTGCTAAATGTGGTTCATTCACCATCTCCAGGTGTGACCCCCACACAGCGGGAGTCTAGAGCTGAATGCAGCTTGAGTAAAGAAGCAGGGCTATATAAGGGGAGTTGTAATGACTGGGTGTCCTCTTGCAGAGAGACACAGAGGGGGACCTGTCGCTCCACCTGCACCCCATGGGGGACACAAGCCCCTCCCGAAGTGAGGGAATGGTGCCAGATTCTGTGTTCTCTCGTCTAGATGTCAATGAATGTGCTCAGGACCCTGTGCTCTGCGGCCCTCATGCCAGCTGCACAAACACCAAGGGAAGTTTTGTCTGCAAGTGTCTGAATGGCTACTTGTCAATAGCTGGAGCCTCAGGGAAACGGGGCATCGCCCCTCTGAACTGTACAGGTAACCGCTACTGGGAATGTCGCAGCCGGGTTCTCAGGCCAGGACCGCTCCTGAACGTGTGAGGGGAGGGGGCTGCACTGGTGTGCGGAGATCCCAGGCAAGCTGAGAAACACTAGAGTCCTGCCTGGCTGTGTCCCCACTGGTTCGGGAGTCCTTGGCGGACACAAGCTCCTACCGAAGCGAGGGAATGGTGCCAGATTCTGTGTTCTCTCGTCTAGATGTCGATGAATGTGCTCAGGACCCTGCGCTCTGCGGCCCTCATGCCAGCTGCACAAACACCAAAGGAAGCTTTGTCTGTGAATGTTTCAAAGGCTACTTGTCAATAGCTGGAGCCTCAGGGAAACAGGGCATCGCCCCTCTGATCTGTACAGGTAACCGCTACTGGGAAAGCCAGGCCGGGTTCTCTGGCCAGGACCGCTCCTGAACGTGTGAGGGGAGGGGGCTGCACTGGTGTGCGGAGATCCCAGGCAAACTCAGAAACACTAGAGTCCTACCTGGCTGTGTCCCCACTGGTTCGGGAGTCCTTGGGGGACACAAGCTCCTCCCGAAGCGAGGGAATGGTGCCAGATTCTGTGTTCTCTCATCTAGATGTTGATGAATGCGCTCAGGACCCTGCGCTCTGCGGCCCTCATGCCAGCTGTACAAACACCAAAGGAAGTTTTGTCTGCAAGTGTCTGAATGGCTACTTGTCAATAGCTGGAGCCTCAGGGAAACAGGGCATCGCCCC
>ML686093.1:16449-54884 GCA_007922175.1 Pelusios castaneus
GATAGATAGATAGATAGATAGATAGATAGATAGATAGATAGATAGATTCTCTCCTAAAATATACAGACTAAATATACTCTCGTTGTTTAGACTAAATAGAGATTCACTGTGGCCTATCTACATGGCTAAAAGTGCAACTGCATTAGAATGACTCTAACCTCAGCCCACGAGAATCAAACTCTTCCTTTTTTAAAGCCCAATAATTAACGTCTGGTGCTTTTCAAACACAACCGCCAGCTTCTGGGAGCTAACCTCTAGAGGAGTGTTGCTTATCATGATGCAACATCAGCCCTTGTTACAAAAACCTGCCTGCCAAACTGAAAGGAGAATAAGATTTCCCAAAGCTGCTTAGCAAATAGGGCTGATTGAAAAATAAGATCTTTTGAAATCCTCCATGAGAAACAAGGACCTGTGTGAGAATTCCCTGCAGCCTTGGTGGCCAGGATTCTGTTGTAAGCTATGAGAACCAAATTTTCTGCTATTCCTGATTTGGTGTCCTAACCACAGGATTGCAGTCAGTTTTTCCAGCACATTCAATAGGGAACTAATTCAGCCCTGTGGGACAGCTCCAGCTAGAAAGATTTACCAAGTAGGCTGGCCATGAAGTCACTTGCATGGTAGAGCCAGATTGCAGTGCTTTGTCACATTGGCATGTTACAATAAAAGAACATTTTGTTAAATTCATAATCCAATGTACTAGGGGATTTGAATACCCATTCACTTAATCTGATGATAATAGGGGATTTGAACTCTCATTCATTTTAATCAAATGATGCTAGGGGGTTTGACTACTCAATCACCTTAATCCTATGATGCTAGGAGATGTGAATGTGCATTTGTTTTAATCCAATGATACTACAGATTGGATACCCATTTGCTTTAATCTAATGGTACTATGGGATTTGAAGTCCCATTCACTTTAAACCAATGATACTAGGTGATTTGAATACCCATTCCCTTGAATCTAAATCCTTCTGAACCTCTCAGACAGAGGGTGGGATTTCAAAGAAGACTAAGGGAGCTGGAACCCAGTGTCCATCCATTTAAAAATGGATGAAGAAACCATTTCATTTTTTTAAACTTTTTTTTATTTCAATTTTTATTTGGCCAAAACTATTCATCAAATTCAACCCAATTAACACAAGTAGTTTAAGTTGCCCCAAATTGCATTTTTCAGTGACTAAACTAGTCAGGTGAAACCTTTAGCCCAGGCCTCGTTATTAACATACATTATTATGCTTCTAAATTACAACAAATATGAGTTCGCCTTCTATCAATTTTAGTTGACACTTGCAGTTATGTTTACGCTTGTGATGCTCAGAGACCATAATATCTCATACACATATATATTTTGGAATGCTTATGTTGTGAAATACAAGTGTATATACACTAATGAAAGGAATCCCTAGGAAATCTCTACTTCTGTCAACCAGCAGCAGGAACCCAGAGGATGTAAGAAAATTACACGTCTTCTGAAGTTAAAGCATGTTTACAGAGGAGAACTAAAAAAGAAATTCCCAGAGTCAAGTAGAGAAGAGACCTTCAGAAGAGTTCAGTTAGTCTGAGCTTCTGTATTACACAGTGAACTTCCCAAAAATAATCCCTGGAGAGATCTTGTAGAAAAAGCTTCAATCTTCATTTTAAAATTGTCAATATGGAGAATCTACAATGACCCCTTGCTAAGTAATTCCAATGGTTCATTATGCTCACTGTTAAAAATGTCCCCCTATTTCCAGTCTGAATTTGCTTAATTTTCTAAAAATGTTTCAAAAACAAAAACAAACAACAAAAAAAAAACACCAAACAACTATTAGGAAAATTCAGCCAATTAAAAATGTTTTGAAACAATGGGGAAAATCCCACTAGCAGAATTATTAATCTTTCCACACTTTTTGCCACACTAGAAGAAGGGAGCAAAAGGTAAAAATTTAGAGAAAGTGAGAGGAAAAAAAATCACTTCTTTCTTTTCCATTGAAAAAAATGGAGAAAACATAATACTTGAAGTGTTTCTTGCAGGGTTTTGGGGGCGGATGGGGGTGGAGGATTTTGCTTTGTTTTTGGGAGGGGTTTTGGTTGTTTGTTTTTTTGTTTGTTTTTTTGTTTTTGTTTTTTGGGGGGTTTTTCTCTCTCCACTTATTCTTGTGAAAAACTGTCAAAATAAAAGAGAAAAACAGAGTCCTGTGGCACCTCCAAAAACTAACAGATTTATTTATCACATGATCTTTCGTGAGAGAAAATCCCACTTCATCAGATGCTTTGAAGATGGCTGGATTTCCATTTCAAACGGCTATATTCATTGCCTTCCATGTAATCAAGTTCCAAAGGGGTAGCTGTATTAGTCTATTGCAAAAAAACAAACAGTCCTCTGGGACCTCCAAAGATGAACAGATTTATTTATCTCATGAGCTTTCATGGGAGAAAGCTCATGATCTTCAAAGCGTCTGACGAAGTGGGATTTTCTCCCACGAAAGGTCATGAAATAAATAAATCTGTTAGTCTTTAGAGGTGCCACAGGACTCTGTTTTTCTGCAATAGACTAACACAACTACCCCTTTGGAAAATAAAAGAGGTAGATGCCATTCCCAGTATTTTTAAACTTTTTTCTTTTATTTACTTTATTGGAAAAAAAAAATTTGATCTTTTTCCAAAGATGATGATAAAGCATTTTCTAAAGCTAATAATAAAGCTGGAGGAATCAAAAACATATGTTTAATTTCAAAATAAGAAACAGGTAGTTGAAATTTGGTGGGAGAGGAGAGTAATGGGGGGAGTAAAATTTTTCCAGATTAGTTCATTTCCTTGCAAAACATTGCATGAGAAACTAGTTTTTGAGCACCCTGGCTCTAGTTACCCAGTGCAGCCTCTCTCACTGGCTCTACGCGCCCATACAGATTTTGTAGTGCTGTTGATGTCGCTAAGGATGTAATCACAGTGTCCCAGTGTGTATCTACCTTGCTTAGCGAGCAGGTCAAATTGGGTCTGGGACCCCACCGCTCCTCCCTTGGGATGCCAGGGAGCAGTGATTCAGACTCACCTAACTTGCCCCTGTCTGGCTGAGGTTAACAGCAGATGAAACGCACTTCAAGAAGGGAGTTTAAAACCACACCATGGCTATGTCTACACTTGTTAAATTAAATCAACTCAACTTAACAGCGCCTCCAGTGTAGACATACCCGTCTACACTGACTTTAAGTCGACTTAAGCCAACCTTCAGAGGTGGTGTTGTCGACTTAAGGAAGCATTTAAGTTGACTTAACAAGTGTGCAGTGTGGATGCAGAGTTTTGTAGGTTGACTTAAGTGTCCTTAAGTTGACCTAAGGTGCTGGTGTAGACGCACCCATTGTTAGTAGAATTGAACAGTAATCTTTAGGTTAGAAGGTGCCTTATATCTTTCATTTGCTTGTGATAACTCCTGATTGCTTTATTAAATGATTGTGCATTGATTTGCTATATACTCACTTAAAATCATGTTTTAATCAATAAACTAGTGTTTATTTTATCTAAAGCTGTGGGGACTTTAGAGGAAAAGCAACTGTTGGTATTTTCGTTTCTTTGTAAAATTGGCAGAATCAGTGTATATGAGCTTGGAGTGATCTGTGAAATTCCCAGTTTGGCATCTGGTTGCACTTGCTTGGGGACCATCCCCTAAGTGGCTGAAGCGTAAACTCCCACTACCTGGGACCAATGATATGCCGGAGGCTAGTGTGGACTGACCCAGGAGGGGATGACCACATAGTAAAGCAGGGTAGGTCAGGGGTCCAGGAGTGGGCGATTGGGGAGGCACAGTGGCACACCAGACCAGATAGTGGAAGGGGAACATCATAGACCCTTTGCAAACCCCTCCATCATTTCAGTTCTTCTGCCTTCCTCAGCTTTGGCCCTGCTGGGCACGAGTTGGCTGATGGGGGTCAAATCTTCACAGCCCGTTGGGTAGCCCTCTCCCCAACTCTCCAGAGTTTGCCCAGGGTGGCTCCTCTCTCTCCTGCTTTGTCTTCCCATCCCCCTTTCAGCTAGCCCAGTAGTTACACAGAATGCACCCAGCAAGCAGGGAGCCCCAATGCACTCAGCCTCAAGCTGTTCCATGGCCACAGCACATGCCCAGTTGAACTTGTTTCCCTTCCCGAGGGGAGAGGGCTGGGAATGGCTCTTTCGGTGACCAGGTCTGTGAGTGCCCTTCTTACCCCCTGCTTCCTGCAAGACGGAGACTTACCTGGCTGCCAGCTCACACTACCCAAATCACCTTCCCCAGACCCTGTCCACTCTCACTATGCTGGGCAGGATTGCCATAGGCGTACCCCATGAATCAGGTTAACAGCATATTGGCTCCATTAATAGGAGCACTGCCAACAGATTGAGGGAAGGTATTATTCCCCTCTATTTCTTGCATGGTGACAAGTTCAAAAACAGTAGTTGTGTTAGTCTGTTTCAGCAAAATAAGCAAGGAGTCCTGTGGCACTTTTATAGATTAACAAATTTATTTTTTGCATGAGCTTTCATGTGCACAATACTACCTTATCAGATGCATGAAAAAATGCATCATGCATCTGATGCGATAAATTTGTTAGTCTTTAAAAGCATCACAGGACTCGTTAGCTTTCTCCTTTATTTGGCACCGGTAAGGCCACAGTTGGAGTATTGTGTCCAGTTTTGCTCCCTCCCCTACCCCCACCCCCCCAACTGAACTACAGGAAGCATGTGACCAAATTGGAGTCAGCAGAGGGCAACAAAAATTATTAGGGGACTGGAGCACATGACTTATGAGGATCGCCTGAGAGAACTGGGCTCTCATTCCATCTGCAGAAGAGAAGAATGGAGGGATTTGATACCAACCTTTGACTACCTGAAGAGGGTTCCAAAGAGGATGGAGTTAGGCTATTCTCAGTAGTAGAAAATGACAAAACAAGGAGCAATAGTCTCAAGTTTCAGTGGCGGAGGTTTACTAGGAAAAACTTTTTCACTAGGAAGGCGGTGAAGCACTGGAAGGGGTTACCTAGGGAGGTGATGGAATCTCCCTCCTTAGAAGTCTTTAAGGCCTAGCTTGACAAAGCCCTGACAGGGATGATTTATTGGGGTTGGTTCAGTTTTGAGTGGGGAATGGGTTGGACTAGATTAGTGGTTCTCAACCTTCTGTGAGTCACGACATACTTGATGGCATGTTGTGGCCCTAGAGCACACACCAGCCCACCCACCCCAGGCCAAATCCAGCCATCTCCCCAGCTCGCCTTGACATACTTACCGTTGTGCGGCGACACAGTAATGTGTCCCAACCCGGTGGTTGAGAACCACTGGACTAGATTATCTACTGCGGTCCCTTCCAACCTTCATCTTCTGTAATTCTAGGAAGCCCACCCCAGGCTTTCCCAGCACTCAGCAGTGTCAGTTCTTGGGTACCTCCCAACATGTATGCACAGGGGGATGGCCCCGTTGTCGAGGGCCCCTGTCCCACTGTGAGGGACACGAAGGAAGCACGAGCAAACGGACACATGCAAAACACACGCCCTGATTTATTGCAGAGGAAACATGCAGTCCCAAGGGTTTCAAGGACACAGGCACCCCTGAGTTGACCGTTCATCGGCTCACAGATCTGATCATGTCACCTGACCTCCTGTCCAGCACAGGCTGTAAAGTTCCTTCCAGCTCTCCCTGTACCAAGCCCAGTAATGGAGTTTGGCTCAAGCATCTTTCCAAAAGGGCTTGGGATTGGATATGGTGACACCCAGGGCTGGGGAATTTCCCCTTCCCCCTCGGGAGTTTGGTCCCCGGGGTAGTTATTACAAACTTGGAGCCTTGGTCCCAAATTTAATTTGGCTTCCAGGGTCTCTGTGAGAGATGAGGAACTCAGGGTCCTCCACTGTGCAGAAATTGTGGCTTCATCTCATGGTCACCCTGCACTTACCAGCAGCAGTGGCCAAGAGACCCAGTCTGTCGGGAACCCCCAGGCTGGACCCTTCCAAGTAGCCTAAGGGACTTGGACACAGATTGGTAGGAAAAGGGAGCAAGCACCCAACTCTCCTTAGCAGTTTCAGCTTCAACCCTGGAGGAAGGGGGGGGGGGGAGCAGAAGGGTATCCCCCACTGGTCTGCAGCCCTGGAAAGGATTTCAGCTTTGCTCACACCGTATCCCAGCATAGAGCATGGGGAATTGAACCAGGAACCTCTGAATCTAAGCACTGGAGGCTAGACAGGCTGGGTTAAAAGCCCCTGTTCCAGCAGCCTGGCCTATGGCAGATTCATCAGCCTGTAGACATGGCCCAGACACCACGAGAGCAGGACAGATCCCAGCAGGGCAACTTCCTTTGCTCCTGGCACTTTAGGCTGGCATGCTGAGGAGAGACCAGAGCCATTTGGAAACACCCAGAGACCCTCCCAGTTTGCTGCACCCAAGACCGCAGATAGTCAGAAGGTTTCCCATTCCCGGAACCAGCCAGACCTACCATGGGGTCAGATTGAGACCAATAGCTCCCCTAGGTGACAGACCATTTGAGGTCAGTCTCTGTGGGGTATGGATTAGGGGGCTTTATCCCCCTGCTTGGACTCAGGCCCAGACAGCAATGACAGACATGATGGAGAAACCCAGGGCGATGAAGGAGAACTTTGCAAGGGGAGGCTCAGGGGAGCTGAGCTCCTGGGGAAGGATCTCCAGGAAGGTGATGTACAGGAAGGTGCCTGCTGCCACCCCCTCCAACAAAGCCATGGCCAGCCCACCGGCTGCCCCGCCTGAGAGCGAGAGCCCGATGCCCACGGCCATGCCAGATGGGGACATGAGGGCGAAGACCCCCAGGTAGAGCAGCCTCCAGCGGGGCCGAGTGCCACTCTGCACCAGCTGCAATCCTAGGCTGAAGGCGATCACACCCTTGTGGGCCAGAATTGCCAAACAAAGCTGTAGGGCACCCGCCTCACCCTGCTGCACCCCCACGGCCAGCCCCTCGAAGAGTGAGTGCAGGGACAGCGAGACAAAGAGCACCAGGGCCCGGAAGGAGACAGGTGAGTGGCCGCTGGGTGCCGGGACCCCGTGGGAGTGCAGGATCGAGGGGCTGCTGGGAGGTGGGCGCTCAGGATCCTTGCCAGGACTCTGGGAGCACGAGATTGAGGGGACACTCATGGGTGTGCTTTTGTGGTCCTTGCCAGGGGCCAGGGCCCCGTGGGAATGGGCAGTCGAGCGACAGCAGTGCAGCACCAGACTCTCCGTGAGGAAGACAAGGAAAAAGCCGATGGAGATGATGAGCTCAGCAAAGGGGTAATCCAGCTGCAGAGAGAGGGAGGTGGGATGGAGGGAGAGATGCAGAGTTGGAAGGATGGAGAGAGAGATTGAAAGACGTTATTTGTCTGAAAGCTTCTCACACCCATCCACGCATCCCTGTGAAGACAAGGCTTTCCCCACTTTCACATCCAGTCTAGCGAGTAGATACCAAGGACAGGACTTTTTAGAACAGTAGGGTCTAGAGGGCTAGACTTATTAAAGTCGACTTAACAAAGTGGACTAAGGTGACTTAGCTTAAAGTCGACTTAGTCCACTTTAAGTCGACCTAACCACCCTTAGGTTGACTTAATAAAGTCGACTTGAGGATTACTCCATGTCCACACTGACCCTAAGTTGGGTTAAGTCGACTTAATGAGTGGCAGTAACAAAGTCGACTTAAGCGTTTATTAAGTCGATTTAAAGACTTTCCTAAGTCGTCTTAATGAAAGCCTAGTGGAGATGTGGCTTAATTTAAGTCGACTTAAGCCTCCTTAAGTCGACTTAAATTGCCAGTGTAGACATAGCCCTGGGTTCTATCCCTGGATAGTCAGGGAGATTTGACAAGGGCCAGTCACTCCTACATCTGCCCTCTTCTTGTCTCTCCCTGGTGGGGAGCCACGGGGAGCTTTTAGCAAAAGGGTGCTAGGAAGTGGCAGGTGCTCACCTCAGCCTCACAGATATTGGCCCTGGACGAGTCATTCTGGGTTCCTGTCAAGTTCCACCCAGTTCCAGCCTGCAGGAAAACAAAGGGAGTTAGACACTGCACTGGGGGAGGATGGTGCATCCACGCCCTATATGCCTGGGGGGTCTCTGCACCCTGTTGGAGGGGATGGGACCTGCTGTGTGTGTGTGCGCACATGCATATGTGCTGGAGGGAGGGGACCCCATCCATCCCACGCCCCACTCCTTGCCCCATCTCACTTGCTGCAGCTGCTTGCCCAGTTCCCCTTGGATGTCTGTCAGTGCATCAGCAACCATGTGCATGAGGCAGGCACCGAGGAAAACCCCCGCTGCAAAACAGCCAACGAAGCTCAGAATGCGCCGGTGCCGCCCTGTGGGAAGAGAGTTAGAGTGAGGCCATCGCCATGGGGAAGGGCAGCATGACAGAGTCCTGGCCTGGGCAGTGGGGCTGGAACTGGAGAACGATAGAGCAGAGCACCCTGGACTAGCATCTGGGCACCTGGGCTCCAAATGTTGTTCAGCCACTGGTCTGCTGGTTGATCTGGCAGGTTGCTTTGCCTCCCCTCCCCTTAGTTCCCCCATCTGTACAATGAGGCTAATGACCCCGACCACCTCAGTAAAGGGCTTTGAGATCTACTGGTAGAAAGAACAAGGGAGGCTGCTTAATGAACTGGCAGAACCAAAGGGTGAAAGCTGGACAGCTCCAGGGAGAGGAACAGCTGGGGGAAGATAGGAAGTAAAAATGGGGAGAAGTAATGGATGAACAAGAAAGAAAAGTCAAGCTGTTCATACCAGAATTTGCATGGAAAACATCATCATTTCCAAATTTGTATTCCAAAAACCACTCACCAGACAGAATTATTTTTGTTTTTAAGTCTTTCCAGAGATTCAAAAGAGATCTGGTTTCAATTTCAATTTTCTTTTTAAAAAAAAACAAATCTTTATTATAATCCCTAAGAGAATAGAACATTTAAAAACAAAACAAAATAATACATGCATTTGAAATGAAAAATCAAAACACTTCATTAAAGACAAAACGTTTTGATTCCATTTTTTTTAAAAAAGGAAATTAGAACAAAATTTGAATACAAGCTCCCACAGTGTTTCAATTTCACTAACATCACATTTTCCCATGAAGCAGGATGTTTTTCTCATAGACAAACTGCCCAAAAAGACAACAGAGGTAAAGGCAAAGAGGCAAAAGAAAAGCAAAGAAAAGAGACAAAGAAGGGAAGTATTACAGTGAGCAGGGGGGGCGTAGCTGGACAGATGGACACAGCCTGAGGGTCTCCCAAGAGATCCAGAGGCCTGCTGTGCGTCCCTTCTGAGTTTGGCTTTCTTTTGTCCACAGGGAGGCAGTGATGGGGGTAGGGGAGGATGGGAATCTGTCCTATTAATTAAGGTGGGTTCCCCTGCCCTGGGAGCTGGAAGCCAGGAAGGGCCTGGGAAAGAGGAAGGGAAGTACCAGTCAGAGTGAGGGGATGAGAGCCAGGAGTGGAGAAACGAGGAAAAAGCATGGCAGATTAGATAGATAGACAGATGTACTTGGGGGTGGATAGACAGAGAGGTGTCCATGGAAAGTCTGTCTGTGGGGACTGAGACACAGAGGGGTGTGTATGGGGACATCATGTCCACTTTCCAGCTCCCCCTTCCCACCCCTGCCCCTTCCCTTCTTCACCTTTGGCTGCTTTCATCTGGAACCACTGGACCTGGGCCGGGATGAGGCCGCAGACGAGGGTGAGGAACAGCAGAGCCACCAGGCAGCCAATCTTAACTTCCAGGAGTGGGTCCATTTGTGCAGTAGATGTGGCTGGGCCCTACCCTGGCTTCCCCTGACGGGCCGGGAAAGGAGCTGAACACCGCAGCTCCTGCCTTCTCCTGTCCCACCCTAGCAAGGGCCTCACTGGTTGTGGGCTAGGAAGACACCAGCCCTGAAGGACCCTAATGCTAATCCTAGGCAGCACAACCAGAACCACTCTGCCACGCCCAAGCTCAGCCAGGGACACATGGGGTGTCAGCCCATCCCTGGGTTTCTGGCCATCCTTCTCTCCTTCCCCTCTCCACCCTGCCTGGTTATCTGTTTCACTCCACCTCCTTCTCCTCAGTACATAAACCTTCTCCTTCCCCACCACCGGCTTTCACTCCATCTCTCTGCTTCTTCTCCCTCCTCTCCTCCTCCGCTCCCTGCCTCCTTCCCGGGCACCGCCCAGTCTTGGAGTGAACAACAGCTGCCCAAGCACACCAAGAAAAGCGCCACCCCCTTGCCCTCGGCAGGTCCCTGCCCCAGTCCTTCCCTCTTAATTGCACCACCATTAAATGATTTACTAAGTAATCATTTCCCAAGACCTTTCCCCACCCCTGCCGTGGTCACCTGCAGCCTCACAGCGCAGATACGCTTGCATTGAGTGTTTCATCTCTCTCCAATACCCAGCATGCCTGCAATGGGCTTTGCCCTGGGGATGCTCCAGCTGCTGAGTGGGGACGGTGCTGGAACAGTGTATCCTTTGATGCCAGAGTAGGGAGAATGCATGGCAACAACCCCCTGCCAGGGGCCTGGCATAGATTTACAGTGGGGTCTCTGGCCACACTCCTTTCCTCTTGCCAGGTGCTGGGCCGCCCCCTGAAAGTAACTCATCGGACTCCAACAGCAGTTTCTCCCCAGAGAGCCTCGGTAGCTGCAAAGGCCAGCTTGTCTGCTAAATCACCATCAATTATCCCCTGCAATCGGGGCTAAAGGGGCCTAAGGTCAACGGGGAAGAGCTGAGTGTGGATTGCCTGCCTTGCTCTCCTCTGCCCCGACCCCAGGCAGCCAGTATCTCACCCCTCAGCTGGCCTGGCTGGAGGGTGAAAAATCGGGATGGGTGGGGAAACAGTATCCTGGGTAAGACAAGCCCAAAACAGCAAGATAGTCCCAAGAAAAGCACTCATCCTATTTGGGTCTCACCTCCCAGCCATGGCCCTGATTGCTGGCCCAGGTCTCGACTGCCAGCCAGTCCTTTGACTCTCCAGGGACGAGGAGACAGTCCAGAGTCAAGTACCAGTACCTCTTCACAGGGACGGGCAGTGCCTCTCTGATATCAGTCTGTCACCGCTCTAAGCGTGCTCCATACATGCAGGCAGGGTTGGCTTCACGACCCCAACTCGATCCAAATTCAGTGCCCGGGTCAGGCCAGGGAAGGTGAACCAAGAACCAGACACCCTTGGACTGCACACGGGTGGGCCTGGATCTGGGTCAAGCCAACCAATCAGCCCCAAGCAGATTTTGATGGAGCGCACACAGGGATTAGGCCACCCCTAATGGCCTTGTGGCTGCATACCAAAGTTGCACACTGAGCCAAGTTATGACCCGGGGCTCTGTGGAACCAGCTGAGCCCGTTCCCTCACCTGAGCAACTGCAATCACACAGCAAGCGTTGGCACACGCAGCACTCCGGAGACAGGGAGAACTGGCTGCCCACACAGGGACAGAACAGAACCCAGGTGTCCTGGCTCACAGCTGCCTTGCTCCGACCCACCAGACCCCACTCCGCTCTAAGAGCTGAGAGAGAACCCAGAAGTGCTGGCTGCACCATGACGAAAGCTGGTGCTGGTGGACGTTTCAGGCTCTCTTTATTAGACACAACCGTGGGAACCACAAGTTGCAGAAGGGAACGCAGGAGTCCTGCCAGCAATCCCTGCTCACCAGAGGCAGTCCCTGTCCCTGCAATGCCCTGCAGGCAAGGGGGGGCGATCAGACACCCCCAGCGCCCATCCCATTCGGACTCTCCCAGTTGCCAGCCCATGTCAGTGTCCAGAAGAGCTGGGCGATGGATGGCAGTCAGAGCTCAGGGGCTCAGCATCCATCTCCCTGGGACAAGTCAGAGAATCATTGCCCAGAGACTGCAGATCTAGCTCTGATCCCTGGGGCAGCCCTCTGTTGTCCTCCGGATTGGCCTCGCCAGTGGGTGTCGTCACAGGCAGCCGGTCTCCCCAGTGGCTCAGCCGAGCGCAACGATACAGATCCCTATGGAAAGAGGGCACGGTGAGCTGTCTGGCCCCAGCTAAGCCAGCCAATCCCCACCCTGTCCTGGGGCTGGATGGGCACCAACATCCCCCCAGAGGGGAAAGGCCCTAGGCCCCGTTCCCGATCCCATTCAGAGCTGGTGACCCCAGAGGGGAAGGGCCTCATTCCCCACGTCCCCCCCTCCGCCCTGCAAGCCAGCAGTCCCTGCTCTGGAGCTAGATGGGAGCCAGCACTCTCCAGAGGGGAAGGGCCCTGGGTCCCGTTGAGAGCTGGTGGCCCCAGAGGGGAAAGGCCCCGCTCCCTGTCCCATCCCATTGGCAGGGCACTACCTGCCATGCTGACTTGGGGTGATGATGGCATGCTGCAGGCTTCCATCGGCGCAGCACAGGTGGCAGTGAACATGCCGGGGGCGGCCCAGGACGGCCTGGGTGATGCGAGGCCAGGGTTCCACTCCTGCCACTGGCCCACGGTGCAGGATCAGGAAGGAGAATATCTCTTCCTTCATCGGTGGGTTCTGCAAGGACATGCAGGCTGAGCCAGGGGAGTCCCTGCAAAGCCCCCCACATCTACCTCCCCTGGATCCTTCACCCATTCCTCAACCCCTGAGCTAACCCTGCCCGGAGCTGGTCCCCATATATCCCAGTGGGAGGGGCACTCACCCAGCGGAAGGGCAGGGAATGGTAGGTCTGCAAGTAATTGCATGGCAGGGGCCGCTTGGGATTCAGCCGTTGGCAGGGCAGGTGGTGCGGGCACTGAGGGAGACAGAGATGAGTGTTAGAGCATCCTGCAGCTTTCCCTCCACAACACAGCCCGCTCACCAGGCACCCTGCCCTGCCGCCCTCGATACTCACTGGGGCAAAGACATGAGCCTTCCGTGGGTCGTGAGACACCTTGTCGTCCCCCTGTCAGCCAAGGGGAGAGGAGTTAGAGGAGAAGGGAAATGGCTGCATCACAGCCTCAGACACCTGGGTCCTGTTCCAACCCTGCCCCTCCCCCTGGGGGGCAGAGCTCTGCACTGCTGGGGCTGGATATCTGGGTCCCGTTGCTCCATCTCTTTTCCTCCCCATGGGGGGAAGGGCCCTGCATAGCTGACCTGGATGCCTGGGTCCAGTTCCATTTCAGGGAGGGCCCTGCATGAATGGTCTTGATGCTTGGGTCTCATTTCCTTTCCCAGGGCCGCCCCCACCCTGCTCCTTGTGTTACTGTCCCAGACACCAGGGTCCCATTGTCTACCTACTATACCCCCCCCGGTTGGCTGGGAGCCCATAAGGGGTAGCATGGGGGCTCCCATCCCTGGTCCAAGGAAGAAGCAGGGTTCCCTTACCCTGAGGATGATTTCTCGTGCTTCCATCAGCATCTGGTGTCCCTCTTTGGTCCCATTCTCCACCAGAACCTAGGGGCCACAGAGTGTTAGAAGTGCTGATCTCTGGGGGCGGGGGGACTGATGCAGAGGAGGGGAAGGGGAGCCCAGGCCAAGGGACCAATCTGGGGTGAGAAGGGGAGTAAGTCCTGGGTGCGCTGACCACCGATCTGGAAGGGGAAGGAGGCAGAGGGACGGGGGTCACTCACCAGGAAGCCATCTGTCTTCCTCCACAGCGTCTGTATGGTTTCCCTGCGCTCAGCCAGGCTGGACAGCTCATTCAGGGAGAAGGCTGATACCACCAGGTCAAACTGCACCTACGTGGGGGTGGAGAATCAGACATGCTCCACACGGGACTGCTCAGGGAATAGGAAACCCCAGCATCGATCCGCTCTGAACCACCCCAACGCCCTCCCCATGCTGCTGCCGTCCCCCTCCCTCCAGCCAGCCACACCCTGGGCTACTCACTAGACCCAGCTGTTCCTTCACCCCTGCCCAAGAGGGTCCTTTACCTTGGGCGACACAGGGAGGAATTGTCGGAAATAGACACCTGGGAAGAACGGGGCCTGGGATTCGGAGCCACCTAGAGCATGGAGGGATGGACAGACAGACATCAGGGTGGGGGTCACCAAGAAAAACATGGATGAGACAGGAGATGATGGAAAGACAGCAATGCAAGGGGCTGGTACTGAGAGTCAAGGTCCCTGGGTTCTCTCCCTGGCTCTGGGGAGGAGTGGGATGTAGTGGTTAGAGCAAGTTAGGCTGGGAGCCAGGAAATCTGGGTTCGATCCCCATCTGCAGGGTGGCAGAGGGGTTTAGTGGGTAGAGAGGCCTCACCATGAAGCAGCTGCTCAGCAAGGGTCAGCATGGGGGCCGAGTTGTCTACACACAAGTACTCGTGCAGGGTCCCGCCCCAGAAGCTGTGTGCTGCCCTGTGGACAGAGGGAAGACCATGAGCCCCACAACACCCAGCAGCACTCCTGGCACGAGAGGAAATAGACCCCATCCTCCCATCCCCCCCCCCCTCCCCCCCCGGGTCAGGTAGAGGCTCACCAGCTGACTGAGCCCGTCCCAGAGCCGAAATCCAGCAGGGTGCGAGGGGTGAAGCCCGGAACCCGCTTCTGGATCTAGGGGGAAAAGTGAAGAGAAACTCCATCAGCCCTGACATGGAGCCACACAGACAACCAGGGGGATGGGGGGAAGAGGGCAGTGGTTCCTGCCCTTCAGAGAGAGGGGTCTAGTGGTTAGAGCAGGGTTGTTCCCCAGCTCTGGGAGCATAATGGGGTCTGATGGGGTCTAGTGGGTAGAGCAGAAAAGGGGAGGGGGAGCCAGGACTCCTGGGTTCCACCCTGCCTCTGGGAAGTGTTTCACCTCATGGAAGGCTCTGGACACAGCTGCAAACCCGCCATCCAGCCTTGCTGCCATGTACACAAGACTTAACTCCTCAGTGTACCTGGCATGGAAAAACACACAGCATGTCAGCCTGGGGCACTCACAACCCCCATAAGTCCCCCACCCTCGTGTCAGTGCTGACCTCCTTTACTGCCTGCCAAAAAACTGGAGGTGGTAATCTGATGTCCTTGGCTCTGGTGAGTCATCCCTGTGTGGCGTCGCTGTGCGGCTATTATCCGACTGCCCCACCCCAGAGCTGGTTGCATCTCAGTGCTGGGCGAGGCATTCTCGTGTGATCTCTTTCACTGACTGCCAAAATCTGGCGCTGACAAACAGATACTTCACCCCACCCCAGAGGTGGCTGCCTCTCAGCACTGGATAAGTCGTCACTAAGCAATTGTTCTTCAGCTGCCCCACCCCAGAGCTAGCTGCATCTCAGTGCTAGGAGAAGCCTGTCATAACCCCGAGAGGGTCTCACCTCAGTGCCTCCCAGTGGTAGGTGGTGTTTCGGAGCCTGGTCAACACCCTCCTCTGCAGCTTTGACTCCTCACTGTCGGTCAGGGGGAGGGGTATGTCTGACCAAGAGAAATAGGGTTAACTGCAGAAAAGGCTAGGAGAGGGTTAGCAGACAGACACTGAGTTGAGTGGAGAGTGCCCGCCACCGGATCCCTACCCTGCTCCCTGCCACAGTGGAGCACTGGGGCCAGCACTGATTGCATGGGCACAGCCTCCCTCCCCCCACTCTTGGCTGGTTTCTCCCCACCCTTCCTCACAGTCTGCGCTCACCCGCTGTGTGGAGTTGGATTTCCTCCCTCAGCTTCTGCTCCAGCTCCACCCCTCTCCTTTGCAACTCACTGGTCTCCACGGGGCGCTTCCGGCTCCAGAGGTAGTTGGTTAGGGACATCACCTGGGTTTCCAGCCCATGCACAGTGGACTCTGGGAAGACAAGAAGGGGAAAGAATGAAATAGGATAGGCCCAGTGAGTAGCTCATCATGCTGCATAGAGCAGGGATCAACTGACACCGAGATGCAGCCAGCTCTGGGGTTTCACAGCTGGGTAACAGCCACACATAATGCCACATGGGGATGGCTCGCCTTGAGCTGAGATGCAGCCAGCTCTGGGGCAAGGCAGCTGAATATCTATGCTGCAAGGGGAGAGCACCACCACTGAGCCCTTCATTCTGCTCTCTGCAGCACAGCCCCCCGAGTGCCCAGCTGCTACTTACGGTTGACCAGCAGTTGGGCAGCATTCACCAGCTCAGCCGGGAGTCGGACACACTTGAGATGCAGCACCCCTGGGTGACGGCGGTGGGGGACGTTGCCCAGGAAGTCAGAGGAGTTGTCCACCTGGGAAACTTTGGGGATGACGGTGACGAAGGCCTGAGTGGGGAGAGAGCCAGCAGTGGGAGAGAGGACCAGTCCATGCAGCCCTATATGTGATGGTCCATATGGGACTGTAGGACCCAGACAGTGAGCAGCAAGGATGGCAGAACATATTGCCTAGGCAGGATGCACAGTGGTAGGCTTTATATGGTTATAGTCTGGTGGGATAGTCCATATGGAGTTATATGGCCCAGAAAGGAGCATGGTCAGCTTTTAATGAGTCTGGGTCCGTGACACTGATAGTAATGGTCTATATGGCTTTAGTTTAAACAGTAATACATGCATGTTTAGAGTGGGGAAGTGAAGGGTGAAGACTGGTCATTCGCAAGTCATATGGCACGATGCAGGGTGGGGCATACGAGGTTATGTGCTGCGGAAGCAGAGGGGGTTACGCTATCTGGTTTACACAGGACAGGACAGAAGGGACAGCTCTGATCAGTTATACTGTCGAAGCCAAAAAGAGGAGTAATCTGCTCAGGTCCTAATCGGGTTATTAAACCCAAGATGTGACACTTCCAAACAGGACATTGCTTCCTCTGGGGAATCAAAGCATCCATATGGTCTGTATTAGGTTATATGGCCCAGAGAGTGGAGTTCATCCATGCAAGGCCAGGGGGAGTGGAGCCAGCTTACAGGGTCACAGGGCTGTATAGCCGTTGTCAGGGGGTGTGTCCATGGAGAGATGCTAGTCTGTATATGGTTCTGGGGAGGGGAATGTCAATGTAGGATTAGACACCGAGGATTAGGGACAGCCTGGACTGTGTTAGGAGAAAATAAGACATCCCACAGGGGAGGCTGGACGAGTTGGATCCTAGAGGATTATATGGCCTAGGGTTGTCAGGGTTTGTTAGCTCCACTAGCTTGTTGAACTGTCCTGACTGCTGCATCACATCTGGTCATTACCTGGGGAATGCTAGCGTAGCTGACCAACGTGTCTGGCCTGCGCTGTCCAGGCACGACTTACTCCTGATCTCAGCTGACGTGCTGGGCTTATCTTATCCATTCTAAATGGCACCCTGGGCGTTTCCCCACTTATCTCAGCCAGCACCCAAATTCTGTTTCCAGTCTGCTGAGCCTCTGTAATCCCATCTCCAAATGAGGCCAACGTCCACCTCAGCCATTTCTAATTACCCATTGCTCCCTCTTTGTTTGCCTTTCTTCCATTAGCACACGTGTCACAAGAACCATATCCCTAGCCTCCCATGCTTTTCTTTTCCAGGTCTCTGCTCAGAGACTTATTCCCAAGTCCACAGTAGCTCTAATCGCTTCAACCACCATTAACACCAGGCTCAAAGTGCGAGGCAGGGGCTGCCTGCTCAACCTCCTATGCCCAGCCCCAAACTCCTGTCACAAACTTGCTCTGCCTTCAAAGCACCCTTCTGTAATTTCAACTTGCTTTTTATTTTAATCACTCATTGACAAAACTGCTCTAAAACACCAACGTCTTTTGATTTGTCAATGCTGGAAATTTCAGTGTGAAAACTCCAGTGGTGCTCCTGGGTCTGTTCCTGGAGCGCCCTCTTCAGCCACCCCATGATACTCTTTATCACAGGCCTTGCAAAATGTGCTACAGGAGCCAGCCCAACAACGGAGGAACCTTGGTGTGCAGCACTGAAGAAGCCTCCTGCAAGCAAAAAACAGCCGCCACTCAGTGGCAGCTCATGGCAAAAAAGTACCTCGCTGCCAAAAAAGAAAAAAAAGGCCACCCAGTGCTGCTGAAGGTGCTGGCGGCCTTTTTTTTTTTTAGGCCCCAGAGGCATTCTCCATGAAAACAGTGCAGGTCAGCTAGGCATCGCAGTGAAATACCTTGGCACCATGGCAATCTGAGCCTGGGATTTGTTGAGCCCTGTGTTACCACCAGCCTGGGTAGTTCTCATTGGACTAGCGCCCCAGCCATACAGTGCAATGTGGAGACTGCTCCTATCCAAGGGACCCTGCATGCCAGCAGCCTGGTCCATTAGTCCATGCAAGGACTAAGCCAGTAGAAGTTGAAACAAGACAGCAAGCTTCCTTACTGTTTTTACTTTGCATGGCACATATTCCATATATGCTATGCACGGTGTTATCATCAGGACACATGGACTTTATGCCATGCATATTTGAATGCAATTAAAACATTATTAATTAGCCTTAGGTTTTGCTTATTCCATATGTAGATTACTTCTGCTTCAATTCCTTTATTGAGACGCTTGGTTATGCAAGGTAATGAATGGTTTGGGGAGGGGAAGCTGATCCATGCCGGGTTAATACAGTCCAAAAAAAGAGAGTCTGGTCCATATGGTGTAATACAACTGAGGAGTATGATCCACAAGGAGTTATATGACCTTGGGAGATTATCTGTCTTGGGTCATACAGGGCTTTCTGGTCATAGGATTGCCAAAACTGTATTTCAAAAATAAGACTATTTTTTGAGCACTACCACCACACCCCTGATCCTATTATTGCTATTTTCATTAGTATGATTAAATACTAAGCAGAATTAACCTACATTCGCTTTTTGCAGCATTCAGCAAATCCCAATCTTGCTGTCCAGAGATGAAAAAGATAATGGAGTGTTGGCTACCCTTGGTTATATGGCTGGGTGGGAGTTGGTCCATACATGGCTCTGTTGCCAAGACAACAAAAGAACTGCCATACTGGGCCAGATCAGTCCATCCAATGTTCTGTCTCTCTCACAGTGACCAGCACCAGGTGCTTCAGAGGGAATGGACGAACGGGCCACTCCTAGTTTCTGGCAGACATGGGGAGTTATATAGCCTGACAAACACAGGAAGTTTCATGGCGTGAAAGGATTCATCCAAATGGGTTTCTATGACCCAGGGTGTCTCATCAGTGCAGGATTCTATGACGTGGGGAGGGTATAAGACCTGCAAACCTGGTCTATTCAAGGCTGTATGGCCTGAAGGGTTTGGTTCAGACATGTTTATATGGCTGGGTGGAGGCTGGTCCATAATGGGTTACATAGCCCAGCATGTCTGGTCTGTACAGGGTTACATGGTAGGGGCGGGAAGGGATACGGCTTAGAGAACTAGTCCATAAAAGGTTATATGACCAGATGGGATTATAAAGCTAGGTGGAGGCTGGTTTCCAGGAAGTGGCAGGTTTGCTAAGGGCCCTTTCCATAGTGTAAGGAGATGGGGCTGCTAGGCCCAGGAATCAACTGGAGATGAGGAACAACAAATGAAAAAACAGGAATGGGTGTGGGGGTCAAACAGAGGCAGCCCGAAAGAGACACCAAGCAGAGAACCCCAGACAGACACTGCACACTGTTCCCAGTAGGCAACAAGGGCATCTGTGGACACTGCCCAGAGGAACTCAGCCTGGATGTGTGAGTGGACTGAGGAACGAAGGTAAGCCACACAGCTGCAGAGCACTTCCTCAGCCAACCTCCTCTCCTGGTCTTGTAGACAGCCACTTTGGGCAGGGCTAAGAGGAGGTCTTGTGAATTTGTGGGGCCACAGGTGGGGTGTGCATATAGGAACAGGTGCAGGGAGAAGTGCAGCCAGAACAGGGTAGCAGCCTGGTGCACTCAAGGTACATATGCGCTAGTGTCTCCCTCATGCCACAGAAAGGGCAGGTGTCGGGGTGAGGGATGAACTGTGCCAAGTACACGCTCATGCCCATGGCTCCATGCAGGAACCCCCAACTAATATCCCTGGTGGGCCATGCTGGCTGACCAAGGGACCTTGCCCTCCACAGGTGGTAGAAGGACCCACCATCTGATGTCTGAGCAGGACACGAGGACGAGGAAATGTAAGATGTGGAGCATGAGGTAGGCCCAAGCAGGTGTGTAAAGCCACCTTCACCTCTGTATAGGGTTACATAGTTGGGGGGGGGGGGGGGGAAAACCCAGATGCTGTTCCATACAAGGCTATATGACCTGAAGGGCTTGGTGCAGACAGAATTATATAGGTAGGTGGAGGCTGATACATAAAGGGTTATATGGCCCACATGGTCTGGTTACCCGGTGGGCAGTATAGGGTCTGGAGAACTGGTCTATAGATGGTTATAAGGTTGAGGGAGTCTGGCCCACACAGGGCTGTGGCCGAGGGGATCCATATGACATTATATGGACCAGGAATACGGGGGCGGGGGGGGAGCTGGAAGGGAAATAGATCCAGGGATCATATGGCCCAGGGGGCGGGGTCTCCTTGCAGCGTGGAACGGGCGCGCGGAGCTTGTCACGTGCTCTCCCTGCCGCCCCGTGGGTGCCGAGGCCATCTCAGGGAGACTACACGCACGGGCCGGTGACGCTAATCCCCGCATGACTATGCAGGAAGGGCCAGGCAGACGGGGCGAAGTCACTCACCCGGAGCAGGGAGGGGCCCCCGCGAAGCCCCCAAAGCCTCCGCCACCGCTTAGCCGCTGTGGGGGCTGCCATCTTGGAAACGTCACACACCTATGCCCGGCCCGGCGCCCGCTGGAACCGCTAGCCAATCAGAAGACGAAGAGGCCCGGCCCCCCCCCCCTTCCCCACTGGGACCAATCGCGTGCAGATATGTAAAATAAGAGCTTGAACGTAGCTGCGCCAGCTGGAGCGGCCATTGGACCACCCATGCGGTGGGAGGGGGCGACCAACACCCGCGCACACCGACCAAGCAATGTCCCCTGTCCCGTGGCTGATTGGCTTGATCTCCGCTTGCCCTGCCTGTCCTTCCCGCCTCCTCGAGAGTTTTACGGCTCATTTACATACTTGACCGCCATTGGACACTGCGGAGATCCTCTCCTTTATCCTCTCTGGGAGGGAGTCGCGATATGATCACAGGATCCTGATTATCGTGATATCCTCAATAGTCGCGATTAATCCTACTCTGGGTTTGGGGGCTTTTGCTCTGGCCAGGGGATTTCCAATAGCCTCAAGGCCTGGGCAAACAGGGGGGTTAATTCAGATTAAGGTGGGTAGATTCCCTCAAGGGTTTGGGTTTGATTTGGAGGGCCATTGTTTGTTTGCAGCCTTTTTAACTTGGGGCTTTTCCCTGACAAGGGCGGGGGCGGCTATTGGGAGCCGATTTTCGTGGGCATGTTCTTTGCAAAGCAGGGGAGCACCTACTGGACATGGTGGAAGTGCTGTGCCAAAGCGGGTGAGAGTGGAACTGGTTTGCAACAGGGACCTTTTCTTTGCAAAATGGTGAGTTGGAGGAAATTTAACTAACTATAGATTTGCTTTCAAAGTGTGAGGAAGGGGAACCATTTTACTTGGAAATTTTCTTTGCAAATGGGGTGGGGCCTGAACCAGTTTAACAGGAGCTTAATTTCAGAAGAAAACCAGGGGCAATGGGGAGGGGATTATAAAGACTGCCTTGTGATATATTGATTTCTGCAGCAGCTGAGGGGCAATGGGGGGAGAAGGCTATAGATCTATACAAAGTCCAGGAACTGTCCAGCTTGTCTCCTAGTCACTAGTAGTCTTGGGGTTTAACTGGGGGTTCTCTTCAGACTGGGTTGAGTGATTATATTAAGCAAGAATTTAATTGGTGGGGGAAAGGCGGGTTGTGAGGATTTAAATGGGCACATCTTGGTCTTGATTTGAATTGGGTTTGAATTGATTTGTTGTCTGGATTTGGAGGGATTTAAAAGCGGGAGGGTTTATTCTGCAACTCCCTCTACCTCCTGTGTGAGTGTAGGGGGGAGTTACCTTTGGCACTGCTCCCTTCCCCTCCTCACTCCATTTTATTGTCTTTCCCCAGTAGCTTTGAGCTATAAAGTCCAAACTCTGAATAACTGCAGGGTAAGTAGCGATGCCTTCTGAGTGGGGTTGTGTGTCTGCTCTGTGACTATGACGGAAGGAGGAAATGGGACCCCTGACACCCCCAGTGCATGGATGAGGGCAGGTGTTCCCAACAGAGGGTGTGGGAGTAAGTGGAGCAATGCGGCTGGGAGGTCAGTGGGGTTGGTCAGCCTGCCCAAAGGCTGGCTGCAGATCCCAGGCTCCTGTCAGCATCCATGAGGCCTGCAGATTGAAACAGTCACAGCACCGAGATCCTCCATGGGCGTAGGTTGCCCCACCTTCAATGCAGAGCCCAGCACCAGCTTTGTGCCCACTGAGCATCCGGCCACCGGCGCTGGAATTTCCAAAGGGATCCAGGGTCAAACTGGATGCCTAATTACCTTATGCCCCTTTGAAACATCCCTTGATGAAGTGCTCGATGCTGGGACCCTGCTGAAATGAGGTAGATTGGGGAAACTCTGGGGCTTCATTGCACGAAGAGGTGGAAGTGTCACAGTATCCTTTCCCTAGACTAGTGTTGTGGGTCTTGGGGAGAATCTTACCCAAGCTTCATGGTCAAATACGGAGAGGCCAGCATCTTAGCTGGTGCAAATTCAGATCAGCTGGTAAACATTTGTACTGTAAAGTACTTGAAAAGGGAATGCCAGAACCTTAGAGGGTCGAGATTTCCCCAGCCACCAAAGGTACTTGGCTGTCCCTAATCCCATTTAAAATTTGTGGGACTTCAGCATCCAAATCCCCTAGGAGTCCATTAATTTTAGTGGAAGCCAAACATCTAAATCTCATGTGCTTTCAACCTTGATCTTCCAGTGGGAGTGCTTGCAACTGGATTGGGTCGGTGGTTATGTGTTAACAGAGGTCAGCAGAGAAAGTACCTGTTGCTTTTGTTTTGTTAAGTTATAGCTAGCGAGAGACACAGGGGTGCTTGAGATGCCTGGAGAAATAGCAGTTCTGTGACCCCTATTTTGCCAAATTAAAATCAAGATCGATAAAATGCCATTTCATAGATTCCCAGGCCAGAAGGACCGTGGTGACCATCCAGTCTGATCTCCTGTGTCGCCCAAGCCAGAGAATGTCCCTGAAATAATTCCTAGAGCAGAAGTTTTAGAAATAGCCAATCTCAATTTACAAATTGCCAGTGATGGAGAACTCACCATGACCCTTGGTCAGTTGTTCCAATGGTTAATTACTAGTCTCTAACCATTAAAAATGTACATTTTACTGCTAGCGTGCATTTGTCTACCTTCAGTTTCTGGGCATTGGCTATTTTAAATCAGTGTGTCGTGCAGTGCCAAGTCAAACACCTCACAGAACTCTAAATGTGTCACGTCAACACTATTACCTTTATCAACCAAACTTGTCATCTCATCAAAAAAAGATATCAAGGTAGACTGGCAGGAGCTAGTTCCTGTAAACCCATATTGATTTACTTTAATTATAGTAGCTTTTGTTAGTTAGTTAGCTATTAATCAAGTCCCATATCAGTTGCTACATGGTCTTGCCCAGAATCGATGTCAAGCTGACAGACCTATAATTACCAAGGTCATCCCATTTACTGGTTTTAAAAACTGGTACACCATTAGTTTTCTTCCAGTCTTCTGGAACGTCCCCATTGCATTATTGAAAATCTTCATTAATGGCATTCTCAGCCAACTCTTTTAAAACTCTTGGATGCAACTTACCTAGCTCTGCTGATTTAAGCATGTCCTCTCTTCCCCTCACCCCCCCCCCCTTTCTGAAGAGCTTTTTCAGTACATGCGGAGGGGTATGGCAGCTGCTGTCGGGCTGTAACCCACCTGCTAACAGTGCACATCGAGGGCTAAGTGAAGATAGAACAGCCTTGACTGCGGTTTGTCCAACCTGTTCTTAAAGCCCTCTGATGATGGGGTTGCAGACAGATGAATTGGAGCTCTTAGTTTTATTTTTTGTACTCAAGATCAGTATTTCCGAGATGAGGGTGGAGTAGCAGGCTGTGTGGCATATGGGGTAGGGGTGGGAGGCTGTCAGGTTAGCTGAGCCCATGGCAGAGTAGGAAAGTATACGGTGCCTGAGCTGCTCCCAGGGGAAAGGTGTGTTTTCAGGCCTAAGAGTCACTCCTCATTTATTAGAAAGAGGGAGGTGAACTTTCCAACGGGTTAGGTAGGGGTCCAGCACAACCCGGGGGCTGTGTCTCTTGAAGGGCAAAGCTAATCCCCCTTTGAGAAACCTCTGCAACCCTGGGCTCTCTTTTCAAGTCCAGGAAGCTGTGTCCTCGAACCACAGGGAAATAAATATACAGCCCGGGTGCCAGCCATCCTCTTGGGGCTTACGGAACCCTTGTTCCAGCCACAGAGCAAGGGAAGGCAGACACTGCAGGAAACGCAGGAACCTACATCCTCTCCCCTACCCTCCCTTCCTTTGCTTGGCTGCAATGGGGCTGGCACTGACTGCCGGAGGAAGCACCCCTTACTGACCCCCTGTCCCCAGTCTGAGCCCCACAGCACCCCTAGTGCCACAAGGGGGCCAGCACTGATTGCTAGGGTGCCCCCATGCTGTTCTCCTGGCCCCATTCCCAGCACCACTGTGCCCCCAGCACTATACTGAGCCCCACAGCACCCCCCAATGCAGCCAGCACTAGAGAGTCCCCAGCCCCACTCCCTGCACCACAGTGCCCCTTAGTGCTGCAGTGAGGCCAGCACTGACTAGCAGGCGAGAGTGCCCCCTCTTGAGCCCCTGTCCCTGCGCCCTGCCCCATGGTGCCCACCTGCAGACACTTGCACACACTCCCAGCCATGTCCCTTCCAGTAAACATGTTTTATTCCCAGCACCACAGGGAAACTCAGTTCAACACAACCTGGGGCACCAGACACATCCGTGGGGCTAGGCATACCTCATGCTTTCTCGTTGTACTGTACTGGCCACATGCCATGGCTGCAGCCGATGACAATGTACCGGGAGGCTGCATGGCTGCGGTAGATGCACCGGGCACCTTGCGTCCGCTTCAGCTCACAGGTTGTGACAGCCAACGGCCTTTTGCTGCGGCGCATGCCCTGGTAGGGAGTGCCCCCATCCCTGCACACGCTGTGGAGCTGGGCCCTGGAGGCATGGATGAAGGTGTTGATGTCTTTGCAGGGCCGGGTCATCCCCCGGCGCAGCATCATGGTCCCGCAGTAGTCCCGCCCAGCCTGGGTCCGTGGGTTGTCATGGTGCTGCCACAGGAACGTCTGGTAGCGCAGGCTGTGGGGGGAGGCACCTGGGAGCAGGCACACCACCAGCAGTGCCAGGAAGAATGAGCTGCTACCTGTCAGAGCGCCCATCTCCACCTGCAACGTCACGTGGGGCCGTATGGCTTGGTATGTGCCCGCCTCCTTCTCGTAGACAGTATCCGTAGTATGGATGGGGAAACTGAGGCATGAAGACACAGAGCCTTACGGCTTCTGCTAAACCCTCTTTCCCCCCCAAGCCAGTGATAGAACCCAGGAATCCTGGCTCCCATCCCCTTGCTCCAACCACTAGATCCACTTCCCTCCCAGAGTTCAGACTCCCAACTGCCTGCTTCAGCCACTGGACACCACACCCACCCACTTCCTTCCCAGAGCTAGATCCTCAGAGTACTGGCTCCCAGCACACATGCACCCTGCTCTAAACACTGAACCCCGCTCCCCTCCAAATTAGGGATGGAAGCCAGCTGTCTTTGGGATCCAGGGTAAGAACCCAAACAGAACAGGATCAGAAAAGCTAGATGGTTGAATTTTATTTTGAACTCACTTTGCTACAAGAGAACTTTTCACACCCCAGTGAAAATGTTCTGTCCTCAGTCAGATATTTTTGAGGTTTTGTGAATTTTGTCCAACAATTCCCCACACACACACACACACACACACACGCACACTTTTCAAAATGCTGAAAGCCTTCCAATTTAAAAAAAAAAAACCCAAACACCCAGTTTTTTTCATAAGCTAAAAAAAAAAGTTAAAGAAAATCAGAATTTCCCCATCAAGAATAATTAGCATTTTTCAAATCAGTCTACAAATTGCTATTTAAATCTTCATTTCCCCCATTTTCTCTATCTTGTGTGTGTTTCTGTGTACAATTATGAGGCAAAAGAAAGATATTTTGCAATCTCTCTCTTCTCAGAGGCATTGATAGCAAATCGCTGGAGAACCAGGGTGTGTGCACCCGTCCCATGCATCTAGCTCTATATGTCTCTGTCCTTGCTAGATCTGTCTGTGTGTCTTTCTGGGTGATGTCAACGGGCCTTCATGTGTGTTGCCTCCCTAGGTCTTTGCTGCTCGGTGTTGCTGTCTGTCTTTTTGTGTGGCCACCTGTCAGTGTCCCCCTCTGGGCCAGTTTCTCTGTCTTTTTCTCCTGGGTTCCAGTTGGTCTCAGTGGCTTCATGGCATGGCTGGGAAAGTCAGCTCTGGTAGCCATAACTCAATCCCTAGCTAACCCTGTCACTTTCTTAGCGTTTCTTATGACCGAGTTGGGGAGTTGGGAATGGGGGGAATTTCTTGTGATTAGAGCCGGGGGGCTGGGAGTTAGGACGCCTGGGGCATCTTCTCCCTTGACTATTCAGAACAGCTCCCCACTCTGGATTTAACCCGGCCTCCCTCCCCAGCCCCTTACCTGGTGACTTTGCACTTGCTGGAGCACAGTGTCCACAGCTGAGTGTCTGAGACTGCGTTGGGCACAGGCTGCTTATATATAGCACAGCTGTCCAGAGAGGCGCTCTCTCGGGCTGGTTTCATAGGCCTGGGCCCTGAGATGTGAGATGGGGGCACAAAGCCAGAGGGAAGGGGGGAAGCACTGGGCATCAGTTAGCTGCTTCAGCCAGCGCCTTCTGACTCTAGTGACCTGCAAAGCTGGGAGCAGTGCAGGATGGGGTGGGGGATTGGGCTGTCTCATTCAGTGTCCTGCAGCAAAAGGCAAAGGGGGAATCTGTGGAACCGATTGCAAATGCAAACCTCTGGTGGGGTTTGGCAGCAAAGGAAGCTTCTCTTGCGGGTGAGGCACCAGCCTGGAAGTGGGGGATTTGGTTTCTGTTCCCAGCTCTCGCTCAAGTCCCTTGGTTTCCCCAGAGGGGGATAATCATCTTCCATTTTCCTGCCATCTTTCTGCGCAAAGGAAGGGAAGCTCACTGTTTCACACCTCTGGCACTAATGCACAAACCTCGGCTTGCACTGTGCGTGAATCAAGGGGAGGGCTGTCTGTTACTAGGGGTATGTGCAGAACCCAGTTCCATGAGGCCCTCATCTCAGTTGGGGTCTGGCTGCACCTGGCACAGTGGGGTCCTATTATCCACCAGAGTGGCACCATGGGGGCTCTGCTCTCACGTCTGAGCTGGGGTAGGTTGGGATCATTTTCCCAGTAGAGAAATTGAGGTAGATTAAAAACAATTTTTAAAGGAGACCATGAGACTTTCAAAGCCACCGAGTGATTTTGTACATCCTTTCCCCACTGATTTCTCCTGTAAATCCAATGTTTTGGGACATCTCACATCCTGGAGCAAAATGTGACCTGCTGGGAGGGCCCAGCTGGGGTAAGGAAGGCCGCAAGCTGGTGAGGAAGGAGCTGGTGAAGCCCTCTTCAGACAGGATGCTGTGCCACGCAGCCCAAGGATCTGATCCGGGTTGGCAGTGCTGCTATGGGACGGGTGAGCTCCCTGAGGACGATTTAATGAAGTTCCCCGAGGCCAGACCCATTGTTTTCAGCTGTGCAAGCCCCTGCCCGCTGACTGCAGAGGTCAACGGGCCATTGTCCTTCTCCAGGGGCCGGAACCGGCTGCCATGTCACCCAGCCCATTCGGGCAAATTCAAGTCACACGCTCTGGTTCCCCACAGCAAAAGGCAGCTGTACTGTGGAGCCCAGCCAAAAGGGACGAGTGGGCAAGCTAAGGAACAGTCCCTGATCCAGGGGCAAACAGGCACTCTTCTGCCTGGCACGTCCTGCGTGCAACACCTCAAGGACAAAAGGTGTCTGGCTGGGGACCAACAGGATCGATGCTTTCTGGGAAAGGTGGAGAATACAGAATAGTGCAGAAGTCAGCAACTTTTGTCAAGCCTCATTGCCAGCCTCTCCTCCCTCACCCTCAGCAGGTGCTGGCACCCCCTTTCACTGACAAAAATGGCCGCTGCCTGGAAATTCAGCAATGGCCACAGCTGGAGTGTCCATGGGAGGGGGTGGAGCCAGCAGAGGAGAGGAGTCACCATGCATGGCTGTTTGGCTTTGGCTGCACTCGGTTTTTGCGGCCCTGAGCCCATGTGAGGGGCGGGGTCAGGACCAGCAGGGGGAGCAGCCTCTGTGAGCAGCACCTGCTGCGCCCACGTGAGGGGGTAGGGATGGGGCCAGCATGGGGAGTAGCTGCAGCCATGTGGCTTCGGTGGCAGAAAGGCTGAGAGCGGTGCTGGAAGTCCTGTGTGCTGCTCAGAATGAACACCTGTGCCCCATTTAGCATATGTGCTAGGGGTTGCCTAACAGCCCATTCCCCTCCCGCTTGGGCCAGCCAGTGTCCTATCATGGGGGCAGACCAGAGCTCACAGTCCCTATAAGGGAAAGGCATTGTGCCCATTCCCCATCCTCCCCAAGACCCACAATCTCCAGACACAAATAGGGGACCTGGCCCCACAACCCCAGTGCAGCAGCACACATCCAGGTGGGGTGCCCAGGTGTCCCAATTTTAGAGGGACAGTCCCCATATTCAGTTTTTTTGTCTTATAGAGGCAGCCATCACCCCCCAACCTGCTCATTCTGAGTTTTCATATTCTTGGTCACCATGGCATCCAGTGGGGATCTATCCCCAGGGAGCCGGGATGCGGGAAGAGAGACAGCATGGGGGAAGCACAGTCGGCTGTTTTGCAGAAGGGAAGGTTTATTGAGCCGGGAACAAAAAAAGACTGGAAACACAATAGCCGAAAGCACCAGCCTGGCTCTCTGTGTTGCACTTGCTCCACGCCCCTAGCTCAGCCCCCATCTTTACAGTGTGTCCTGTGGCTGGGCTGCCCAGAGACGTGGCGGGTGGAGGGACAGATGTACACAGCCCAGGCAGCCCCTTGGCATCTCCCCAGTTCAAATCTCACGGGACAGGAGCAGTGCGACTCAGAAGCGCCAAGCGAAGTGAGCACTGGGTGCTGCTGATTTTAACTGTGGGTCAATGACTGGCACAATGTTGCCTACAGTGGAGCTGTGGACAATGGAAGCCATCAGGGATCTGGCCCCATCTGCTCCCTGGGAGCTACGGTGCCCTGGGGACCGGGCCTGCTCCGTCCCACCCTCCGTGGAGGACTCAGTCCAGTGACAATGTGGGGCAGAGCAGCAGGGTCTGGCCCTGTCACATAATGTGGCTCTCGTCAAAGTACACGGGCCAGCCGGCCGGGTCACAGGTCACCACGAGGAAGCGTTGGATGGTGTGGCCCAGGTAGCTGCAGCGGCCCCATGGGGGGCCCCGGAGGGTGCAGGTGGTGACGGGGAACTGGGCCCGGCTGCGCCGCATCCCCCAGTACTCAATGCCCCCAGCGCCGCAGACAGCCTGGATCTGGGGTTTGGGGGCGTGGATAAAAGTGTTGGTGTCTTTGCAGGGCCGGAACATCCCCCGGCGCTGCATCATGGCCCCACAATAATCCCGCCCAATCTGGCTCCGCGGGTGGTCGTAGTGCTGCTGCAGGAACTTCTCGTAGCGTGGGCCCTGGCAGCGGGCAGGTGGAGCCAGGCACCAGGCCAGCAACAGCAATGACAGCAAGTGGAGCCGGTCCCAAGAGAGACCCATCGCAGCGGGGGCGGGGGGCAGTCCTGCAGGAGCAAGGCACGGCAATGAATGGAGGAAATGTGACCGAGAACAGGCACTGAGGCAATGGGGAGAAGGGGTGGCTCTGGCTCTATTGTATAATGGCACTGGGGGCAGCAAAGGGAGGGGCGGCTAGGCTGTATAATGGGCACTGAGGCAGCAGAGGGTTGGGGTGGGGAAGGGGTGACTGGGCTATAATGGGCAAGAGGGGCAGGAGAAGGTGGGTGTGTGAAAGGGTTGCTGTACTGTATAATGGCACTGGGGCAGCGGAGGGTGAAGTTGGGGAAGGCCCAATTGCTCTCAAACACCCTACTTACCAGCCCTCGCCCACCCCTTGGCTTTTTCCAGTCTAGCAAATCTCCCCCACTTGCCCCAGCCCAGCTTCCCATTCCCATGCTCTCCCTTTCTCCAGTGTACAGCTAGAGAAGTCACTGTGGAGTCACTCCAGATTTAGATTACAGAGATCAGAATTTAGTATTTAGTCTGAATTAGTGCCAAATTGGGTACCCAGGAATCCTGTTTCCCATCCTCTGCCCCCTGCTCTAAGCCACTTGCCAGGCACCCCATCCTTGAACAGGGGAGAGAATCCAGGAGTCCTGACTCTTCCCCCCCCCCCTCCTAGACAATGGACTGGTCTTGCAGTGGGGACATATAAAGACCGCATAGCTATATCTGTATGAGCAAATCCAGACCCTCGGTGCCATTTCGACCTAACACCAGTGAGGGAGTGCTGGATTGAGGGCGAGGGCCCCTTGGTGGGGTGGGTTGCCACCAGGCAAATCCTGGTCAGGGATGTTGGTGCTGTCTACACTGAGACCCCACACTGGTGCCGCTTCTGCATGCCACCGTGTGTAGACAGCCTGGCTCGGGCCACTGAGAACTGGGGTTGGAAGCCAGGAATTTCCATGCCCTGCCCCTGTCTACAGGGATGGCCAGGCCAGATTCTGCTTCCGTGGGGTCAGTCTGCAGTGACCCTCATTCTGCATTCCCCCTGGCTGGATCTGTTCCCAGCTTACCTGAGTCCTGGTGTCCCTGTGGGAGAGAGGGATCCAGCTGCTGGCAGAACTGGGTGTCCTTGATTACTTCCCTGTTCCCCTCTGGCCTTGTTATATACAGCCTGGCTGGGGGAGGGCATGGGGGCATGCTCCTCCCACTGTGCCCCCCCCCCGGGTAGGGCAGGGAGTTGTGGATCAATGGAGTACTGGCCTGGGGGAACCTCAGGCTAGGTTGAGACACTGTGTACCCCACAGCACCCCTCAGCCCAGCACTACCCCACAGCTGGGGCTAGAAGCCAGGACTCTGGATTCCCACCCCCCTTGATCCACTGGACCTGCTCTCCTGTCCCCAACTGGGGAATAGATCCCCAATCCCCCCACTCAGTGCTAACCCACTGGACCCCACTGCCCTGCTGGAGCCAAGGACAGATCCCAGGACTCCTGACTCCAAGCTCCTTGGCTCTAACCACTAGTCCCCGCTCCCCCTGACCTGAGGACAGACCCCAGGAGTCCTGGCTCTGAGATTCCCCTGCTCTAACAGCTAGACTCCACCCTTTCAGACCTGGGGACAGAGCCCAGGCATCCTGGCTCCCAGCCCCTTGACTCTAACCAATAGAACCCACTTCTCTTCCAGAGCCATGGAAAGAACCCAGGAGTCCTGGCTCTCAGCCCTCCCTGCTCTAACCACTAGCTGCCACTCCTCTCCCAGAACAGAGACAGAGCCCAGGAGTTCTGGGTCCCTGTCACGTGATTTAACATATCCCCCTGCTTCCCCTGGGCAGGTTTGTTTGCCAAGGGAATGTCCTGATGAAAAGCTGCCAGCTCCCTGCTCACTGTTATCTAGGCAGAATTCCTGTGAGTGATAACACAGACCTTACATCCCCTCCCCCCGACATACACACCCTGCCCCTATACATCATCTCATGCCCTGCTCGACCCCTGGGCCCTGCCCTGCATCAAGTCTGTGCAGCCCTCACTCACTCACTCACTCACTCACTCACTCACTCACTCACAAACATGGGGCCTAAGATATCTGTGCACTCAGGTCCCATTCAATCAGTGGAAGGAGAATTTGGTTTGCGGGGTTGGATGTCTGAGAGTGAGGACTCCTGGGTTTTAGCCTTGGGTCTGGGAGAGAACTGGAATTAGAAATGGTTAGAGCGGGAGGCTGGGAGAGGACTCCTGGTTCTCTCTCTGGCACTGGGAGGGTGTGGGGGTTAGTGGTAGGGGCCTAGGTGCCCAGTCTCCTGAGTTCTCTCCCTGGCTCTGGGAGGGTGTTAGGGTTAGCGGAAGGGGCTAGGGACACAGAGTCCCGGGTTCTCTTCCCAGCTCTGTGCTGGGGGGCCGGGGCAGGGTCTGATGGTTTTAAACTATGGCTACTAGAGGTCAGGACCGCTGCCTTCTATTCCTGACTCTCGTAAGAGGAGGGGGAGGCCGGCTGGCTGATTTCCAAGTGGCTCTGGCCACCCCTATTCTTGAGGTTTGTGCCTCAATTTCCCCACCTGTGGAGAAGAAGCAAAGTGCCAGGGAGCTGCTAAAAGGAGGGACCTTGGGGAGACCTTGGCCACAGGCTGCTCTGATTTGTGTGTGTGTGTGTGGGGGGGGTGCCCCTGCGTGTCACGAGGGGCAGAGCCAAGTTCCCCAGCGCTGGTCCCCGGGGAGCTGTGATAAGCAGGTGCCACGAGGACATACCCAGTGTTTGCTGTGGCTCATCAGCTGTTATCATAAGTCTGCAACCACCGCCTGATCCCAGTGACCCATTGCACAAGGGTGACAGGAGGGAAAACCGTGGGGAAACCCCAGACAGCCCTGGGAGCGGAAATATCCATACGGACAGGCCTGGGGGTTTGCCCCAGAAACCCCCATGCAGCAAAGGGCTCAGGGGTCACCGGCAACTGGCTGCAGGCAGAGAGGAGTGTGGAGCAGCTGCCTGGACTCCTGGGTTCTATCCCACCTTGTGGGGGGAGGGAACAGGGCCTGGGAGTCAGGATGCCTGGGTTCTATCCTGACTCTCAAAGGGGACTGGGGTCTCATGGGTTAGAGCAGTATGGGCTGGGAATCAGGTCTCATGGGTTCTCTCCCCAGTTCTGGGAGGGGAAGGGGGGATAGTGGGTCAGGGTCCAGGACTGCTGGGTTCTATTGACCCTAAGATACTGCAGTATCTTAATTTGTATTAATTGCAGGGGGTACAAAGCAGAGAGGGAAATGAACCTGCAGGCATGGTGGGGGAAGGGGAAATGACTATCTATCATTTGAGTTTCATCAAGATTCAGCAGCAAGAGAACTCCATAAGGTCAAACCTACACACAACACTGCACCAGTGTGACTGAATTTAAATCAGTGTGCATTAAACCAAGCTCTTGGGAACAGGGACCATCGCTCTGTTTGGTGTCTGTACAGCACGTGGTGGAATGGGATCATGGGTGTTACTGCAGCAGAGATACCCAACACTACTTGTACGAATAACACAGATTCACTTGTGCATGTGCTTGTATCATTTTGAAAGAGGCATTATCAGTTGACCTGGGCCTGGCCTGGCCTCCTGTATCTGGGAAAGTGGCATCGGCTTGATGTCCATCAGTTTTAAACCCAAGCAAGGCGCAGTGCTACTGCTCATTTGTGTGGGGGGGATTCCTAGTGCCAATATTATACTGAAGGTTTAGCCAAAAGACGTTCTCTGTTGACTGTGCAACACCAGTACCAAGTGTCCATTCAGGGTTCTGCACCCATTTAACTAAATCCCTTTCCCTTCACACCTTAGGCGAAACCAAGACGTCCTGCTCATGTAAAATGTCTTTACAAAAGGTAACCTGAGCCAAACCAAGTTCCAAAGGGGTAGCCATGTTAGTCTATTTCAGAAAAACAACAGAGTCCTGTGGCACTTTTAGGCTATGTCTACACTGGCAAGTTAGTTCAAATTAAGGAGGCTTAATTCGCACTAACTAAAGCTATGGCTACACTAGGCTTTAGTTAGTTCGAATTAAGGGCTTCCTTAATTCAAACTAATAAGTTCGAATAGGGTATTCGAACTAAGGGATTAATTCGAACTAACTAGTTCGAATTAACCAATGTGGCCATGTTAATTCGAACTAATTTCTTAGTTCGAATTAACCGGCCATTGAAATGAATGGGGATCGCTAATTCGAACTAAGCAAGTGCTTGCTTAGTTCGAACTAACATTCCTGTGTGGCCATGCTAGTTCGAATTAAGCTAATTTGAACTAACTAAAATTAGTTCGAATTAGTTAGTTCGAACTAACTAATTCAAACTAATTTTAGCAAGTGTAGACATAGCCTTAAAGACCAACCGATTTATTTATCGCATGAGTTTTCGTGAGAGAAAATCCCAAAAGAAAAGCCAAACCAAGCAGCACTGATTTACATCCCTTCTCATGGGACTGAAATATGTGTGCAACTAATGAGACAAAAGGAGGAAAGAACTGCCAACCACAGAGTCCAAAATTCATGAAATTGGCTTCAAAATCATGGGCTTTTCTTCGAGCAAGCTTCGGTTATGTTTATTTGACTGCTGGTAGGGTGAGCTTTTAGAATTCATATTTTTTCAGGTTCTTTCCAGAACCACAAGGGGGAGAAACTTCTTTTTTTTTTTTTTTTGGACAAAAGCGGAGATTCTCATGTTGCCCCGCTCCTGGAAGATATATATAAAACACATCCTGCAGCGGGTGATTTCCCGCACTGCAGGAGCCATGATAAAAAGAGCTGCCAAACCTGTTTCAGTTGAACCAGGGCAATTTTGTGAGCAGAGAAGCCCTAAAGCATTGTTGGCTCTGATCCTTCACTGCCAGAGAGAGGAATGGGGATGTGAGGGGCTGGAGGAGGTGAAGGAGGATGAAGGGGGCAGAACAGGATGGGTGGGGGAGAGGGGGCAGTGGGTGGCTGGAGAGGGATGAGGCGATGCATGGGAATCGGGGGACAGGGATGTTAGAGGCTGGGGGAAGAAGGCTGGAGCAAGCAGGACATGGGCCCACAGACTCTCCTGGCCCTGGGGGGTGCTGCTGTTGATTGGGGGTGGGGGTGAGAGTGGGAGAGAGTAGGGCATAGGCCCACAGCCCCCTCCCATGGTGTGCTGCCATCAATGGGGGGTGCCTATGTAAATATGTCCCCCCCCAGATGCCAGAGACCCTACTCTCCAGCCCCCAGGCTGGCCAGGGACCCCACAAAATCTTACAGCCTTGGGTCCACAAGAGTGTTAATCTAGCCCTGCATAGGATCAAGATCCAGTAGGCTACTCTGGGCATTCAAACTCCTCCAGGCTCGGAATGGAGGGTGGGGGGACGGGGAGGGAGAGGGGTCTAGTGGTTAGAGTTGGGGGAGCTGGGAGTTAGGAATCCTGGGTTGTCGCCTACTCTGGAATGGGAGTGGAGTTTGACAAGCAGGGCCAGGAGACAGGACTTCTGATTTCTATCCCTGACTTTGGGAGGGGGTGGGATCTAGTGGTTAGAGCATGGCAGGGGAAGGAGAGAGATTGGGACCCAGGACTCCTGGGCTCTGTACAGGCAGGGAATTGTGAATAAGGCACAGGGTGTGTGTCTGTGGAAGTCGTTACCTTTTCTGTGCTGATACCACCTCCTAACACCCCAGTGTGTCCCTGACCCTGAAGGATTGGGGGGACAAGGGGATGGGGTATCTCCCTGGCACTGGGCCTTTCTTCTGAACTGGGGCTTCCGCAAACCAGTCTGGATCCAGGGCTGCTCAAGGGCAGAGAGGAATCGAAGCTGGCATCCTAACGAGTCAGGCTGCCTCCTTCCCAGCAATGGGGAGGAGGAAAGAGGGGATAGGATCAGCCCTCTCTTTAGTGATGGAATGACCCCCACTCATTGCTGGAGCTGAAGGGCTGGCAGAAGACAGCTCTTCTCCCATCCGGCCCCAGAGACGCAGTTGCCCTCCTCCCCAACCCCATGGTGCCCATTGATGGCAGCAAGGCCCAGGAGCAAGTGAGCCACTCCCAGCAGTGTTGTGTGCGGCTGTTCCCCAGCTGCCCCACACCAGAGCTGGCTGAATCTCAACACTAGGCAAGTCTTCTTCATGCTTGGCTCATCATGGGTTTAGAGCTCGAAGGTCAGATGTAGCCAGGTCTCATGCAACACTCCCACCTGTCCATGATGTTACTAGTGCTGCCCCTAGTATTTGTTGTGTTTCCCACCTGGTCTGCCAGGACACTGTGTGGCACAGGGAGATACTGAAGTTGTGTGTCTCAGGACAGCACTGAAGCGGGAGAGGCATCTGTGTGGGTGCCTGGAATGGTCCAGGAGCCAGGATGATGCTGAGCAGAGCCTGGCGGGCCCCACGCTTAACACCTTGCAGAACCTTAAGTGTTTCCTTCAGCAGGTTTGTTCCAAAATGGAACAAAAAGTGGGGGGCAGAAATTTTCTGGGGGGAGAGTTAGAAACCTTCTGTTTCAGCTTTAATGAAGAGTCCCAGCAGCACAGGGCCATGGCTGGCAAACCTGACAGTTTCCCAAGAAAAAAATGCAATGTGGCAACAGCTGTATTTTTTACCGGAAAATCATTGCCACAGAAAATACCTGATTCGTCCTACTGCTGGGACTGCTAGAGACTGGCAGCCTCCTGTTAGCCCAGCCCTGGCCTTCCCCCTGCTCTGCGGGTGCCCCTCTCTCCTGACCCACAACTCCTGCCATCTCAGTTGGATGGGGTCTCAACAATCAAGGCCTTTGTTTCTATAAATAAGGACTTTCCCAGGCAGACCTAAGGGTGCACCAGCTGTTCTCCAGGTGAGAATAATATGTGTCAGATGTCTAGCTTGAAGGGGAAAAAGCAACCCTGGACAAAGACAATACTTTAGAGCACCCAATGGCTGACTTTGCACAGGCTTCTCTGATGTAAAATAAAAAAATCTTTCTGTTGCCCTACTGCTGTCCAGAAGTGGCTTTCCTTAGCTGCTCAAACCACTTAACTCCAACCCAGACTGGCCTCAGCCACCCCACTCTTTTTAAGTCTGACATACATCTCTGAGGGTCCCGCCTCTCCGCTGGGCCTTGCAGCATCAGAAACATGCGAACAACCCAGGAACCAGATTGCAATCGCTAGATTGCGTTTCAGGGGAATCCCCTACTCCTTAGCTAACAGCCTCTCTCGCTCCTGTCAACAGACTCCAAATATACCTTGGCTCCCAGATCTGGCCACAGCAGCAGCTTTTGAGTTTGATCTTGTGGCAGGTCCCCTGGGGAGAAGGTCTCGAAAATCGATATTACCCAAACCCTGAATTGCCCATTATAAATCCATTCCCCCACAATAGTGTGACCTCCGGCTCTTCCATTTCTCGCTATAGGGCTCTGAATGTAGCCCCCTGCTTGCTGGGCCTGCAAATATTTATCCAGAACTGATCCCCGATATCTCCCTGATGCGATGCAGTGCAGGCAGGCAACATACCTGGTATCAGAAAGATGAAGAACTACTGATCTGCACCACCCAAAACAGCTGCCTCATCTCACTCTGTTCCAGATCACACAGAGCAGTGATTTGCCTTCATCTTTTTCCCCCTGTGGGAGTGCCCTGGCCACGATAGCATGCCGGCTGTGTTTCTTTCTCACTATGATTTTTGCAGGGTGATCTGCCCGTGGGAGCAGGGGCTCTGGATACTCTCCTCTGCACAGGCAGAAGGGATGAGTTCTGTGACATCTCAACCCCCCAACTGTCTGGTAGGGCTGAGGCCCAGAGCATCCATGAGAATCGCTGGTTAACAGATCTAGACCCCACAGAGCTTGAGCTGTGTCTCAGGGCTTTGGGGACTGACCGACGATGACACCTTTCACTGGAAGCAAAAGATGGCTTCTGCCCCACAGCTCTGAGAGTTTGGGTGGATGGATTACCTGGGCAGAGTTTGACCAGTTTCATTCCAGCTCTTCCACCGCCCTCGGGACTGCAGCTTGTGAGCACTTCCAGCTGCCAGTTAATGCACAAACATCTGGTGGCTTCTATGCTAACATCTGGGGCTTTTACGCCCTAACATCTGGGCTTTAACTCACAAATGTCTGGGGGTGGATTTAATGCCCTAACATCTGGCCTTTGTCACACAGCGAAAGGCTGAGATTCCTGACAGAGACACTTGCCGTCTTCCTCTTTAAGGTGACCCCTGCCCCAGGCCCGGTGCATGCAGTGTCATGAAGCCAGTGGCATAAAGGAAACCCCCACAATTCCCACTGCCACCTTCTCCTGTGCCAGGAAGCTGCCAGGCACGATGTGCCACCGCAGGGCAGAAGTGGCGCCGGGTGCAGACAGGCTGTGGTTCCTTCCTCTACACGCAGAGCTCCAGCCAAGCATGGGGCGGGTGCTGTTAGACTCATCCCCGGCTCATCTGCTCAGAAACGCCTGGTGCCAGCCCCACCTCCCGCCCCCTCACGGGCAGGAAGCGAGGCCTGCTGGTGGGGATACACTCGGTTTGTGGGCCAGGGCTTCCTCCCAGGTGTTTCCTGTCTGAGCGGAGCGCAGGCAGGGGGAGGCTCTGTTCTTCCCAGCCCCAGGGGTCCTAGCCCAACACCCCAACCCAGAAAGCTGCCATCCCAGCCCTGCTCCCAATGGCTCCTGCAACCTGCCCTGCCCTGGTCTCTGCCTGTCTCTTCTCCCTCTGCTCTGTCGTCTCCACTGGTGAGTCCCCCAATACCTCACACCCCCGGATGCCTGGGTCCCATTCCCATCCCAGTCCCCCCCAGGGCTGGGTTCTGCAGGCCCCCTCACGATACTGTCCTGGATGCCTGGGTCTCATTCCCATCGTGGTCTCTCTCTCTCCCAGACATCTGGGTCCCATTCCCATCCTGGTCTCTCTCCCTCAGCTCTGTCCTGGATCCCATTCCCATCCTGGTCTCTTTCCCCCAGGGCTGGGTGCTGCAGGCCCCCTCATGATACTGTCCTGGATGCCT
>ML686093.1:54894-86932 GCA_007922175.1 Pelusios castaneus
GGTCCCATTCCCATTCCAGTCTCTCTCCCCCAGCTCTATCCCGGATGCCTGGGTCCCATTCCCATCTTGATCTCTCTCCTCCAGGACTGAGTGCTGCAGGGCATCCTAATGGTGTTGTCCTGGATGCCTGGGTCCCATTTCTGTCCCACACTCTCTCCTTCCCACAGGGGTTCACAACTTCACCCATTCCCAGATCATCTCGCCCCACATGGCCCCCGGGCTGCCCAAGCGCCAGAGCCTGCTGCAGGTGAATAACCTGGTGCTCTCGGCCTATGACAGCAACAGCCGGAGGATGACCCCACGCAATGGCTACACGCCGGGCGATCGGGAGACCCACCAGTTCTGGAGCGTCAGCAGCGCCCGCTGCATGTTCTGGGACCCCTGGGTGGAGAGCGAGTACCAGGCCCTGGTGCGAGCGGTGAATGCCAGTTCCCCAACAGCTGGTGAGTCCGTGGGTTCCAGCACTCATTTTGGGAGGCTTAAAGGAGGTAGGAGAGAGCAGGGAGCCAGGACTCCTGGGTTTTCTCCTGGCTCTGGGAGGGGAGTGAGGGTTAGTGGTTAGAATGGGGACATGGAGCTGGGAGCCTGGACTCCTGGAATCTGTGGATGGAAGAATTTCATTCCCCTTCTACTCACTTGCCCCCGTCCCCCAGTGCCCTACTACATGCAGGTCCAGCAGAGCTGTGAGCTGGACGACACCAGCGGGGCCATCCGGGCTGTCACCAGGTATGCATTGAATGGGGAGGACGTGCTGCAGTACCACGGGGACCAGAACCATTGGTTCTCGGTGCACCCCGCGGCCTGGCGGGTGGCCGAGCGCTGGAACCGTGAGAGGGAGACACTGGCCGGGATCAACGCCCACACGCTCCAACAGTGTGGGACCTTCATCCGGATCACCGTCCCGTTCACCGAGCGGATGACAGGTGACGGCTCTGCCTGTACCCCTCACTCCTGACCCGCAGCCCCCTGCTGGCCCAGCCCTGGGCCCCCCACTCTTGGCCCTGCCAGTGCCCCACTCCTGATCCACAGCCCTCATGATTATGACCCCTTTCTCTCCTCCAGCCCAACCTACAGTGTATGTGTCCCTCGTGCCGGGGGCCCGGGGCCAGCCGCAATGCCTCGTCTGCCATGTGACGGGGTTCTACCCCCGCAACATTGAGGTGACCTGGGAGCAGGGGGGCCGGGCGGCCCAGACGCGGCAGGTGACCAGTGGGATCCGACCCAATGGGGACCCCACCTTCCAGGTCCGGGTGTCCATCGAGCTGGGGCGAGGGGGGTCTGGCCCCACCCAGCATGTGTGTGTGGTGCGGCACGTCAGCCTGGGGGGTGCTCCCCTGAGGGTCAGCTGGGGTGAGTGCTGTGGACAGAGGGGCAACAAGGGGGAGGGGCTGGGAATCGGGTGCCCTCTGTAGAGGTGGAGAAGCATGTCAGAGGAGATGGTCGCAGGAGAGCCAGAGGGATGGAGAGGGGCAGTTTGGGGGGACATGGATATGTTGGGGAGTCCTGGGAAGGAAGGGAAAGTGGAAGGGTCTGGTGGCCGGGGGAAGGTGGAGCTATGGGGGGCTCCAATGGGGTGAGGAAAGATAGGTGGCTCAGGGAGGGGCTCTGAGGAGGAGGGGAAGGCAGGGGAAGATTGGGGGGTGCTCAGTGGAGAAGGGGAAAGTGGGAGTTTCTGAGTGGTTCCCAGAGCGAAGAAGTTGAGGTTCAGGGGTGCTTAAAGGGAGAGGGGAAGGTAGGGAGTTAGCTGCAGGGCAGACACATGGGGGGTTGGGGCTGGGGCTGGGAGGAGCAGACCAGCTGCCAAGCTGATGGCCCAGGGCTATGGGGCAAAGAGGGAAGTGGGTACAGGCAGGGGTGTGGGGGCAGCCATAGCTCAGTCTGTCCTGGATCATTTCCAGATCCCCAGGTCCCAGAGCAAGATAGGTCTCTGGGCATCCTCGCTGGCTGCATCCTGGCTGTGCTGGGAGCTGCAGCCCTGGGCTGGCACCTGCGAGGGAAGCCAGGTGAGTGATTCCCCCAATGTCCCCCTCCCCAGGCTCCGTGCCCATCCCGGCTGTGACGCTTCCCACTGGGGTCCCCCCAATGCTTTCTGCAAAGGGTGGTGCCCAAGCCTGGCCAGCCAGGTCCCCTGTTCCCACGTGGCCTTTCCTTGCAGGCCAGCCAGAGGGGTCATACCACTCAGCGCGGATCCAACTGGGGGCCAGTGACTCTGTCCCAGCTGAGCCAGGAAGTGCCTGACCGCAGCACTGTCCAACCAGAGCTCTCCTGGACCTGGCACTGAACGGACCAGAGATGAGAAGGCCAGGAAGACTGTGGGTGCATGGGTTTGGCCAAAATCCCTGATGTTACAGAGGGGTGTGTTTCTCTCCTGAGCCTCTGGTACTAGGCTCTTCCCCATTCTCCAAAGACCTCCAAACCCCTAGCAGCCGCCCCCCCTCCCAAAAGAGAATATGGAAAACAGGAGACTGAGAGGGGACATGTTAACAGTTTTCAAGGACCTAAAAGGCTGTCGCAAGGAGGAGGGAGAAAAAATGATCTATGTAACTGCCAATGATAGGACAAGAAGCAATGGGATTAAATTACAGCAAGGAAGGTTCAGCCTAGACATTAGGGAAGAAAATCCTAACTCTCAGGGTGATTAAACACTGGAATAAATTGCCTAGGCAGGTTGTGGAATCTCCATCATTGGAAGTTTTTAAGAGCAGGTTAGACAAGCACCTGTCAGGGATGGTTTAAGAGGGTATTTGGTCCTGCCATGAGTGCCTCTCATGGGGTGCAGCTACACTAGTAAATTAAGTCGATTTAAGCAGGTTTAAGTCGACTTAATTTACTCTGTGTCGACACTGAAGTTTCCTTAAGTCGACTTAAGCTGCTGCTTAAGTCGACTTAAGGAAATTTGAAGTCGACTTTATAAAACCTAGTTTAAAGTCGACTTTAATGCTTGAATCAACTTCTTAAGTGGACTTAAGCAGTGTGGATGCCCTAAGTTGACTTAGTCGACTTAGGGCAGGGGAAAAAGGGAGGCCCTGCTCCTTTCTCCCCAGGAAGCTGCTAGCGGCTTGTCTTGGGGAGAGCCTGTCCCGCATGGGACTGGCTTTCCCCAGGACAAGCTGCTAGCAGCTCGTCCTGGCTCCCTTCTCCCCAGGACTGCTCAGGTCCTGGGGAGAAGGAACCGCAGGGCTCCTTCCTAGCCAGGACCGAGTCCCTTGGGGGCTCCCTAACAGCTGGATCACAGTCCCAGCCAGAACGGAGCCTCAGGGCTCCATTCTGGTCGGGACCGCTGGGGTCCCGGCAGAAATGAGCCACCGGCTTCCTTCTAGCCGGGACCCATGGGGGTCCCAGCAAGAAGGAAGCCGCAGCTCCCTTTTTGCCCGGACCCACAGGGGGCCCGGGCAGAGGGGAACCACAGGCTTCCTTCTGGCCAGGACCGCTCAGGTCCCGGAGAGAAGGGAGCCCCGTGGTCCCATCTGGCCAGACCGTGGGGACCACTCAGTCCCGGCCAGAGGGGAGCGCGGGGCTCCCTTTTGCCTGCGACCTGAGCAGTCCCAGCCAGAAGGGACCTGAGTGGTCTGGGTGCGAAGGGACCTTCATGCCCCCTTCTCTCCCAACCCGCTCTGGGGCTTGCTGTCTCGGGGAGAGCCAGCCCTGCAGGACAAGGCTCCCTACTCTAGGGAGCCGAGGCTACAAAGGAGCCTCCCTCCCTCTGGACATAACTAGTTGACTTAGAGAGTCTAGAGTAGACTCTCTAAGTGGACTTAGTAAGGCCAGGTTTAAGTCGACTTAAGAGTCCCGTGTGGACTCTCTAAGTCGACTTAATAAGATTGACTTAAAGTCGACTTAGTGAAGTCGACTTGATAAGTCGACCTAAATTTCTCAGTGTAGACATAGCCATGGTCCCTTCAAGTTTGTATGATTCTATCTCCCAATTTCCATTCTCCAGTCTCACTCAGATGGCACTTCAGTCATGTGCCAGGTGGTAGTGTGAGGAGGCATGGCACTTTTGATCCACAAATGGCCAACACAACTGTAACCATAGCAGAGGTTTTTACTGATGCTATTTCATTGCTGAGTTTTGCTCTGGTGCCCACCACATCTGACTTTGTCAGCAGGAGCATGGAATGGAGCTCTGGACACCTGGGTTCTATTCTTGGCCACCCTTGGCAGAATAGCTCGTAGATCTGGCATTTCCTCTTATTGGAAATGAGCATCCCCTAGTGAAAATGTGTTCTGTTGGTTTTACAGCAGTCGAGGCCGTGGCTGATGAGACTGTCCAAGAGAAACAATCTCTGGCACATTTAAAGGGGGTGTTTTGACCCTTCTGTGGGCTCTTTGCTCCTCCACTAAGCTGCAATGATTCCTCACCTTGCTTTGCAAACCTCAACCAAACTCTTTTTTCCAAAGGCGGCAGGCCAGACATGACCTTCCTGGGTAGCACTGTCCATTTCTTGGACGTCTCTCTTGCACACATTCTTAAAATGCAATTTTGGGCACCCTTTATGTCTTCTTCCAGCCTGGAAATGAGAGGCACATTTTTAATGGGGAGGGCAATTCAGCACTGGGACAATTCACCACCAGTAGCTGTTTTTCAGATCTGCTCCAGTTCCAAGAGGCATTACTTCAAGGCCAGTCTAGGCACAGTGGGCCCTTCTAGTCTGGGAATCTGCGACACTGTGAAAAGACCTGGGACAGTGTGACGGCCCCCCATGCAATTTGAGCCGGTATGCTGTGTCACCCCAATACCTCACTCCTGGTCCCTGACTTCTTTGCTGGGTGAACCGCCCACTCTTGGCTTGGCTAACAGCCAGCCTCCTCTGGGTAACCAGTCCCTGACCCAGTGAAAGAACACTTTAGGCCAGCCATTCCTGGTATGGACCCCCAGAAATCACCCCCAGTCCCAGATGCAGCCTGGAACTACCATCTTGCTGGGTTCAGTGCTGACCACTGCACACTGCATGGTCATTTACACTTGTCCATCAATTTATCAAGGAAATTGCTATGCACCAGCTCTGTCACTCCAAGTGAGGTCTCTGCACACACTCAATCCACATGCACTGCTTCAGGTAAAACAACCAAATAAATTTATTGATTACAGGAAGAATTTATGTGATTATAAACCAGAGTAGTACAAATCAAGAGATTAATATGCATCAAGGAGTTGGTCACAATTAATTAAAAGGTAACTCACATTCTAAACTAAGCTTAATATTTCAGTAGCTTTTCAATCTGATATTAGCTTACCCACAACCGATTGGGAGGAATCTTTCAGCCAGCTGCCCTCCTCCCCCCGAATCTGTTGGTAGCTCCTCAGTCTTTGTTGTTGCTCTGTAGACGGATTCCAGGGGACCTCCTAGAGACAAAGACGCATCTTTCTCTCTGCCCTTCCCAACACTGCCCCTTGACACCAAAGTCACAGGGGGCCACGGACTTCTTCCAGCTGGGGCCACTTGGGCAATGACTAGCTCTGACCCCAATAATGCTATCATGCAAGACACAGTGTATCGGGAGAAACTCAGAGCAACTGGGTGGGGAATGGGACACTGAGGCTTGGCCCCATAGGGTGACCAGGCTGTCTGGGACCCTCTGTAGCTGAGCTGGTACCCAGTTCCTGAGATCTATCTGATTTAGGGCCTTGTGGTGGTGCTAGAGTGACAATGTCACCCAGAATTGGGGCCCCAAGCCTGGCTCTGGAGTGGATGACCTGATCCCCTGGAGGGCTGGGGTGGGAGGGGCATGGGGGGGCATACTTACCTCTTCTTATTATTACAATGAGTCGCTGTCACCACCAGATCCTCCCGTACCAGGAACCCTCCACAGTAATACGCCGGTTCCAACCAGTTCTTTATTATCACAAAGACCATGTAGGGTCTGGAGTGGGGCACAGCTTCCTGCCCCCCAACAATCCCCCCCTGACAAAGAGGGAACACTTAAAATCCCCTGCTTGGGGAAACACGCGTGGCTCAGAAATTAGCCCCTCCCCATCCCATGTACCATGTCCCCGATGAAATGTCCACTGTGGTGCCCATCTCTTCCCCTGACAACTTGTGACAGCACGGGTTGAGCTCCATAGATGTCTCGGTCAGATGAGGCCATGAGGTGCCCAAGCCCAGAATGTGTGGCTGTTTCATGGTGGGCAGCTGAGATCTGGATCAGTCTGGAGAACTCAGCACGCTTTCCTGAACCACACCTGGGGGACCATTTGCACTGCAATCTCTTGGTGCTTGTGGGACCCCTTCTATAAGGCACTGGAAACACTCTGGGGTCGGCACCTCTGATGCAGAGTCTGACTGTTTTTAGCCCACTGAGATTTAACTTTTTTTTTTTTAATCAATGGCCAGATTGGAGCAAAAGAACTTATGTCCTCCGTGGGCTGGGGCAGAGAGGCACCTGTAAAGGCTCACACGTGTATAGAAGCACAGCCTTCTTGGCCACCCTGTATGCTCCTTCAGACCAGCCACGTGCCATGTGGCCCAGTGGGATAGTGCAGGGCTAATTCTTTTCCAGTACCTGGTCCACCCAGGGGCCAGCTGCATCTGGGTCATCCCAGGAGGAGACATCCCAAGCTGGGGTCATGGGGCTGGAGGACAGAGCATTCCACCCACGTCTCCCCCAGCTCTCACGGAGGCAGAGGACATAGCTGGGCCAGTACCCCAAGACTTTGCTCCCTGCGGGGTTGATCTTCTCTCCCTCCAGCACCTGAATCCCCTGGACTCACCTGCCTGTGCCCCGGGATGCAGGAGCAAGGCCATGGCCATAGGGAGCAGGAGCAGCAGCAGCAGCATGGTCCGAGGGAGGGGATGATGCACTGGTCTCAGCTCAGGGCTGCGCAGACCTGCAGGCTGCACAGAGGCAGGGCAGGAAACCTCAGGGTGGGATTTGCACCCTGAGTTCTTTTCTCAGTTCCCAGAAACCCCGCCACATGGGATGGGGGTGGGCAGCACAGGTCTCGCTGGGTTACAGGCCCCCACAGCTGTGGACGCTGAGCCCCTGGAGCCTGGCCTGGCTGAGGGCTGCCTGTTCTGGTGCCAGGCACTGCGTGGAACCAATGTGCCCCCAGCAGCCATGCACAGCTGGGTACCAGGCACAGCTTGAGCAGGACTGGGAGGAAGCCGCTTAGCTGCTGACCACAGCCTTATCTCACGCCCCAGCCCAGTGCAACGGTGGGTGGGTAGTTTCCAGTGGAAGCCTGGACCCTTTGGCCTTCTCAGCTGTCCTCTCACGCTGCAGTAGGGTGTAGGCCGATGGAGCGATGGGGATCAGTGAGATCAGAGCCCCCTGGCCGTGACAGGCCCCCGAATGGGGGGAAGAGTGTCTGATTCTCAGCTCCCTGCCGAGGCAGCCAGTCTCCTGCCCTGGAACAGATTGGAGCCAGCACCCCCTAGAAAAGGCTGACTCGGTGTCCCATTCCCTGCTCCCCTAATCCAGCCAGTCCCCCATATCTGGTGTCAGCGCTCCCAGAGAGAGAGAGAGAGAGAGAGAGATTTTTCGTGACTTGAAGAGATTGTTCCAATCCTGCCCCACATTTGTCCAAGAGCCAACCCCTCAGTGAGCTGCAGTGATCATAGCCCAGCCTCTCAGGGAGGTTGCAACATCCTGGGGGCTAGACCCCTGTGGACTCTGCAGCACAATCAGCTGGGGCATGGGTGCAGCCTGGCCATATCCCTCCCTCTCCTCCACCCTGAAATGCCCTCTGCACTCAGGGCACTATGTGGGGACCTGCCTTTGGCACTGTGGGCATGCGGCAGATGGACACTTCCATGGCCCAGCTCTCCATGCCAGCTCCAGAGCGTGGACAGCCCAATGGCCCAGCCCTCTTCTCTTTTGTGATTCCATTACAGCTGGGCTCCAGCCAGTGCAGCAGGGACTACCCTGGCCTCCTTATCCCCACCAGCTCCTTCTAGTGCTGAAATCACTGAACCCAGGCATCTCTGGTCCCAGCCATGCCCGGTAGGGATGAACTCCCTCCTCCAACCCAGCAGCGGCTCCAGACTTCGAGGCTCAGGTTGAATTTTCAGTCCCTGCACCACTGGGTTATTTTTGTCACTTGCTTTTTATTCATGGGCAGGCTATGAAGCAAAGGAACACAGATTTTTGGTGCAGCGGCGCAAGGCAGTTGGAACCAGGCTCTGTGGTTTTCTCAGAGATAAGCTCCCTTTCCACACGTTATCTTGCTGAGGCCTTGGCTACACGGGCCCAGGGGTGTGTGGACCAGGAGGTGGTCAGCAGCCTGGGGAGGTGAACCACCGGGTCTGCCCCAGGGTTGAACACATTTTCCTTACCCCAGGGGAGATGACAACTCCCTTCCCCCATCACCAAGCAAAGAAGTGGCCTGAGGGTCTGGGTTGGGATTGAACTGCCAGGAGCTTGACTTGAACCTGGCTCCTAACTCTTCTCGGCCCCCTGCCTTGGTGCTCATGAGTTGGGCATTGCAAAGCAGTCTAAGCATGTCTCCAGAGGACACCAAGCAGCAGTTCCCAGTGGGACTCAGACCTCCAGCTTTCTCATCGTCTCCAGGATCCAGGGGACAAAACCGGAGACTCTTGTGTACACTCCGGGAGGGGTCCCATTAGTGGATCCCCAAGAAACAATACCCTGGGCTGTTGCTTCACACATCAGGGGCCCCCCTGAGTCACCCTGAGAATTAAAACAAGAAGCAGGTAAAGAAAAAAAGCTTGATGGGTTGCCACCCTCACCATTCTCAGTGCCCCCTTCCGCTGACCTCTGTATAACCCTCCCCCCCTGGAGCCAAGGGTCTCCCAATTCTCTCCCAGCCCACCCAGCCTCAATGCCACGTACTCACGCACACAAGAGGTATAGCCAGAACTGATTTTTTGGCTGGGTCAGTGGTTGACATGGGTTGGCACTAGTCTTATGTCACAAGCAAAACAGAGGCTGATAAAAACACGGGATGAAGTGCTTAAAATCTGATTGAACGGGCCCACTTTCAAAGTGAATGGGCCATGACCCCCCCGGCTCACCCATAGCTATGCTCCTTCATATCCTGGGCCTGCTGCTCCTCCTGTAAGCAGACCCGTGGTTCTTTTCTTCAGCACCTTGCGCAGCAGGGGCTGGCCTCTGCTCTTCATTCCCAGGCCTTGCTGTGATATTCATGAGATGCACAGCTAATCAGCACTAACAAGGCCAGCTGAATGCCATGAGGGAGTTTACCTGGAAGGAGTCTTTTTTCTGCTTTGGGTCCCCTGCACACATCATTGTGGAGGCATTATAGTAATAATTCTTAAGGTCTGGATTCCTTTGGCAGGCTGTGTCCTCCATCACCACCACGTCCACCTCCTGAAGCGTTGGTGACGCCCGCCAACGGCGGGCGCTGGTCCGGCCCCACCCAGCAACACTGCAGGTGGCCCCAGGACATACATGCTGACAGGGCTTGGGCAGGGCAAGGACTTGTACCCATGAATTGAGTTGTGCTCGGCTCACCAGCTGTGAAGAGGAAACACTGGATTGGGTTGGTGGAAAAGGTCGTCAATTGGCTGACCCAAGGAGAAAGCGAATGCAGCCAGTGCCTGGCCAGAAGGTCAAAGGCAGTGGGGGATGAATTGGGAGTGGTGTCTGCAGCAGTATGAGGTCACAGGGGGCAGGGTGATGGGATGGGGGCAATACCTGAAGTAGCATGAAGTCACAGAGGGTGGGGGAGGGCATGGGCCTCCAGCAGTGTGAGGTCACTGTGCTGGGGTCCATAGGGTGGGGGCAGTACCTGCAACAGCATAATGTCATTGTTCAGGGTGTGGGCATCATATTGCGGGTGGAGAATCTGGCGGCGCACGGAAATAACCTGCTGGCTCTCTTCCTTCAGTCTCAGGTCATGGGCCCCTAGGGTGATGATGATGTCACTGGAGAAGTGAAGGGAAAATGGAGAGTGTTAGGGGCTGGGGTGTCTCACACAGGAATTCCCCTCTCAGCAGGTGGGGTGGCACAGCCTAGGCTCTTCCAGCCAATGAAGATTATTTCCTCCTGCATGGGACCAGCTTCCCTCTGGCTCCGGGGTGGGGGTTTGTTGGGTTGGGAGTCTCTTACCCCTTCTCATTATTACAGTGAGCCGCTGTCAGCACCACGTCATTCCGAATCAGGAATCCCCCACATGTCTGCACCCCAGCCCCTGTGATTGTCTCCAGGTGGGCCATGTAGGGTCTCGAATGGGGCCGGGCTTCATGTCCCCCGATGATCTCGCCTGGTGGGGAGAAAGTGGTAAAAATCATCTGGTATGATGTGGGGCTGGAGAGTTTAATTAAGAACCCCCAACACCACCCTAACTCTAATTATTAGCCCAGACACCTGCTGCTGTGGACCCAGACAGACCAGTCTTCTCATCCCTTCTCTCCCTCCAAACCACCCAAGATTGGCCACTCAGTCTATCCCCATACATGTACCCATTCTCCATCTGTAGCAGTGGTTCCCACCCTTTTCAGTAACACAGAACATTTCAATGAGACAAACAATTCAATGGCACACCAACTTTTTTCAGCTGAATTGATTGCTCATCAACCTCACATTTATTTACATTTACTATGGTTACGGTCTTACTAGAGAGGTTTGTAACACAGTGCATACAACAAGCTAAAGAAGGATCAAATGCATTACTGTTTCAAATCCACCAGAAAAAAAAATACATCATCTCAGTTTTGCCCTTTGGCCACCTGCATTTAGAATGTTCACATTTTAAAATCAAAAGATGCCTCGCTTTTAATTTGATGATTAATTTTTATGAGTTGCAGTTTTGGTTGGATAGAATATTGTTTAAGATGAAACAATGTTTGTTTTACATTGATTTTTGTTACCTTTGTACGAAATTTCATGGCATCCTTGGTCAGTTCTCAGGGCACTCCGGTATGCCACAGCACACTGGTTGAAAACTACTGATCTATGGATTCGCATTGGCACCTGTCCTCCCATCCATATTGTATCCCTATACACTCCTTTCCATCTGTCTGTAGGAGCTACCTCCTGGCCAAACAACCAGAATGGGATTCCTGACAGCCCCGCTTTCCATCCCCTGACACCCACCAAAGCTGAGCTGCCTATCCTGCATTCCCTCCATCTCTTCCACTAGCCTCTCTGGGGGCCCTTTTTCCTGAGGATCCTAACCCCCGAATGGCCCTCTGGGACTGATGGCTCAATCTGTTTCCTGCCCAGCCAGACCAGGGTCCTCCTCCACAGGAAGCCCAATTCCCGCATCCACACTCACCAGCTTGTACCCTGGGGGACAGGAGAAAGGCTATGGGGAGCAGTGCCAGGATGAAGAGCTGCATCCTCAGAGACATCCAGAGATGGACACTGAGTCTTTGCTGTAACTTGGAGGTTATATAGACAACTGAGGCACATATCCTGCTGCTTAGAAACCCCCACCTGAATTGGCCAGGGGTGGAGACATCTCTAAGGGAAGTAACAGCCCCTCCTATTTCTCAGAGGGTGATGCGGATGTGGCTGACACTTTCTCATGCTGATCACAAGAGCCATAAACACCCCAAGGCTTTTCTGCACTTGGATTTCCAGGCCCATCAATTTCAAGCCCGAGAGAGACCATTGTGACCTTCCAGCCTAAGCCTTCTGGAGCCTCAACCCAGAGACTCCAGCCTCCCGCCCTTCACTAGAGAGAGACAGAAACAGAGACAGAGACAGAGATACACACACACACACACACACACACACACACACATATTTATAGGCTCCTTCTAGTAGTTCTTTTCCACTTGTCATTGTCCTGGATGAGGTGCAGACTCCAGAGCAACACATGGTCACCTGGCATGGTCTAAGTAAAGCCATCTCCAGAGGTGTCCCCGCCTACCTGCACCTACTTGATACCCACCAGTTTATACGCCCAAGAACGGCGTCCATCTGCTTAGCTCCAGTTTCCTGCAGGAAGCTCATGTAAGGTTGTTTTCCACCATGACCCTATGTCCCTTTTGGAGTCCCAGCTCCACAGAATACAGCCTGTCCACGCAAGCAACATTCCTTGATGTCTGGTTTTGCATTCAGCTAGTTTCCAGTGTATGTTTAATGGAGCCCAGCTGACCAGGCAACTGATGTTGATCCAGAGCAGGGAGCTGTCCTCCTTGTTCTTTAGCATCATCTTTGTGTCCTCTGTAGATTTTATCAGCCATGATTTTTTTAATGCTCTGCTAAAGAGACTGAAGAGCACCAGGATGACTCCAGGTCTCCAAAAGGCTGCCCAGAAATACACCCATCCTGTATCACACTTCGAGGTGGAGCCATTGGCCAGTTTGGGGGCCATGTCAATTTTACACAGAGCTGATTTCTCGGTCTCAGTGTCACGTACCACTTCGGCAACCAACAGAGTAAACCAAATGTAAACCACATCAACAAGGGAACCTTTATCGGCTGTCCAAGAATAGCGGCTTGGTCACTGACCATCACCTGTTCTCCACAAACCTATGTTATTAAGGATATTTCCCTACAGTCCAGTCTCAGCCATCTCATTACTTCTTGGTGCATCCTTGTCATGGAACTAGAATGGCTGGGGTAGGATCCATCCACCTAGGTGCATGCAGAACTACGTGTTACCAGCTACAAGCATGCCAAATCCACTCCATTTAACACCCCGAATGTCCATCTAAATCCATGTCAATTTCAAGAAGCGTAGGACTGGAAGGACCTCAAGAAGTCATCTAATTCAGTTCCCTGCACTCAAGGCAGGAGCTAGCCTTATTTGAAACATCGCTGAAATGTCCTTAAAAATCTCCAGTTCATGAGGTTCCCACCTTCTTAGGTAATTTATTGCAGTGTTTAACTATCCTACTGATTAGGAAGTTTTTTCAAATGTCCAATTTAAACTACCCTGGCTGTAATTCAAACCCATTGCCTTTTGTTCCTTCCTCAGAGGATAGACATTTTTCTCCCGCCTCATTTTAACAGGCTGGAATTATTCTGATGGGTGCAATTCCATTCTTGATCTATCCATGTCCACAGAGATACAGGAAGATCCATTCTAGATCAGTGCACATCCATGGACATCTGCTCTAGAGCCAACAAGATCCCGGTGCATCCTACTAGTGCTAGCTACTGCAGGTGTCACTGACCTGATTTCAAGGCTGGCATGGGGCTGGCAGGGAGCCAGGACTGAGCACTGGGGGAGGCAGAATGCAGGAATGGCTGGATGAGAGACTCTGAGTTTGAGTCCGCCATTAGCAGGACCCCATGGATGGAGTGTGGAGGAGCCAAGTTCCTCTAGCGGGGTGCTGATAAACCCAGTGGAGGTAGCAGGAGCATGGGAGTTGTCCAGCTCTGACTATATGTCTGGGGAAGAGGAAGGCCAAGAGACACTGTGTGCATCATGTGCACGCTATCCAGAAGGGACTAGAGTCTAACAATCAGAGCCACCTCTCCCCATCTCACACGAAGGAGGAGTGCCTGGATCAGGGTGTTTTGTCTCACCAGGCACTCATACCGATAGGTGTTAATCACAGTTCACATACACAGGAGAGATGCAGAAACTCCACATGCCACTCTCTGTCTGCCCCCCACACCCTCCAATCAGCCACTCCCTAGAGGGGAAAGACTTCCAATAACACAAGCACCAAGACTTGGAACAACCTGGGCTCCAGATGTGATCAGCTGTTGTCGTGTGGCTTTCAGAAGCATTGCTTTTCCTCCCATCACTCTGCCTTGCCCTATATCTCCCAGTGCCATGGGAGAGGGTGGAGCAGGCAGTTATGGGACTGCATCCTTAACATCCTGGCTAATAGCCATTGGTGAATCTGTCCTCCATCAACTGAACTATTTCATTTTTGAACCCAGCGACACTTTTGGCCTCTGCCACATCCACTGGCAATGAGGATGACTGGGCTTGGGTGAAGAAGAATGTCTCTGTGATGGTTTTAAACCTGCTGCCTATTAATTTCATTTGGTGACCTCCTGGGTCTTGTGTAATGGGAAAAAGTAAATGACACTTCCCCAGTCACTTTCTCCACACCAGTCATGATTTTATAAACATCTCTCATATTAGAATAATAGAATTAGGGAATCACAGAAGATGAGGGTTGGAAGGGCCCTCAGGACATCTTCTAGTCCAATCCCCTGCTCAAAGCAGGATCAACCCCAATTAAACCATCCCAGACAGGGCATTGTCAAGCTTCACCTTAAAAACCTCTAAGGATGGAAATTGCACCACCCCTGTAGGACAGGAACCAACCCAGTGCTTCACCCTCCCAGAGAAAAAGGTTTCCTAATAACTAACCTAGACCTCCCCCCACGCAACTTGAGACCATTGCTCCTAGTTCTGTCATCTACTACCACTGAGAACAGCCTAGCTCCATCCTCCATGAAACCTCCCCTTCGGGTAATTGAAGGCTGCTATAAAATCCCCTCTCACACTTCCCTTCTGCATATGAAATTATCCTATTTCCATCAATCTCTCCTCATAAGTCATGTGCTCCTGCCCCCTCATCATCTTTGTTGCTCTCTGCTGGACTGTCCGCATCCTTCCAGTAGTGGGGGGCCCAAAACTGGACACAGTACTCCAGATGTGGCCTCACCAATGCCAAATAGAGGGAAATAATCACTTCCCTCAATAAGCTGGCAATGCTCATACTAATGGAACCCAATATGCCCCTAGCCATCTTGGCAACAAGGGCACACTATTAACTTTCATACAGTTTCTTGTCCACTGTAACCCCCAGGTCCTTTTCTGCAGAACTGCTGTCTACCCATTGGTCCCCAGTCTGTATTAGAGCATGGGATTCTTCCATCCTCATTACAGAATTCTGCACTTGTTCTTCTTGAACCCCATCAGATACCTTTTGGCCCAATCCTGAAATATGTCTAAATTACTCTCTATCATATCCCTCCCCTCCAATATATCTATAACCCCCTCCCCCAACCCCACCCTGCTTAGCATCATTGCAAACTTTTGGAGGGTGCAAAATCATCTCCATCCCCCAGATCGTTAATGAAGATGTTGAACAAAACTGGCTTCAGGACCCACTATTTTGGTTTGTGGCATTCTTCCACAGAAAACAATGATGTCAGTGGTATTTTTCATCAGGAAAAGTGAAATGAAATGCAGATCAGGAGGTGAAATTCTGCAGCTAGCTCAGAGGTAAGATCTATACTCCTGTTCCAGCGCTCTGAGGAACCACAGTGGGGTCAGGGACCAGAGATGGGCACGGCCCTTCGAAAAGGTTGCTGACCCCTTGTCTAACCCATGGGGAAATTTGAGATCATTCCTTGCCTTGCTCCATCTCATCATTTCCAGGGGTCTATCTGGGGGATAGAGTTCAGATAGTTAGACAGAATTCTAATCCGACAGCAAGAGCAAAGAATGAGACCCAGGGTAATACTTGTAAAAGAAAAGACTAGCAGGATCTGATTCAGGGGGCAAGGCAACATGCCACATTTTATTGTTAAAGTAAGAATATAAAAAGCCGTCTCATTCACACACACACATCTCTAATAAGTTAGCTGGTGTCAAATAATTACCAATCCTTTTTATTCATTGACCAAGCCAGTCTAGTGGCCCACTAGGGGAGCCAAACCTCTGTAGGTCACAAATGTGATGCTCCAAGATTAACTGCAGAACAAGACCCAAAGTTTTCATGTTCTTACCCCATTTTTGTACATGGGACCCCTATCCCTAATTTTCCCCACTGCACCAAGTTGCAGGCTGAGGCAGGCTGCTCTGCTCAACCACCATGTTAGGAGCTGTATTCTCTCTTGCACACCATGCCCAGGGCAGGGCAGGAAACCCATATGTGCATTTGCAGTGTTGTAGTACCCCACACAGAGCACTCATTCAAAGGTTCATACCTGAATGCAAAAACGCAATGCCCAGCAGAACATGCTATAGCAACACACTACTCTGGTTCACTATTAAAATGGTCTTTCAAAGTCTCTCTAAGCCATATAGCTCCCCTTTGAGTTCTTCTTTTAGCCCTGCTATCTGGCTGCTCAAAATCAGCAGCCAGCCATTCCACATCCGCCCGGGCGGAAACTTCTTCTTTGTTGCAGATATTATGAAGCACACAGCAGATAACTACTGGATATGTTTTTTTCATTGAGGTCTAATCTTTTGAGTAGAGAGCACCAGCAACCTTTCAAATGGCCAAAGGCCCATTCGGCTATCATTGTGCATCTGCTGAGCCAGGAGCTGATGCTCTCCTTGCTTCTGTTGAGGTGGTCGGTGCATGGCTTTATGAGCCACTGGAATAAGGGATAATCTGGGTCTCTGAAAATGGCATTTCCAACATCCCCAGTGCACTACTCTGGTCTGGAAAGAAAGTCCCTGCATGCACCTTTCTGAACAGGCCTGCATTCTTAAAGATGTGTCCATCATGCATCTTGCATAGATGTTGGCAAAATGTTCCTGGTAGTCCACCAGCATTTGCAATACCAAAGTAGCCCTTTCTGTCAATGTACTCTGTGGAAGGGATGTGATGAATAGCCCATCACATTTGCATTGCAGCAACCCCATGGTGGATTTCCCAAATCCAGACTGATTCCTGGTGGATTGGCAGCAATCTAGCATGGCCAGCTTCCACACAATGATTGCCACGTGCATTTCTTTTGCAAGGACAGCTCTCATTTTGGTGTCTTTGCGCTGGAGGAATGGGGCAAGCTCTGCACTCACTTGCATTGTAAAGTTCTGCAGTCACCACTCATCCTCCCAGACCCACATCATGATGCAATCCCACCTATCAATGCTGGTTTCTCAGACCCAGAACCGATGCTCCATTATCTGCAACTGCTCCATGAATGCTACTGTAACCTTCGGGTGGGCTAAAATTAATTAAATTGCCCTTCTCCAGTGCCCCACAGAAATCAATCCCAATTCCTGTGGAGAAAGCAGCTGGAGACCCAGGATCCAGTCTGTACAGGGCTCACAGCGAAGCTTGCTCAGAGCTACACTCCCACATTAAAATACTACTACAATAAACATAACAATGAACTTTATTAACTACTAACTAAATGAACCTGATCCTAAGAAAACAAAATACAATTAACCATGAACAATCCCTACAGAAAACCCCGCAGGAAAGATACCCAAGAGTCCCAAAGTCTGTGTGGAGTTCACCCAACTCTCAGCTACAGTCTCTGTTCCAGTGTAGAAGCTTGGGTGGCAAGAAATAGCTGTCCTCTTCTTCCTTTGCTGGAATCCTCTGTAGCACTCCATGCAGGCTTTTCCTTCTCTTTTGCAACCAGCCCTCAGTCCCATATGCATGTCTGCAAGGTCTGTTGCAAATGATTCCATTATAGGGAGAAAACATCTTGTTCACTCCTGGCTCAGCTCCTTTCCAGAAAACTGAGCACATGGTCTCCTTTCAAGGCAGCTCTAGCCTGCAGTCTGCACAGGCTGCTGCTCCTATATCATCTGACTGACAACATCACATCACACCAGCAGGGTACACTGTGGAGCATGCTCAAAATGCTACCACTCCCTGCTTCCAGAAATTTCTGGTTGTGGGTAGCTAATCTGCCCAACAACAGTAACCCACCCTCAGTAGGTCTCTCAAAGAGAGGCATATGGGTTACACTACCACCCACCTGAAATACTTTCTTCCTATGTGCCACAGCAAGGTAGTCTCCCGGGTATCATTGTGTTCCCTGTGGCTCCTCTGGTGGATCAGCAAATACTGCAGGATGAGGTGCATTGCGTTGGCAATGCTCACCCCCGGAGTGTAGACCTGCAAAAGATCTGGGCTCTTCAAAGAGGTGGTGGATGCAGGGCTTTGCAGGGCTTTGTAAACAAGTGAAAAATATTATGGGATGCAGAGAAAATTAGAGGATGGAGAAAACTGCATCATGGAATGTTCAAACCATGTTCCCAGGCATCCATCCTTGATCAGGGCCATCCTTTGCGGGGGGTGCGAGTGAGGCGACAGCCCTCAGCCCTGAAGTTATGCAGGCGCTGTGCTGCCCCATTTCTAGCAGGGCCTGTGCTGTGGCTCCCCCGCTGCCATGCTTCATCCTGCTCCCGCACTGCGGCCGAACCATGGCAAACCGAAGGCCAAGGGGAAAGGTTAGAGCATGAAGCCTGGCTTCTGCGCCCCCTCCCCGCTCCAGAGGGTGGAGCAATCAGCTCATGGGAGGGGTGGGTGCATGGGGCCTGACCTCTCAGGGCTTGCCTGTTCCCCCACCCAGCATGGGGAGAGGGTCCAGGGGCCCAAACAGGCCAATTGGCCGCAGGCCCCACCCTTCCCCTCCCAGGGATGATACATTTGCATCCATGACCACAGTTGCTTGCTTTCCCACGGCAGGGCTTCTCCACATCTCCTCACCCTCACCCCACTTTGCAAACCTGACCAGCTACCTCCCTGCTTTTCCAGCCATGGAATGCCATCACATACATTAGATAGTTCTCTACTGGGTGGTTTAATGATACATACACCTTGGGGGCATTTGGCAACACCTAACGAGGGACTTTTCAGAGCCAACAGTTCTGTGTTTGTGTTTAACTGTGTCATGCAGGCTGAGTTCTCAACAATAGTCTCAACAGCAAACATTCCGATTTCTCCTGTTCCCCGAGCCACACGGGATCACATTTTTTTCATTTCTGTGTTAAATATAAATATCCTGTTTGTGCGCTGAGAAAGAAACTGCCTTCTGAACTTCACCTGAATCAGTGCTGAGGTAGGAGCCTCCCACTTTTGAAACAGCCTGGCTTTTGTGAGTTGTGGTTCCCAACTTTAGCACCTCAGCCATTTTCTCACACTCACCAGCTACTGCTTCAAGTGCAAACTCGGTTCAGGCCTGATTTTATCCTGACATCCTATGAGAAACTGCCACTGGAATGCCAGAGAGAGTTTATATCTAGCACACACACGAAGGGCTGAGACATTCAAAAACCAATAGGGGAACTGTAGGGATTCTTGGCCGCAGCTTATGCTGACATGGCCTGTCCGGGCACACCCGGGCCGCCTTGATGTATAACATCCAAGGACGCTGTGTAGGGGGACAAGAAGAACGTGTGGGAAAATGCTGAGCATAATGAATTTGCTTCTGCTATGCTTATCGCTGTTTGCTACAGCGAGCTTCAGCCTTGATTGCTATGTGATGATTGGTATGTGATGTAATTTGTTTCTGCTGTTCAATAAAAGGAGGCAGCATCTCAGAAAAGCAGCTTCTGCTCCTCCATGACCTGACATTCTGTGTCTGTCATCCCTTCAGGGAACATGTCAGTCTCCCTGATCACTCCATTGACGACTTGTGAATAGCAGTGCTCAAACAAATGAATAACAAATCACAGCTTCCAAGAGAAACTGCAGAATTGGAACTTATATGTAAATTCAACTCCATTGCCTCAGGGTTAAACAGGGACTACGGATTTTATTCTCATTACAACAGGTGATTTGACCTCACCTTCCTCTATAGCCTGTTCCCCAGTGTTTGAATCTTAACATATACTTTGATTTGCTGTTACAGCCTGACCTGATCCTATGTCATACACTTCCCTGCATTCAATTTCCTCCCATTCTGTAAATTCCCCATCTTCAAAGTATCTGATGAAGTGGGATTTTCTCCCACGAAAGCTCATGTGATAAATAAATGTGTTAGTCTTTAAAAGTGCCACAGGACTCCTTGGGGTTTTTTTGGCTGACCTAGACTAACACGGCTACCCCTTTGGAACTTGTTGAAAGCTGAGGCACTTTTAGCTTGTGGTTTTCTCCTGGAATCTTGCTCTGAACTGACTTCAAGGTCTAGTACCTACAGGGGCAGGGAGCTGGGCTGTGAGATAAATCATAACCAGTGTGTGTGGTAAGCTGGCATCATGGATTGAAAAAGACTGGAATATTAGTTCCAGAGGGATAGCCGTGTTAGTCTATTGCAGATAATCAGAGTCCTGTGGCACTTTTAAAGACTAATAGATTTATTTATTGTATGAGCTTTCGTGGGAGAAATTCCCACTTTGTCAGACTCTAATAAATCTGTTAGTCCTTAAGGGTATGCCTACACTGGAAGCTCTGTTAAGTCGATTTAGAGAATCCACTGTTGACTGCCTGCATCCACACTGGCAGGTGCTAGGTCGACGGAGGAGTGGTGCATTGTGGGTAGCCCCAGGAGGGGGCCTGGAGGCCAAATAGGTCAACTTAAGGGCTTTCCCCATCTACACTGGATTAAGTCGACTTAATAAGGTAGATTTAAACATTGTCAACCGTAAGAGATGGTGTTATTAAGTCAATTTAAGGAAGCACTTAAGTCGACTTAATACAAGTCCAATGCAGACACAGCAGTCTGTAGGTTGACTTAATCTTCCTTAAGTCGACCTAAGGCTCCAGTGTAGACATACCCTAAAAGTGCCACAGGAATCTGGAATATTACTCTTAGTTTAACATATGAGTTATCAGTTAGTTAACTGTGATTAACTCCTTGATTTATCTATACTCTGACCTGTGTTCCTTTAAAAGCTTCCTATAATCAAGAAACTTGTTTGTTTGTTTGATCTAACACAGTGCATGTGGGCTGACTGTGTGCAGAGAGCTTACTTGGGGTGACAGAGTTAGTGCGTATCAATTTCTTCGATAAATTGACCAACAAGTGTAAACGAGTTTTACAAGGTGCACTTGGCTGTGCTGAACCCTGCAAGATGGCAGTTCATGGGGTTGCATCTTGGACTGTGGAGTGTTTGCTAGGGCTCTATCCCATGAGCAGCCGGCCTGAAGTGCTCCTTCACTAAGTCAGGGGCCAATTGCACACAGGAGACTAGGTGTGAGCTGACCTAGGAGTGGGAGTTCACACAGCAAAGCAGAGTAAGTGGGGTCCAAGACTGAGGAATTGGGGTGATACAGCTATATACCAGTTCAGATTACAGGGGGGGATATCACACATGCACGCAATCATGCTGTGGAAGGCAGCCACCCGCAGATGCACCCAGCCACACAATTGCCCTCTTCATGGCAAAGCCTTTTTGGTTTATCTGGATGACGGTGACTCCAGGTATGGGGATGGGGCTGACCATAACTATCTACATGGTCTTTGTCCCCAGGAGGGTTCCAGATGCAGGCTTTTCTGAGTGTGTCTCCAATTGTGAGTGGCATTTCTGTGCCCTGAGACAATGTATTTAGGTGCGGGGGAATGGCTAGGGGAATCAAAGAAAGATAAAAGTGTAACACCTCACAAACAAGATCCACATACCCACACTAGGCCTGTCACACACATATAAAGGGATCAGCTCTAACATGTGCCCAGCTGCCTCAGAAAGCTAGCGTGTTTGATGTCTGTATTTGTAGTTTTTCCTAAGTGTGTGTGGGTCTAGGGTAAGTGTGGCTCAGTATCTCTTAAATCCAGGGATTGCTGCTACTTCTATTTATTCTATGGCTGTTTAGCTAAGGAATAACTCACATCTACAATTGTTGTGTACAGACAGATGCACACACTCATGAACAAGCACACAGCTGTCATGCACACCTCAGTTCACATGCAGACACAAAGAACCACAACACTGAGAAAAACTAGGGGGATTGGAGAGGAGGGTTTAGAGGGGTGGAGCCAGAACTCCTGGGTTCTCTTCCTGGTTTGTGGACGGTAATGGACAATTAGGTAAGACACCAAAATACACCACAGATTGGAAGCCAGGACTCCTGGGTTCTATCTCAGGTGTGGGAGAGGAGCAGGGCCTGTGGAGCAGGGGGGGATGGAATGAAGACTCCTGGTTCCTGTTCCTAACTGAGGGAGGGAAGGACGATTCACAGATTTAGGAATCGGTGGGGTCTGGCCCAGGATTCTTGGTACTGCTCAGACTGTATCTGTGCCTTGTTCCTAGATGAGTTTATCCTCTTCCAAAGGGTTTCCAGTAATGTTGTTACACACCCACAGAACTGCTGCCTTATGTGATTAAAAATGCCATGGCTCATTGCACCGGTGGGGAAGGGGAAGCTTGGTGCTTCCCTGCTTCTTGGCCTCACACAGGCAAAGAGGAGAGGCTCCTGCATGACACTGGCACCTCAGCATTAATGTACAGTTATCTGTCTATTCCCCAGACACATCTGTATGTCACTGGGCCCCACCTATCCATCCATATTGTGTGTTTGGGGATGGACAGGTATTTGGAGAGATAGGCACAGTGATAGACTGATAAGCCCCCTGTACACCCGTCAATCAATCCCTTTCCCTAGCCCTATACAGACCCTTCTATTTCCATCTCTTTCTCTCTCTACCATCAGGCCATATTCTGTTCCACCTTTGATTTGAGCTCACTGTCTAGACCCCTCCATATTTTCCCCTCAGTCAGTTTCCCCAGTGATCATGCTGGGAGGCAATTTTAGCTCCTTTGCCCTAGATGGGTGTGTGACACTGTCTGGATGTAGAGGCTCATGTATTATATAGCATCCATATGTCAATAATTGGAATTATCCAGATTCCATGTTGGGTACTAATAAAAAGGTCGTGATTTGCTAGGAATGATTATATTGTTTATGTGTATGTGTCATATCTATAGTAGATGTTATCAATATATATTTTTATTTCTGTATTCCAACTTTTGCACTTCTGGGAAATTCTCCAGACAGGATGTCCACAACCATTGTCCCCTTAATAGTCCATTAAGGAAGCTCACAGGGACAGTGGACCCAGGGAGAGACCTGTTGAGCCACTAAGACTTGCCCATGTGAGTCAATTACATTTTGATTTGTCAAAACTCCACACAACATGGGGAAGGCCAGAAGCTATAAAAGCAGCTGTGCCCAACTCCATGTTGTCTTCAGGCTTCACTTTTCAGTCTTGAACCAATACCTATCTCTGGATCTATTCATCTGCAACTGAACAAAGGACTGAGGCCCACCTAGATGCTAGGCGTCTACCAGAGGAACTGAAAAAGCCTGCAAAATTCCAAATTCTTCCAAGGACTTGTTTTACATGAGTCAATTTCCAGAGGGGTAGCTGTGTTAATCTGGTACATCAAAAACAACGAGAATCCTGTGGCACCTTAAAGACTAACAAATTTCTTCAGGCTTAAGTTTTCATGGGCTCAAACCACTTCGCCAGATGAATGAAGTGGAAACTACAGTTGAGAGGTATATATACACATGCCGAGATTAAGGATGAATGTTAACCCTTGCCCTCCTTCATTCTGGCATGTGTATATATACACCTTAACTGTAGTTTCCACTTCATGCATCTGGCGAAGTGGTTTGAGCCCATGAAAGCTTATGCCCAAAGAAATTTGTTAGTCTTTAAGATGGCACAACTCTCGTTTTTGCTTTACATGTACACTAAGTCATTGCATGTATGTGATTCGCTTTAATCCTTTAACATCTTTCATATTTTGTTTTCTTCCTTTTATAATAAACTTTTTGGTTTAGTTACTAAAGGATTGACTGGCAGTGTGGGTATTCTGGGTAAGATCCAAACCTATATTGTTTTGTGTAAAGTGGCTGACTCTATGAGGTCAGGAGAAACCTTTTTGGGCAAAGAGCTTGGAGTTTTAAGTAACTTCTCTCTTTACACCCAGTGGCTGTTTGGGAGTCAGTGGCTGAAATGCTGTAAAGGGGTCTGTTTGTGCTTGTGAATATTCTTGATAACTGGTGTGGGGAATCAGAAGCATGTTTTGTGACTGTTAGTAAGTCAGACTTAAGTGTTACCCATCAGTATTTAGAGAGAGTTTGGCTTTCAGTTTTGCAGCTTGCGCTGTTCTTTGCATATTCAGGTGGTTATCCCAGGAGGCCCAGGTCACAGTGTGACCATGCACAGAGGGGTAAAACAGCAATGTAGGGTCCAGGTGGTCCCCGCTCTATTCCTCTGTGCCCTGCCAACCTGTGCCAGGAGAAAAGCCAGGAGTGGAGGGCCTGGCCTTTGAAGGTGGAGGAGCTGCTTCCTTACAAGCCCCAGGACGGAGATGCTGAGGGAGAGGTCAGCTTGCTGCCTACAGGAACTGAGGGTGAATGGGGAAAATGGGCCCATTTTCAGTTGACGGAGCAGTGCATGGCGGTCCCAGAGCTGGCCCATGTTTGGTCTCTAACTTTACCTTGAGGGGAGAGGTCAAGGGGTGTATGACCCTTACCCCCAGCTGCAGGAAATACAGTTCAGCACTTCTGCGGAGGCTGGGAATCAACTGCAAGGACATGGCAGTAACAGCAAGTCAGGAACAGGGAAAGGCCCCAAATGGGCAGGGACATGTAGGGGCAGCCCTAGGAAACAGGGTTCCTGATTTGGAGTGCAGAGGAGGATCTGGGTTCCTAGACTCCCCCACCTCCCGAGACCCAGGGTAGGACAGGCTATCGAGGCACCAATAACAAGGCCTCCAGGCCATGAGACATGGGGTTTCCCTCTGTCTTGGGCAGAACTCTGGTTCACCCAAACAATACCTGTACTGGTTGCAAGGAGGCACCCAGAGGATGAGTCACTTTGCCCTGCTGGTACCTGCCGAGGCAGCCCCCTTCGTCCTGGACAAGTTGTCCATCTCCCAGGAGATGCTGGGACCCAAGGTCCCAGGTATTAATACAAACTTAAGGCTGCAGCAGCCATATAGTGGTAGTATAGGACAAGCCTTACAGGAAGGGGTCATTAATTAACTAACCAATTCATTCATTCATTAGTGACTCAGTTGATGTTACTGCAGGGAGCTGGCCCAGGATTTCTCCCCGCCTCCTTGAAAGCATGGAAAATGACAACAGATTTCCAGCATCCTCCTGAAGGGTTCAGTATTTCGTGTTCTTTCCATTCCCCAACACATACAACAAGCCAGTTATTGCTTTGCAGGCACTAACTTTAATGAGGGTTAGGGAGCACAGCACATAGCAGGGGAGGTGAAGGGTTCTGAAACTGTGAGAAGAATGACAAATCCCAGATAATTGTGATATCGATGAGCATTTTCCATTATTAGACTGAACACATTGTACGAGAAGGGACTGTTTTTAGGGAATCTCAAGGGCAGCAGGGAGCGCATCATATGTGAGGGCAGCTATATAGTACAATGCTCACTAGGGGCAGCAGAGGATGGAGGGGTAAAAACATTTGACCCTTCTGAGCAGTGCTCAGAGGTGGATGAGGAGCTGGGGGCCATGTACCGGTCAGAAGGGACAGACCAGGATTCAAGGGATTCAAACTGTTCCCCATCTGCCCTCCATCCCCAGGGGTTGCCCTTCTTGCATGCCTGAACATCTATTGGAACGTTAGCTCTGCACAGGAAGAAAAGTCTTGCGGATAACCCTATCCCAGTGTAACGCTGTGGTAAAAAGTTGAAGGTGCACTTGGTGGCTCTGAAGAAGATCTTACTTTTAACCCAGCCATTCACATTGTGGCAGACATCGCAGATCTTCCCAGGGTGTTCATGGATGAAGATGTGTTCTGGCTTCCCAAATTGTTTTATCTTCCTCATCATCACGTTGCAGTAGTCATCCAGGTTGTAAGGTGGGGACTTTGGATAATCCAAGTGCATCTTCAGGAAATTGTCAGGTGGTGAGAAACGGAACTGCCCACTGGCCAGAGACAGACAAGCCACAAGCAGGCCGAGGGTCAGCAGGAGCACGGGGCAGTCTCCTCTCAGAGCCATGTCTGTGTCTCTCTGTGGATCAAACTGCAGTGGGGAGAGAGGGGAAATGGATGGAGACAGAGCAGGGCAGGTATCTGATCCCTCTGTGGAACCTCTCCGAAAGCCTATAACCCATGTTCACCTTCTTATTAGAATCATGATACATTTTGTACCAGGCACACCCTGTGAGATGTCATTTGAACATTCATAATCTTCTGAGCATTACTGTCATAGTAAAATACATTTAATAATATTGTATGAAGAATTATAAAATATTGTTGAAGGCATATGACAAGTTGAAAAAAGCAAGCACACAGCAGTTTCTCAGCGAAAGGAAACAGCCAATGCCTTAGCTAGGTGTCATCAAGATGACCTAGACAACAACTTTGTCAAGTGGCCATCTCTGGAAAGAGGGTGTGGGCTAAAATTCACATCCTGACAAAGGAACAATGGGGAACAGGAATCTCCCCTCACTTGGACTTTCTGGACATGTTTCTTACACAGCAGCCACTGATTCTGACCTTGTTCAAGAGAGGAGACTCTAAGAGTAGAAAGCAATGGTCCCAAATGCCTTTCTCCCCCTTCTCTCTCTCCTCTCCGACACCTGAAGGGTAAGGAACTGAGCACTAAACGAGGGAAGACTGCCAGCACATATCATGAGAGAAAACCTTGTTCTGAATTCATTTAACTTGCTAAATTGAGGCATTAGATTGCATTTTTCTTTTATTCTCTTTGCAACCAATTCTGGCTTCCATGCATCATTACTTGTGGTCAATGACAATCTCTCTCTCTGTGGTTAATAAATTTGTTGCATTTTTCATCTAAAGTCAAGTGCCAGAATTGAAATGTTTGGAAGACTTTCATTGAGCTGGTAAGATTTGGATACGTCATTTTCCAGTGATGAAAGTATGGCTCCTAGAGGCTCTTGCTCTGCACATGAGCAGGCCGGGCAGTGCAAGATACGCATGTCAGGAGAACAAGGCTGACCTTGGGGGAGTGGCTGGTGTCACCCTGTGACACCTTCATGGATGACTGACCAGAGTGCTTTTGCACGCTGAGGGTTGTGAAAGGCCCATTCACACAGAAAAGCAGAGCAAAAATCAGCCAAATTCGGAGAGTTAAGGGGACAGGGAAGTCCCAAATTTACCCTGGAGTATGTCACAACCCCTCTCCCCTGATCCCTGCTTACCCCACAGCCACTTTCATTAGTTATGTGCCAGATGCTTCACACACTCACAGAGATGGGATGCCCTCCTTCAACCAACCACCTCCCAGACACAGACATAGAACCCAGAGCTCCCACTCCAACCAATCAAGGGCCTCCCATTGGACCAGGTGCCACCTAGACCCCAACTGAGATTGGCTCCACAAAACCCACTGGTTCCCAATCCCCACCCAGAGCTGGAGACTGAACCCAGGAATCCCAACCTGCACCAGCTCTAACCACTAGATCATGCTGTCTCCCAAAAACAAGCCCCACTGCTATCACCCCACTCAATGCTGATCTTTCCTCTCTCTCAGCTGGTGGAAACTCCAGCAACTCACCCAAGTCCTTAGTCCTTTGTTGTCTCTGAAGTGCTGTATCCCAGGGTTTACTGAATTGTGCTTCACCCTGATCCACTTCCCTGTCTTGGAGCGTCTTATATAGAGCCCTTGCCGGATGTGGCTGGAGAAGAGTGGGAGGGGAAAACAGTTGGGTCAGCATATCTCCGTGGCAGCTGGAAATTAAAAGCAATGGCCAGCAGGCAGGGCAGGGGTGAGGAACAAACAGCACCTGTCCTGCTAGAGCCCTGGGATACAGAGAAACATCTCCATGTGTGTTTACCCTGCAAGCGAAGGTGTGATCATAGGACATGTAGGTGGTGCCGTGCTAGCTTTCATCTACCCAGGGTGTGTAATAATACCTCGTAGCACTGATTTCCCCATGATCTAGTTGGGCCCTGGGTTCTTACCCAAGGTGCCCTCTGTGCTGCAGTCCAGCATGTCCCCACTGCTATTGTTTACCTTGCTAGCAAGATTAAAGCGTGGATAGAAAGCCCACCCCATGTTACAGTCACACCTTCATTTGAGCTGTAGATGTAGCCTGAGTCCTGCCCCACAGCATCTTCCTAATCCAGTCCTAACCTAGAAATTCAGAGGCATACCAGTGCCCCCATCCCGACCCACAATCCCTGGCTATCTGAGCCTTGGGCTGTCTTGCAGTCATTCAGATGGAATATATGGGTCCAGAGAGTCAATGGTGTGAACATAACCCTGTCACTGCCCAAGAATGAACTGATTTAAAGACCATTTGGTACCCAGATCTCTCAGCCTGGTTAGTCCAATGGCAAACACACTAATTAAAAATCCTTCCACTATTTTATAAGGGTAGAGGAACCCAGGACAAACAGCTCAACTCTTTGAGCTGTAAAGTAAGGGGACTTTTATTTTAACAGTCTCCATTCTTCCCATTCTCGGTCACTGGAGAGAAGTTCTGAAAGGAAGTACTCATCATTAAACAGTCATTTCAGTGGTTTCCAAGATGGTAAAAACTGTATGCTCGGAGCCCAGAGAAGACGTTTATTGTGACAGGCTGGAGCTGCAATTTTTCTTAAAGTCCTGTCCTGTATCTGAGAAGCCAAGATGTGGCAGACACACATGAGAGTGGAGAGAGAAGAGCAGGACAGAGAAAATATAGCTTCTGTCTCTAGTGTTGACTCTTTTCTGTGCCTTAGTGCTGGTGAAATGGAGGCCTGACCCATGATCTCACCAGCTGCTCTGAGACTTGGCGATTTGCATTAGCTGGGTGTATTTAGGGCAGTGCTTTTAAGTACCTTGTTAATCACAGATTTACAACAGGGTTCTGGAATATGCAGTATTGGCTAGCTAACCCAGACTTCTTACTATATGGAAGGAAAAAGGAGAGGGGGTAAGAGAGAAAGAAAAGAAAGTGGTAAGGAAAAAGACACCAGGAAAGTGAGGAGACAAATTTTCCATGCCAGATCGTGGCTGGGATTTAGCAGGAGCTGGGCCCTCTCCGGATTGGATGTCTCTCAGTATTAGACAAGGAGGCCAAAAGTTGTAGTGCTAGATCCCAGGCTCCCAACACATGGCCGGGGAGCAGACTGAGGGTTCGCTCCTTCCCCTGAGTTCAGTCAGTAATTGTTACCTTCGCTTCCTCTTCTCTGTTATTTTTTCTCTCAAACTCGCTCTTTTTAGAGGACCCCCAAAGGGAGGGAAGAGTGGAAGAGCCCCTCCCCTAGCCCTAATTTTTTAGACACCAATTCTGAGCAATTGATTTCTGTCCCCACACTTCTCTTTTTTACCAGGCATGATCTAGACATAGGCCATGAATAACATCAGGGATTCTGTTAGTCTGGGCTAGTCCAGTCTCTATCTCACCTTCCCCCATCCGACTTTGCTATTGTTTGTAGATAGAAATTCTGTGAACTTTTAGGCTATGTCTACACTTGCAAGTTAGGTCGACTTAAGGAGACTTAAGTGGACCTAACTTAGTCACTGTCCACACCAGAGTTTCATTAAGTCGACTTAAGGGCTTCCTTAAGTCGACTTAATAACTACTGCCGTTTAGATCAACTTAACGGCTAAGTTGATTTGTTAAGTCGACCTAAAACCGGTGTGGACGCCCTAGGTCGACTTAATTCCCTAAATTGACCTAAGCCTGGGTACCAGGGAGCTGTGGTTCCCTTCTCCCAGGGACCCACAGCTCCCTGGCAGAAGGGAGCCATCCTCCCTTCTTGCCAGGAAGCCTCGGGTCTTGGCAAGAGGGAAGCAGAGGCTGCCTTCTCCCTGGGACCCATTGGGGTCCTAACAAGTAGGCAGCTGCGGCTGCCTTCTTGCCGGGACTTGTGCGGGTCCCAGGGAAAAGGGAGCCCCCACTTCCTTCTGTCAGGGAACCATGGGTCCCTTGTCCCTGGGAGTTCCTGGGAGCTGGGAGCCGCGGCTCTCCTTCGACTTCAGCGTCTAGTGTAGACTCTGTAAGTCAACTTAAGAAGGTCGACTCTAAGTCAACTTCAGAGTCTAGTGTATACTTAACAGAGTTGACTTAGCATTTTAGGTATAGACATAGCCTTACTGTATAGAAAATGGTTTGCTACCAAATGGGAAATCACCAGATAGGGGGAACACCAATGGAAAGGATCTGGGGGTCAAAGTGGATCACAGACTAATGATGAATAGCTTAGGGCAGAATTTCATTCTATTTTTCTATAATCTGGATGAATAACGTCCACAAATATTTTAAGCAGTTTTTTCAATTTCCATCCATTTAAATTTTCACAGCAGTGAGAAATTCTGAGGTAATGACAGACAGACAAAAGGAAAGAATAATTCTCTAATATCAGCATACACCGAGATTTCAAAAGTGCTAGAGCTTTATCCCCGCAAGCGGGAAGGGTGCCTAAACAAATACCCGGTCCTTTTAAATGCAGATGTTGGGAAGCTCCCAAAGCCCCTAGGCAAAGAACACCACTAACAATTATTTTCGTCTATTTACTATGCATGAGACATTTATTAAGGCACTTATGATTACAATCACACAGGTTAAAGCAGTGATTAGCAGTACAATAAACATCCATTATATCCACAAATTATCTAAACTGCAATTCTGCTTATTGCATGAATGCAGATTCAGGGTTTTGCATCAGTATGGCTTTAAACAGATGGCATAGAGAGCATAACAGAGCCCAATATACACATAATCCAATGCAATCAAGAAAACAAGCCCATATGTAAAACACAATCACACAGGACTCTTTGTGCTGTTGTATAGGGGTCTCATTCACACCCGCTGGGTCACAGGGTTCACCTATGTACTGGGGTACACAGGATTTAGTCCCAGACCTGGTCAGCGGTTAACCGCCATTCACACTTTCCTCCCCCCTGCAGCAGAGTTAGAGCAGCACGGACACCAAGCACAGAGGGTGCCCGTTTATGCACTCACACAAGAAGGAGATCCAGTGGGACACGAGGTTCACTTGTGCACCCTTGCTTTCAAACCACTGGGGGGGGGGGTTGGTGCGGCTGCACACAAGATATAGTCTCAGCCCTGGTCACTGGCTTATAATTTCATCACACACTCTCTCTAACACAGCATTATAATTGATAGAATAAGAGCATCTATAAGCACACACACAGAGAAGCAGAAATGCTAGCACAATTATACCCAAAGCAAAATGTTATACCTTCCCCTGTTCCTACATCAACTCCAAACCCAAGGCTGATGCAGCTTTTTGTTCCTTTACTTAAGAGTCTCAGCATAAAGCTGGGAAAACCTTAAAACTTTTTGTGTTAGTTTTCATTTTTAAGAGCCAGTTGCTACTCTGGACTCCTGTCACTTTAATTTACCTTTCCTTTATCAGATTGCTGGTCTGATCTTCCCGATAGCTGGCCAGGCCTTTCGAGGTTCCTTTTCACCCGGCCCGTTTACGTCCTGCTAGGCCCGGTGGGGAGTGCTGTGGGGTGATCAGTCCCAGAGCCCCTTTGCCTTAGAATCAACTGAGACAAAATAACTCCAAATTTGCCCTCCCCCCCCCCCAAGCCTCCGTTTATGGCCCAAAAGATCGCAATGACATGGTGTTTTTCACTTCTGGGGTCCAGCTGTTTTTTCTGATTATTAGAAGGCTTCTCTCTGACCCTCCTTCTCTCTGCGGTTATCTAGCCAGAAGGCTGGGGGTCTGTTAACCTCCCCCTCCTCTCTGTGTGGTTATCTAGCCAGAGGGCTAGGGGTCTGTTAACCTCCCCCTCCTCTCTGTAGCTAGTTTACCACACCTCTGTACTGGTCAGGCAGCCTTATTTAATGTAACAGTTTTATGGCTTCTCCCATCTTCATGCTCTTTGACTCTTTGTTTTCTCTCCTCTTTCAAACTGCTGATCTTGGCCCTGTGGCCTAGGCTTTGGACACCTTAAGTTTGAACATTACCTGAATATAAGACATTACACCTGAACATTATCTGACAAAAAGTAAAGTTTATAACCATTAACTTAAAAATTATCATCGTCGCAAAATAGACAAATGTCTTCAAATCACACACTAATGTGTTCTCAAGCATTTTTTTTTTCTTATTTTCAACATAGGTAGCCCCAAGCGGATGTCTTCAGTCCAACTGCAACCATTAGGATGAAGACAGAAGAAAAGAAAGGGTTAATCAAAGCCCTACAGAGATTTGAATTCATAACACTTTATGGTTATGTCTACACTAGGGAATTAAGGTCGATTTTAAAAAGGTTGACTTTAATAAGTAGACTTTAAGTCGACCTTATTAAGTCGACTTAGAGAGTCCACACTGGACTCTCTAAGTCGACTTGTTTGCTCCAGGGAGATCCAGCCCCGCATGGGGCTGGCTGTCCCCGAGGCAGCAAGCCCCTGAGCGGTCCAGGGGAGAAGGGAGTGAGGAGCTCCCTTCTGCCCTGGACCACTTGGCTCCCTTCTGCTTGGGACTTCCCACATCTCAGGCAGAAGGGAATCCTCCTAGCCTGGACCACTGGGGTCCCGGGGACAACTTCCCCAGACCCAAGTGGTCCGGGCCAGGAGGAAGAGCCAGAGCTCCACGCTCCAGCCGCCCGCTGCTGAGCAGCTGGAGCACGGGCTGGGACCCACGCTCCAGC
>ML686093.1:87332-127856 GCA_007922175.1 Pelusios castaneus
CCGGCGAGAAGGGAGCCCTGAGGTCCCTTCTTGCTGGGATCCCCGCTCCAGCTGCCTGCTGCTGAGCAGCTGGAGCGCGGGTCTCCAGCTCTCCCTCCTCATCGGGACCACATGGTCCCGGCTAGGAGGGAGTTTGGGGAGCGTGGGGCTTCCTTCTCCCGAGGGTCCACGCTCCAGCTGCTGATCAGCTGGAGTGCGGGTCCTGGGGAGAAGGAAGCAAGCCCCGCGGTCCTTTCTTGCCGGGATCTGAGTGGTCCCGGTGAGAAGGGACTTATGCCCTAAGTCGACTTTGGGCTACCCCACGTCTACATTGGCTTAAGTCGACTCTAGGGAGTCGACTTAAGCCTTAGATCGATTAGGAAGGTGGTGTTAGAAAGTCGACTTAATTTTAATTGTCGACTTTATTTTCCTTAAGTCGACTTCTGCTTAAGTCGACTTAAGAAAACTGCAGTGTAGACGCAGGGTAAATTAAGTCGACTTAAGCAAGATTAAGTCGGCTTAATTTACCAGTGTAGACGCAGCCTATAAGACCACGACTGGACCAACAGAGCTACAATACAGCAAGTCTATGCCTTCTGCTGAAGTCAGCTGGGTCTAGCCCATGTGCATTGTGCTTGCCTCTGGTATTCAGGCAGGATCCTCAGTCACCAGACAGCTGTAGGACAGGGGGAAAAAAATAGGAATTCTGACTCCAAATTCCCAATGTAAATGTAGATCCACTCCCCACTGAGGCTCTGGCTCCAACCCAGGAGCCCGGACTACCACCTCACCTGCTCAAACAGATCAGGCCCTCCCTGAGGAAAGAACTAAGAAGTCTTAGTTCAGAGTACCATTGCTCAGGTCCCAAATCTCCAAGAGAAGCTGTGTGGACAAATATTAACCGAAGAAGAGAAGGATGGTAATAGGGACCAACAAGTTTGCGTGCAGAAAACTAGGACATTAATTAATTCAGATGCTTTTAGGCTCCTGATTTGCATTGTAATAACAGCTGGGCACACATCCCTAACTTGGTTTCTCCATCAGTTACATCAGCCAGGAACACTCTTGGCAATAACAACCTCCCATGTTCCTGGAACCGCTGCCAGGACCCGGAGACTGAGATAACTGCAAGGGCACAAAGATAAGGAGAATAAGATGGATGGTTATGTAGAGAAAGAGTGAAAAGAGTGTGTCTGGTGATGGACAGCGAGAGAGCAGTTTTTGTACAAATTTCCAGTACAACTAATAATGTGGATGCATGTACACCAGCATAGCCATGGTTCAAAGAAGTGTAATTTATTCCTCCCTATTCATGGCAACTAGATACACCAGAACATGCACCTTTCTACTGGTATTTCCTGCCCTGAAATGAAACCCCAAAGTCTTTGCTTTTGTGGATCACATCTTCCTATGTCTCAATTTAGGGCTCATGTGTGCATTTGAATCCCTTCCTTGGGTGACTCCTCAGTAATTCATGTTGTGTTTCTTGCGTGTGTCTTTATGATTTGCGGATATGGGTGTTTTGTTTTTGCAAGTCAGAGACTCATTTGTCTCTGGAGTTATTCCTGTGCATTTTTATGTCTTGTGTGTTGTATCAGAGCGCATTCCTCTGAGTGTCTCTCTTCACACTGTCTAGAGCCGGATGCAATTCCACTGCAGTTTTGATTTGGTCAGGTTTGTTAAGCATTAGTAAATCCCCTGTGGTTAACCCAATTTCAGGAACTTTGTTCTAATCTCACCTTTCTTCTACCTCCATATGTTCCATGACCTTTGAGAAAACAATTTCATCTGAAGAAAGCTCCATTTTTTTATTCCTGAGCTGGAGGTGACTCTATGTGGGCAATGAAAGATACCTAGGCCTGAGCAGATGTCTCCTGTCCAATTGCAAGCCATTGCACTGAAGAAGCGGGAAAGAGAAAGTTGCTTAAAGTCTTAGAGAGATTTGAACACATAATGGATTATCTACAGCACAAGGGCTGGAAACACTGAACTAATCATCAACACATTTATGCCTTCCCCCTGAAATCAGTTCGCTCTAGCCCGGTACTTGGTGCTTGACACCAGTATCCTGGAGGAAAACCTTCAGCTGAAACCTCAATGCTCGGAGAGTCGTCGCCCTGAAAAGTAAACACAGAAGTTCCGGCCGCCCAGTCGCCCATACACAAAGGGCAAAAATCACCCTACTCTGACCTCCTAGACCACACTCATCTCCTACAGCAGAGAGAAAACCCAGGAGTCTTGACTCTTGGCCTCGCTTCTCCAGTCTCAAATCGCAAGGGAAACTTAATGGCAGGTCAAATATAAAATTAAGAAGAAAGAGGGTAATAGGGACCAAGGTGAGCACCTGGGGTTTTGTGGGTATGGGCCTCTTGCTTGTGTGAGTCAGAGACACATCTGTCTCTGGGGTTGTTTCCTGTGTGTTTTTGTATTGTGTGTGCGTATCGCCATGTGTTCCTCTGAGCATCTCTTTCCATGTACCACCTTCCTTCCTATGTGTAGAGCCAGTCTTTCTTTCAATATTAAAATTGCCAGGCACATATCTGTCTTTCCAAAATAGGGCAGACACCCAACGGCATTCAGTGGAAGTTCTTCTGTCAAGAAATCACCCTTAACCTGCAGGGAAAGAAGAATGTGCCATTTAGATATCAGAAGGCTGTATCAGCCCCTCACCCCTTGTTCTGTTATTCCACTGACAACAGCTTCACCTGGCTTCATGGCTTTCTGGGTCACGTACATGTTCTGGCAATCTCATGTTGTGACTTCATGTGTTTCTAGCGCCACTTTTATCTGATGCTGTAGGAGTTTGATTTACCAGAAGCTGGCTAATGTCTTACCTTCGGCTGCGTCTACACTGGTAAATTAAGTCGATTTAAGCTTGCTTAAGTCGACTTAATTTACCCTGTGTCTACACTAGAGTTTTCTTAAGTCGACTTAAGCAGCTTGCTTAAGTCAACTTAAGGAAAATAAAGTCGACTTAATTAAAATTAAGTCAACTTTATTAAACCTGCTTTCTAGTAGACCTAAGGCTTAAGTCAACTCCCTAGAGTCGACTTAAGCCAGTGTAGATGTGGGATAGCCCTAAGTCGACTTAGGGCTACCCCAGGGCTACACCAATGCCCTCCCTGCCGGGGGGGGTGGCACAGGGAGAGCCTGGAATGCCCCCCCCAAAGGGCCGGGCAGAGCCCTGCCCACCCTGCCCCTATGCCCTGCCAGGGTCCCTGTCCCCCTTTGCCCCATTGTACCCAGGTACAATGGGGCAAAGGCTGAGCCCCCTGGCACTTGGCAAGGGGTGCCTCCCCTGCCCCCATGGACCTGCCCAAGGTCCCCCTAGCCCCTAGAAGTCGACCTAGGCATCCAGTGTGGATGCTCTAGGTCAACTTTGTAAGTTCCCCCCTTTACTTCTTGTCAGCTGCTCCAGGAACATGGGAGGTTGTTATTGCCAAGAGCTTTCCTCGCTCTTGTAATTGATGTAGATGCCAAATTGGAGATGAGCACCCAGCTATTATTACAATGCAAATTGGGAAGCTTCTGAACTAGCTAATGTCCTGGTTTCCTCCAGCTGCTCATCTGGTCCCTACTACCATCCTTTTCTTCTTCAGTTTATATTTGTCCATTCAGCTACCCTTGGGATTTGGGACCTGCATAATGGGGTTGAGAGGCAAGACTCCTGGATGTGACTCAAGTCAGGTTGGCTGGGAGTTGGGACTTCTGATTTTGAGCCAAGGTCTCAGTGGGCAGTAGATCTATATTTACACAGGGAAATTGGAGCAAGGACTCCTGGGTTCCTTTTCCTGTGCTGCAGCTGTCTGGACATTAAGATCTCAGTTTGTAATGGTCCTTTCAGAATACTGGTGTTGAGCACTACACATGTGGGTTAGATCCAGCTGACTTCAGAGGGAAGGTATAAAATTGTTGGTGAACATCTCAGTGGGTCCAGCCCTACTCTTGCAGATACTCTGTTATGAATTCAAATATCTTTAGGTTTGAGTAACCTTTTCTTTCCTACTATCTTCAACCCAATGGCTTGCAGTAGGACATGAGACAACTGCTCAGGGCTAGGTATCTTTTATTACCATAGAAGGCCAGATCCAATTATCAGGCGTCCTAGACAAAGTCATCTTGAGCTGAACTTCCTTTCTTTTGGTCCATCGGATGTTGAAAGTAAAAGAAACATGGGATTGAAGCAAAGTTCCTCAAACTGTCTCAACCTGATGGTAGTTGCTGATGCTCAACAAACCAGAGCAAATCCCAACTGCAGTACAATTGCACATGGGTCCAGTGATGGTCATTGAAATATACAGGTAGGAAAAGGAGAAGAAAATTATTCCTGAGAACTGATTAACGATTGATTTTAGGATATTTTCTTTGTCTATTTTAATATGTGATTAATGGTTTTGATGTAATGGTTATAAACCTTTAATTTTGGGAATCTCAACATCTACTGATATTAGAGAATTGTTGTCTCACCCCTCTTTGTAATTTTCCACCTCTGTGAAAAATTAAATTGGTGAAAATTGAAAATTTGCTTAAAAACAAGCATAGATATTACCCATCATAATTTTAGAAAAATGAAAATGAAATGTTGTCCTATGCTATTTGGAGTCAAAGTATGATCCGCTCTAACCCCCAGATCCTTTCTAGTAGTGCTACCACCTAGCCAGTGATTCCCCATTATGTAGCTGTGATTTTTATTTCTTTTCCTTACCAATTGAAATGCTTGACACTCATCTTCATTGAAAATAATTGTGTTGTTTTCAGACAAATTCTCTGATTTGTCACGTTCCAAAGGGGTAGCCGTGTTAGTCTAGTTCAGCAAAACAAACGTAGTCCTTATGGCACGTCCAAAGACTAACCAATTTATTTATCGCATGAGCTTTCGTGGGAGAAAATCCCACTTCGTCAGATACTTTGAAAATGGGGAACTTAAAAAGTAGGAGGAAAATAAATGCTAGAAAGTGTAAGTCATAGAATCAGGTCAGACTGTGATAGCAAATCAATGCAGTAGTTTAGATTCAAACACTGGGGAACAGCATATAGAACAGGATACAGAGGAAGGTGATTTGACCTCATCTTCCTCTGTATGCTGTTCCCAGTGTTTGAATCTAAACTACTGTTTTGATTTCCTGTAACAGCCTGACCTGATCCTATTACTTACACTTCCCTTACACTTCATGTAACAGAAGAGCCAAGTTTCACTCAACAAAATAAAAAAACCTTAAAAGAAACACAAGGAAATACTTCACACAGCGCACAGTCTGCCTATGGAGCTTCTGGCCAGGGGAAATTGTGGAGGTCACAGATATGACTGGTCTTGTTTAGGGCACTGTTTTTAACTGCTATGTTGATCAAAGACTCACAGCAGGGCTGAGAAATACTCAGTCTTGTCTGGCTAAACCAGACTTCTCCTAGATGGGAAGTAAAAAGCAGAGTAAGAGAGAAAGAAAAAAAGAAAAAGACACAGAGATATTGGGGAGATAAATGTCCCATACCAGGTGGTGGCTGTGATTTAGCTGGGGCTGGTGGAGGTGGCCATGTCTGGACTGGATGTCTCTTTGGATAAAGGAGGCCCAGTGGTGTCATGCTGGATCCTGTGCTCTAAACCAGAGGACTGGTGTAATGGCTGGTCACTTTATACATTTCCCTGCATTTGGTTATCAAATGTTACCTTTGCTACCTCTCCTATGTTCATTTTTCTCCCAAACTCACCCTTTTTAAAGGACCCCAATTGGGAGGAATGGATGAAAGAGCCCCTCCCCTCTTTGTTTTGGTGACCACTTAGCCCTAATTTACCACACACCAATTCTGATTCATTGATTTCTGGTCCCCCTCATCTCTTCTTGACCAAAACGAAAAAGGAGCCCCGTGGCACCTTTAAAGAGTAACACGTTTATTTTTTGCAAGAACTTTCATGGGTGAAGTCCCATGACATCAGAGGCCACAAAGTGGAGAAAGCTTACATAGAAAAGCATATTACAGTATTGGAGGAAAAGATGAATCCTGTGGTTACTTGCATCAGGTCATATTACTACAGCAAATCAAACAAGCTGTATAAATTCAAATGATGTGTAGCAATATATCAGAAGTCATGAGGTTGAGAGAGGGGATAATCACCATTTGTAATGAAAAACAAAGGAAGAGTCTTTGTTTACTTTCTTTCTTTACCGGAAATGATCTTGACATGGGCCCTGGGTGACATCAGGGAATCTGGGAAACTTCCAGAATGAAAGTTTCCCATCTGCAAGGTGTCTGACAAAGTGGGATTTTCTCCCACGAAAGCTCATGCGATAAATAAATCTGTTAGTCTTTAGAAGTGCCACAGGACTCTGTTGTTTTTCTACAATAGACTAACACGGCTACCCTTTTGAATCAGGGAGTCTGTTAGCCTGAGCTAATCCAGTCTCTGCGTCAATTTTGCACCTCCTTATCCCATCCACCTTTACTGTTGTTTACAGTTGGAGATTGCGTGAACTTTTACTCCATAGAGTTGATCTTCTAGTGGGGTAAATTTGTAGATTCAATTATTTCAACAGCTGTCTCATCGCACAGAACTCTGCTAGGCTCCTTCAATCCCACCCATATTCTTGTGCAAGGTGTCCACAGGAAATGTAAGCCAGGAAAATTAGAAAGAAACTGAAACCATCTCAATGGCTTTGGTGATTTGAAAATGTCACTGTGACGGGGCTTCCCTCCCTGACAGGCACACAGCACTTATATGCTCTGAGCTGCAGTGCTGTCATTACAGGAAGATAGGAAGTTAGTCACCTTCTGGTAAATCAAACTTCTCCAGCACTGATTAAAAGTGGCCCCAGAAAAATGTGAACTCAGAACACTCAATCACGTGTATGACCCAGGGAGCAGTGTTCTGCTGCTGTCAATAACAAAGGGGGGTGAGGGGATGACGCACTCTCCTCGCATCTAAATGACATGTTCTTTTTTCCTTGCAGGATAGAAATGATTCTCTGACTGAAGAAGAAATCCCACTGTATGCCATTGGATGTCTGCCCTATTTTGGTGGGACAGAATTGTGCACTGGTGATTTTAATATTGAAAGGAGGGAGAGACAGGGAAGGGCACAATGAGAGATGAACAGGTGAAGGATGTACATTATTTTCTCATGTGACATATCTGGAGTTTGGGAACGGAACAGTTGCTCTAGTAGCCTGGGTCCCCAATTAGCTCTAGACAAGGGCAGGAAAGTGACAGATGGAAATAGATGCTCAGAGGAACATACACATATATTCAGACACAATAGAAACATGCTCATGAAACAACCCCAGAGACAAGTGGGTCTCTGACTCACACAAGCAAGAGGCCCATACCCACAAAAAAAAAAAAAAAAAAAACAGGCTCTCACCTTGGTCCTTATCACAATCCTTCTCATCTTCACTTTATATTTGACCACTCAACCTCCCTTGGGGATTTGGGACTGGAGCAGTGGAGTCAAGAGAAAAGACTCTTGGGCTCTGTCCCCTGCTAGAAGACAAGTGCAGTCTAGTAGGTCTGAGTGGGGTGCTTGGTTTTGAGCCAGAGTTGCTGGGGGAGTGGTTTATGGCCTTCAAATATGGGCATCTAGGAGCCAGGTCTCCGGCTTTTGCTCTCCAAAGCCACACTGTCTGGGTATTGAGGGCTCAGCTAGATGTTTTCCTCCTGAATACTGATGTCAAGCATTAAGTGCAGGGGCTAGATCCATCTGACTTCAGAGGGAAGGAATAAAGTCGTTGATGAGTATCTCAGTGGGTCCAGACAGAGGGCTTGTCTCCACTGATGGTGGTAAATTTGCCACCCTCAGACTGATCTTCGTGATCTACTGAGCGGGTCTGTGAAGACTCACTTAGTCGATTCAGAAGTTGATCCCTGAAGACAAGTAGTGTAGAACTGAGCTGACAAGAAGGCTTTTTTATTGACTCAGTGCACTGAAGACACTGCAGTAAGGAGGTGTTATGCAGTCGAAGGGAGATACACAAGACCTCTCAACACTTGAGAGCCTCATGGAAAGCCAAACTTCCACACAAACTTCCACGTGGCTGACCTTTACTAAAACAAGACAGGCTACCTACAACACACACTTTGCTTCTCTACCGAGGAAAAAGGACATTCAACTGTCAAAGCTCCTACATGCCACAAGGGACCACACCTGTGATATCTAGACTCACCCAACAATATTGTTAATCTATCCAGCTATGCACTCAACACAGCAGTATAGTCTATCTTGTCTCGGGGACTCTCTTTCTTCCCCCCCCCCCCCCACGCACATGATACAGTTCTGTGGTGACCTGGAAGCCTACTTTTGCCGTCTCCGACAAAAGGAATATTTCCACCACACTACTGAACAACACACTAACCCACAGACATCTTTCTTTCAACGTAACAAGAAGAATTCTGCATGGACTCCTCCTGACGGCCATAACAACAGACTGGACTTTTACATAGAGTGTTTCTGCCGACGTGCACAGGCTGAGATTGTGGACAAGCAGCATCACATACTCCACAACCTCAGCCGCACTGAACACAATGCCATCCACAGTCTCAAAACCAACCCTGACATTATAATCAAAGAGGCTGACAAAGGAGGTGCTGTGGTCATCATGGATAGGTCAGATTACGAACGGGAAGCAGCCAGACAACTTCCGAAGACCACATTCTACAAGCCACTACCCTCTGACCCCACTGAGGAGTACCATAAGGTGTAGAGGGCTTCTACATCCATAGTGGCTAGGATGGTGTTTTCTGGGCAATCACCAATGGATTTTAGCTTTTTCAGGAAGTCGGTTGTGTCACGGAGATAGCTGGGAGAGCTGGTGGCATAGGGCCTGAGGAGAGAGTCCACATAGCCAGACAATCTTGCTGTTAGAGTACAAGTCTGTGAGTAGCTGAGTCCATGAGTAGCAAAGACAATTCATGGATGTTGGTTCGGCTTCCAGATCAATGTGGGAGGTTTGAAAATCTGAGGTTATTTGTATAAGTTCTCCCATTGGGCCGGGCACTGCATAGACCCTGACTAAGATCAGAGCCCCCTTGGTTGTGTGCTACTCCATCCCATCCCTAGAGGGCTTTCATTTAAAAATACAGCACAGACAAAGGAAGAAAGAGATAGAACCCAGGAGTTCTGACTCCAACCCCTCACCCATTCCCCACCACCCTGCTCTAACCACTAGACCCCATTCTCCTCCCAGAACTGGGGACAGAATCCAGGAGTCCTAACTCCCAGTCCCCCCAACTCTAACCACTACACTTCACTTGCCTTCCAGAGCTGGGGATAAACCCCTTGTGCCCTGGCTCCTACCCCCTCTTAGTCTCTCCTGTTTTTGGTCTCTCATTCTGTCTCGCAGAGGCTTTATCTTGGTATCAGCTCTGTCACCCGAGCTCCCTCATCCCCAACTCCGAACCCTTCCCTAGCTGGGTCTGGGGAGGCAAAAATCACCCTTGGAGGAGCATCTGACTCTGGATAGGAACCAGGATTCACAAAGAGCCCAGGGAGTTCCTGGTACTCCTTCACTCACAAGCCCCAGCCCTGTGGGACAGAAGAAAGATGACAAGCAGCAGGGTGAAGATCAGCACCGTCACCTTCTGGGGAAAACAATAGCTCTTGTGCCTCAGCCATGGGGGATTTATAGAGCTGGCAACAAACCACAGGTCACATATGCCCTCCCCTTGCGGGGAGCTCTGATCATGCAGTAGCCCACAGAAACTTCAGCGTCAGACTACTGACACATGGGGGGCATGAGGGAAGGAGCCAGGGCTGGAAAACAACCTCTCTCTGGAGGCAGGAGCTCAGAGGAAAGACCTTCTGGGACAGGGTGTCTCCTTCTCTAGAACATCTAGAAGGAGGGCCAGGAGCCCAGCATATCTGGAACCGGGTCCCCCTGCAGCTCACCCATTTTCTCTGCTCCAGGACTTAATCAGCAGTGAGGTGTGGCCAATACTGAGTCACCCGCTGGGTAAGCTCATCTCCTCACTTCCTTCTTAGTGTATCTCTCAGAGATGCGAGTAGGGGACGGGTCTCCAGACCCACAGAATCCTTGGGAGAAATTCTCCCAGGGGGTAGAGCACATAGTCCACCAATTGGTGGGGACTGACAGGACCTGAGGGAGCGCAGATACCATGGTGATGGGCATCAAGGAAGGCCCTGAAGAGATGGTGCTGCTGGAGCTGTGCTCATCTGGGCCTGCCCCATGGCAGGCTAGGTTGAGTAAAGAGCCAATATCCCTGTCCCCCATGGTGGGGCCAAATTGTTGACATGACCCTGGCTGCCCAGACGTTTCAATCTATTGCGCGCCTAGGACTCTGGACTTCAGAAAGCAGCAAAAAATCTTCCTGTAGCCACAGCCCCCTTTCTCCATCAACCACCGAGACTTCCTGAAATGGCTCAGCGTGTTGTGTAAAGCCCCAGCCTCAGGAATCAGGAGATCACCTGGGACTTCAGGCCTCTCTTGTCTACATCCCAAGATCAAATGCCATGGACTCTGAAACTTGCTGTTGGGAGGTATTTTGTGGCCTTAAGCACCCACTGTGTCCAGGACCTGGAGAATAAAACTGAAGCAGGCTGTTAGCCCTGATTGACCCCCTGAGTGCCTGAGCAGGACATGTCCCTGTCCCCCAATGGTGCAAGGAGTGTCCCCATGAATGGCTGTATCATGGATGGAAACAGTTCTCAGAGTCAGACATTAAGTAGCTCAAGGAGAGCTGTCTTAGGGGCAGGGAGAATTGGGCCCAGGGCTTGGAATGCAGAAAAGGATGAGCCCTTAAACAAATGTATCTTATCACCATTTTCTTTTCCTCCTGGTTAACTGAAAATTTTCAAGAGCAACTTTGTTTTCTGGCTTTGATGTTTCATATCTGTCCAGCCCCATACCTGGCTGGGCCCCAGATAACAGGCAGTGGAGAGGAAATGAGTCCAGAGGATTTCTTCTTGGCAGATATTTCATAGCATAAAATCATAGAAACATCAGTCTGGAAGGACCTTTGAGAGCTCACCTAGTCCAGCCTCATGCTCTAAGATAGGACATAGATTACCCCGATGTCCAACCTGGCCTTAAAAAATCTACAATGACGGTATTTCACAACCTTCTTGGGGAACCTAATTGGGCACTTACTGTCCCTTTGAGTCAGAAAGCTTTTCCTAATATTCCTCCAAGCTCATTTAAACTGATCTGTCGATTTAACAAAGAAATTGATATGAACCAGCCTTGCTCTCAGTGGCTGCATTTACACTTGTAAATTAAGTCGACTTAAGCTTGGCTTAAGTCGACTTAATTTACCCTGCGTCTACACTACAGTTTTCTTAAGTCGACTTAAGCAGCTTGCTTAAGTCAACTTAAGGAAAATAAAGTCGACTTAAGGAAAATTAAGTCGACTTTATAAAACCTAGAATTACTTCAACTTAAGGCTTAATTCGACTTTTTAAAGTCGAATTAAGCCAGTGTAGATGTGGGGTAGCCCTAAGTTGACTTAGGGCTACCCCAGGACTACACCAATGCCCTCCTTGCCGGGGGGGGCACAGGGGGAGCCTGGCATGCCCCCCCACAGGGCAGGGCAGAGCCCTGCCCACCCTGCCCCAATGCCCTGCCAGGGTCCCTGTCCCCCTTTGCCCCATTGTACCTATGTACAATGGGGCAAAGGCTGAGCCCCTGGCAGTAGGTAAGAGGTGCTCCCCCTGCCCTCATGGACCGGCCCTAGGTCCCCCAGCCCCTAGAAGTCGACCTAGACATCCAGTGTGGATGCTCTTGGTCGACTTTGTAAGTTCCCCCCAAAGTCGACTTAAAATGTAAGTATAGACTCACTAAAAGGCGACTTAAATTTCCAAGTGTAGACATAGCCAGTGAGACCTTCACTCATACTCATTTAACATAGCAGTGCTTTAGCTAAAGCAAATACAAGTTTATTGATTACAGTAAGATTTTAAGTAAATATAAGTCAAACTAGTCTAAAATCAACTGCTTAATCAGACAGGGAGATAATCAGAATTAAACAAAAAATAGCTTTAATTCAAAACTAAGATTACTGTTATAGTCCATGTCTAGTTTACCCATACATGTTTGGCTGTGATGATCTACAGCCGCTCTGCCATTCTGTGGATAGGTATCAGTCCTTGCTATTGTTTAGAAGATGGAATCCATGGGAAGAGCCTCACACAAAGGAGTCTCTTTTTTTCAGCTTTTCCTTGCTCTACTTCTGGTGTCAGGAGATTGTCCATGTCCGGAAAGGGGTGAGTGATTTGCCCCTCTTGAGCCAGGGTGCATAGGCTACCTTGTTGAAGGCATGCCTTTGCAGGGCGAGGAATAACACCTCTGTGTTTGCCTGCATCCATCCTTGTGAGACACACATTTCGGAATATGACATAACATAGTTCCATATCTCTACATGTGTATGATGTTGCAGGGAACATGTCACAACCCCCATTTGTATGTCCAGCGGGGGCTGGGTTCCCTCTCCCTTGTGGCAATGAGGGGAATGATGTCTCACCTAAACTGGAGGGCATTAGTCACATCTGCCAGGCCAGCACAGGGATGGAAAGACTCCTCAGTCTGCAAAGTTGCTTGTGCTTAGCTTTAAGGAGGCCTGGCTTCAACTGTGCATGGCCCTAGCTGCACATTCCATGACCCCTGCTGTGCATTCCATGACCCCAGCTTTGTATTCCATGCTCCAACTGTGCCTGGCACCAGCTGTGGAGAGCTCCAGGCTGGGGAGCCAATCATCACCAAGTGGTCTTATCCCCAGCATCTTGAACATGGGACAGTAGCAGCCCCAATCTTTACAGGATGACTCTGAGGTTTTTGAGGGTCTCAGGCAGAAGCCACATCTTTCCCCCGATTGCTGTGTGAGTCTCACCTGGGCATTCTGGGTGGCACAGCCTCTTCATTTCCTGCCCCTGGCCATTTCTACAGATGGGGAGGCATGACCCTAATTCCACCTGATTTAGCCCCACCATGCAGACCGGTCACAAGGGCTGCATCTACACTGGTAAATTAAGTCGACTTAAGCTTGGCTTAAGTCGACTTAATGTGCCCTGCGTCTACACTACACGTTACTTAAGTCGACGTAAGCAGCTTGCTTAAGTCGACTTAAGCAAAATAAAGTCAACTTAATGAAAATTAAGTCGACTTTATTAAACCACCTTTCAACTCGACCTAAGGCTTAATTCGACTTTTTAAAGTCGAATTAAGCCAGTGTAGCCCTGGGGTAGCCCTAAGTCGACTTAGGGCTACCCCAGGACTACACCAATGCCCTCCCTGCCAGGGTGGAGGGCACAGGGGGAGCCTGGCATGCCCCCCAAAGGGCAGGGCAAGTGGGCACGGTGTGACACTGTCTGGATTTAGGGAAGCATTTATGATATTATTTTCTACGGATATCTCATAAATGCTATAATCCATAGGAACTATGTCATGTTTGGTATCAATAGAAAGGTAGTAATTTGCTGGGAATGATTATATAGTTTATGTCTAGGAATTCTATTTTGATTAGAAGTTAAGAATTTGATGTTATATCCATACTTTAACTTGTGTCATTCTGGACAAATGCCTTAGACGGGAGGGTGTGAACAATCATTGTCTCCTTAATGTTTAGGAATTTTCCAGGTAGAATGGTCCCAGGGAGTATCCTGATGAGCCATTAAGGACATAAAGAATACAACCATTGTGTCCTTAATGGCTCATCAGTTTACTCCCTGGGACCATATCACCTGGCGGATTCCTTAACATTAAGGAGGCAATGGTTGTTCACACCCTCCCATTTGTCCAGAATGACACAAGTTAAAGTGTGGATATAACATCAAATTCTTAACTTCTAATCGAAATAGAATTCCTAGACATAAACTATATAATCATTCCCAGCAAATTACTACCTTTCTATTGATACCAAACATGACATAGATCCTATGGATTATAGCATTTATGTGATATCCATAGAAAATAATATCATAAATGCTTCCCTAAATCCAGACAGCGTCACACACAGGGCTCTGCCTTGCCAGGGTCCCTGCACCCCTTTGCCCCATTGTACACAAGGGGTGCCCCCCCCCCCCCCCCATGGACCTGCCCAAGTTCCCTCTAGCCCCACAAAGTCGACCTAGAGCATCCAGTGTGGACACTCTAGGTCGACTTTGTAAGTTCCCCTTTAAGTCAACTTTAATTTTAAGTGTAGACACACTAAGTCTACTTAACTAAGTCGACTTAGTTAAAGTCGACTTAAAGGTGCAAGTGTAGACATAGCCAAGGAGACCCAAATGCTGGCCATCATATGCTTGAAGTCACAAAGATCTGGCCCAAGTCTAGCCCCTGTGCTTAGCACTGGGACTCTGAAGTGGGTTCCTAGGGCCAGGCCAGCTGCTAAGCACCTTTCCCAGGGCTATGCAATGCTACTCTCTAGCTGCCCTAGACCAGTGCTGCAACCTCAGCAAACATCTCCCAACCCTCTTTGGCTTCCCCTCTGGAGTCAATTTGGTTTCAAATCAGATTCAGGCAAAGGCTGAGAATGCCTAAGAGGATGGAGGGAAATAACTGGGCTGTATTAACCTAAGACAGGGGCTGATCACTCTCTGTTGATGGTGTGAAGGGTGGAGGGTTTTGTTTTGATTCTTCGTGCATCTGTCCATATTCCATGAGTTGAGTTTGGATGAGGTCCACCTCAGGGAAAAGGGGAACCAATCACCATGGAGACAGGATGGTTAGAAGAGTCAGGACAAGTTAGAAGGGATTTAACAAACAGCTCTCATGAGGTCATCGCAGGAGGAGATGTCCCTGTCTCAGGCTGCATGGCTGGAGGACAGAGCATACCTCACAGGAATCCACCAGTTCTTGTGGAGGCCGGAGGCACAGCTGGGCCAGTGACCCAAGACTTTGCTCCCTACAGGGCTGATCTTTTCTCCCTCAAACACCCGAACCCACCAAACTCACTCGCCTGAGCACCAGGGGGCAGGAGAAAGATTGTGGGAAGCAGCAGCAGCAGCAGCATGATCCAGGGGAGGGGATGATGCATCGGTGTCAACTGAACTCACGGTTGTACAGACCTGCTGGCCACAGGAAGGCAGGACAGGAAACCTCATGGTGACATTTGCACCCTGAGTTCTTGGCTCAGTTCCTGGAAACCCCACCACACGGATGAGGAGGAAATCACGTGTCCTGCTGAGTCACAGACCCACACAGCTGGGGACGCTCAGCCCCTGAAGCCCAGCCTGGCTGAGGGCTGCCTGTCCCAGAGCCAGGCACTGCTGGGAATTCCCGTGCCCTTGACAGCCATGGGTACTGCACACAGCTGGATCAGGGCCAGGGGACGGCTTCTTAGCTCCTGATCACAGCCTTAGCTCTCACCACAGCCTGGTGCAATAGTGGGTGGGGAGTTTCCGGTGGAAGCCTGGCTCTTTGGGCCATCTCACTTGCACCCGTCCCCACCAGCAGGGTGTGCAAGCCAAGGATGTGATGGGGGTCAGAGAGACCAGAACCCCCTGGCAATGACAGCCCTCTGATGTGGGGAGGAAATGTCTCTGATCCCCCCCACCCCATGAAGCCAGCCAGTCCCCCACCCTGGGGGCAGATTGGAGCCAGCACCCCATAGAAGAGAGAGACCCCATCACCCATTCCCTGCCCCCCACCCTCCCCGAGCCAGCCAACCTCCCATAGAATCATAGGCAGTCTTAGCAGGTAGGCAGTGCTTGTAGCTGCCCATGCCCCCATGGGGGAAGGGGTCCCATACTGCTGCCACTTTAAGGATCCCGGCAGCGTGCACATTCCACATGGGAGCCAGCCAGGGCAGAAGCAGCAAAGAGCCAGATTGGGCAGCAGCCAGGCAGTAGGTAGCCAAGGGTGGGGGGAGGAGCAGCAGGGAGGCTGGAGGAGCAGCAGGGAGTTGGCAGGGGGATAGCAGGGGAATGGCGGGTCTGTGGGAGCCTGCAAGGGCTGGGGGAGCAGCGGGAGGCTGCAGGGCGGAAGGGGGACCAGCGGGAGTATGCAGGGGTGAAGTAATGGCTGGGGGCAGCGGGGAGGCTGTGGGGCTGATGCAGGAGCTGGGAGGCCCTGTTGGGGGCCCCAGCAAGGCCCAGTGGGGAAGAGGGGCTGGGGTAGGGAGGGGAGCTGATGGGCTGGCAGGGGCCCCAGAGAGGCGGAGGGCAAAAGTCAAATATGGGGCTCCACATGCGGCATGGGGGGGCATCCTTGACTTTTGCCCAGGCCCCAGAATCCCTAAGACCACCCCTGCACAGAATCATAGAAAATGGAAGGGACCATGAGAGGTCATCTAGTCCAGTCCCCTGCACTCATGGCAGGACTTAGTACCCTCTTAAACCATCCTTGACAGGTGCTTGTCCAACCTGCTCTTAAAAACCTCCAGTGATGGAGAATCCACAACCTGCCTGTAAGAGACTATTCCTATCCTATCCCACATTTGTCACAGAAGTCAAACCACCAGTGAGTTGCAGTGACCCCAGCCCGGCTTCAGGGACTTTTCTGTACCTGGATTCCCAGGCCCATCGATTCCAAGCCTGAGAGAGACCATTTGTGACCTTTCAGCCTGACCCTTCTGGAACCCCCGACGCAGTAACTCCAGCCTCTCGCCCTGTGCTACAGAGAGAAAGAGAGAGAGAGAGAGATCTCGGCTCTTTCTTGTAGCCTTTCCAACTTGCCATAGTCCTGGATGAGGTGTGGACTGCAGAGCTGTACACAGTCTCCTAGCATGGTCTCAGCAACGCCATCTCCAGAGGTGTCCCCACCTCCTGTGCTTACATGATACCTGCTGGCTTATACATCCATGGACAGCATCTGTCCGCTTAGCTCCTGTCTCCGGCTGGGAGCTCATATGAGGTTGGTTTCCCACCATGACCCCAAGTCCCTTTTGGAGTCCCAGCTCCAGAGGATACAGCTGTCAGTCCGAGTAGCACTCCTTGGCTATGTCTACACTGGCAAGTTAGCTCGTATTAAGGAGGCTTAATTTGAACTAAGTAAAGCCATGGCTACACTAGGCTTTCATTAGTTCGAATTAACGGCTTCCTTAATTTGAACTAATAAATTCAAATATGCTATTCAAACTAAGGGTTAATTCGAACTAGTTAGTTTGAATTAACCAATGTGGCCACGTTTAGTTCGAACTAATTGCTTAGTTCGAACTAACCAGCCCATTGAACTCAATGCAATTTGCTAATTCGAACTAAATTTTTCTAGTTCGAATTAAGTTAATTTGATGAACTAACTAAAATTAGTTCAAATTAGTTAGTTTGAATTAACTAATTTGAACTAACTTTAGTAAGTATAGACATAGTGATGTCTGGCCCTTTGTTCAGCTTGTTTCCAAGGTGTGTGTTTAACAGAGCCCAGTTGACCAGGCAACTGATGTAGGTCCAGAGCAGGGAGCTGTCCTTCTTGTTCTTTAGCAACGGTTTCTGTCTTTTCTGCAGACTTTATCAGCCATTATTTCTTTTTTTGTTTAAATATTCAGATAAAGAGATTGAAGAGCACTGGGATAAGGCCAGGTCCCCGCGAGGCTGCCCCAGAGACACCTCCATCCTGTATCACATTTTGAGGTGGAGCTGTTGGCCAGTTTTGGGGCCATGCAGATTTTACACAGAGCTGATTTCTCAATCTCAATGTCATATGGCACTTAAGGAACCCACAGAGCAAACCAAACACAAACCACAGGCTCCTTTATCAGCCGCCCAATGATACCAGCCTGGTCACTGACCACTCTCCATGAACCTGTGTCATTAAAGATATTTCCCTCCTCAACTACTGCTAACATCCGTCTCAGCCATCTTGTTATTTCTTGGTAGATCCTTTTCATAGAACTGGGATGGCAGAGGTGGGATCCACCCACCAAGATACATGCAGGACTATATATCACCAGCTACAAGCATGCCAGATCCACTCCAGATTCATTTAGATGTAAAAATCTATGTCAGTTCATAGAATCATAAACTGGAAAAGACATCAAGAGGTTGACTAGTTCAGTCCACTGCATATAAAGCAAGACCAAACTTTATCTAGACCCATGGGCTAGATAGAGCTGCCGCAAGACAGTGTAATCTCCCTCTGCTGCTACTGATCCCAATTTGGGGAAGGAAGCAGTGGAAGGAGACTTAAAAGGGCACCAGCTGCTGGGTAGCAGTGGCAGCACCCAGCATCTTGTCAAATTTTCTGCCACTGCTACCTCTCCCATGAGCAGTAGCAGTTGAGAAAAATCTGAAAGGAGGCTGGCTGCCCTGGCACACTGGGTAGCAGCGGCGGCCAGCTCCTTTCAATTTTCCTGTCCCTGCTACTCTCCAGTCCCCAGGGACGCCAAAGAGATGCTCTGCTCCTGGTGGCTTCTTTCCACGGCGTGCCTGGGGACTGACTCCATCCAGCCCAAAGAAGCCCCCTGGAGCAGCTGGGTAGGGGTCCCCAAGGATGCATGGAAAGAAGCGCTCTGGGTGTGCTTTCAAATTTGTCACGGCTGCTCTCGCTTGTGGAGGGGAGGTAGCAGTGACGGGAAACTTAGAAGGACTAAAGCAGCCCTGGTACAACAGATGGTAGCAGTGGCTGGCTCCTTTCACGTTTCCTGCTGCTGCTCTCCCTGTCCCCAAGCATCCCATGGAAAGAAGTCACCCAGAGCTTCTCCTTTCTGTGGCGTACCTGGGGACCCCCACCCCAGTCAAAAGAAACCACCTGGTGCAGCTGGGGCAGGGTTTCCAGGTACTTTGTGGAAAGAAGCACTCTAGGCTTCTTTCAGTCATGTGTCTGGGGACCCCACCCCAGCTGTGGCCACTGCCAAAGGATGCAACCCTTTTTTTGCAAAGAAAGGGCTGCAATAAAGCTGAGGAGTCAGGAACTGTGTCCTGATAAAAAGTTTTAAAACCACTGATCTAGACTATCCCTGATAGGGGTCTGTCCAACCTGTCCTTAAAACCCCCCAATGATGGAGATTCCCCAATTTTCCTAGGAAATGTATTGCATCACTTAACCATGCTGACATTTAGGAAATTTTTCCTAGGGCTAGTTCTCAATCAAAACATGATATGGCAGATTGGTATCAATATATCTGCCCCCAGGAACTCTACTGATGGAGCTGTCATTCGCCATTGCACTATGTCGCTTGGGGTCCTGGCCATGGCCTTGGTCCACCTGATGGATGAGGGAGAGGCTCCGTCCAACCAGCTCCACTAGCCCCAGAACCGTCCCAGAACCATTGGGATCAATGTAGATGCACAAATATGCAACTAGATCCACTTAGATTAGTTCTAGATCCATCCAAGTTTGCACAATCCCACCCACCAAGTTCCATTCTAGATAAGTGTATGTCCATTCTAGATCCCCCATACCCATTCTAGACCTATTTCCTTACCCTGCCAGTGTGAACCCAGATGCTTTCTGGACACTACTGGGTAGCTACAGTAGATGTCAGGGACTTCATTCCATGTCTAGCAACAGGGTTAACTGGGAGCAAGGGAACATGGGAATGGCTGGGCCAGTCATGTCTCTGTGCTGTGTGAATTCCCCTCCAGCATCTGCCCTACCAACAGGCAGGGACCCCACACCTGGGGCAGGAAGGAAGATTGAGGCAAGGAGGGGAATGGCCCCACATCACACATTAAATTCCCCTGACCCTGATCTGCCCTGTCATTGTGGTGCAAACATCTTTCTCCCATTTTCGTGGGGTCTTTGATCTTTCTGCTGAAGCCCTCGTGAAAATCTTGCTTCCACACTCTGCATACAGTGCAGTGCCTGGTGCAGCAGCCTCTGTAAGCCTGACACTGACTGAGTCCAGTTGAAACTGCTGCGCCCAGGCCTCATCCATCCACCGGTAAGAGGGAGAATTGATACCCCACTGTGACCCCCCCATGCTATGGACCCAGCCAAAATTGAGATGCTGTAAAAGCAGTAGTCCCAATGGGGGACAGGATCAGTCATAGGCACCTCACTCCCCTCATTTGTGATCCTAAATCCCCTTTCACTCAGCTACACAGAGGAATCTTTATTTGACCCACCACTAGAGCAACTCCCTTTAAAGGGACAGAACCCAGGATTAGTGGCTCTCAGCCCCCCTCTTTTAACCACTAGACCCCATTTCCCTCCCAGGGTTGGCACAGAACCCAGGAGGCCTGCTAGTAGCTGTTAATTTTTTTTCTCTTTTATTTCTCTCAGCTCCTCTCCCCAAAGAGTGGCTTTGATGATAACCATTCCCACTTTGTTACACAGACACCCAGCTGAGATCACAGCTGGTTGCTGCACAGACCCTAAGCATGCTTGGGTCCCCATCATGCCTAAAACCTATGTGTGTGGAGGAAGAGAATGTTGCTTCTTCCCCCTGCTGAAGAGATGAGTTGTTGCAGGTGAAAAAAATGCTATTTTTCAGTTTAGCATGCAGGGGTGCTGCTCCCTGCCTGGATTCCTAGGTGCTACCCTCTACTAAATTGAGCAAGCTCCTTTCTCTTCTCTCTGCACCTCAATTCCTCCCTGTAAAATGGGCCTAATGACCCTATGGGATATTGTATCCCATATTCACCCGTGGGGTGTGATCTGTGCATCATTCACGTTCACCCTTACAGTGTAACTGTGTATGACCTGATGCAAAATATGTCACGTATGATGTTTTTGGAATACTCATGACATGCTGAACATTACTGTTATGGTAGCATGTTTCCTGCAATACCACATACATGTACAGATAAGAAACTACCATGCCATGGTCGCAAATGTGGGTCTCATAATTTGAATGGATGCAAACATAAAGCTGTGTTTCCACACCCAGTGGAGGCATCAATACAAGAACAACTGACTGGCCTAAACACCTGTGAGTACTTACACCCATTGCTAGACATGAACAATCACAGGGAGTGTTCAGGAAACTTGTTAAAAGAAAGAGTCCACCTTGTCTAAGGGCTCGCCCCTGAAATCAGGCTCCCAAGCAACAATTCCCAGGGAGTGGGGGATGAGTCTGGCTGTACAACATATCGCAGCTGGCCTGTGCAAGCTGAAACATAGACTGGAATAGTAATCAGCTTTAGAGAAGTGGGAGCAAGGCCTCAGATCCTTTTGCTATTCACCTTCACCAAGGTGATGTACAAGCCAGGAAAGATCCTCACAATAGCGGGCCCATTCCCCACCTTACACTGAGAATTGAAACCAAATGTCCTGACACCCAGATCATGACTCCTGGCCCTGGCCCTGTGAGGGTCCTCCACCGAACAGCCGGAGGTGCTTTCTGTTTGTGGACCTCTGGCTGAGCTACACAAACCCAGCACAGCTGAGCCAGCACCCTCTGCTTTGCTCCAGATGTGCACAGCTGCAAGGGACACCGGAGCCTACCTAGGTTCAGCACTAGCTGTGGGGCAGAGGACCCCACTGGGCCTCTTCTCAGCACAGATAGTGGAGGTGTACAGGAACTGGTGAGGGGAAAAATCATCCTGCAATGTGTGCACCCACTCCCAGTACAGCATCTGGGGTCTGGAAATGGGGTGTGGAGCTGGGTGGACACAAGGGTTTGAGCTAGTCTGGAAACCTCTATGCCCCTGGTTAGATGAGCCAACTGAGTTCCTAGCACAGGAGCCAGAATCAACTGTGTCATTGTGCTTTTTGTCCTCTCTGAGCCCAACCAATGTGGTCAGTGTCTCCAGGGCTTGTTCCGTCCTGCAGAGACCAGACCTAATGCAGGTATTTCCCCCTCTCCAGTCATGTTTCTGACTATGCTCTGTCTGGGCTCTATGGACTCAGAGCCTCCTAAACCCCAGCTCTCACCCTCACTCTTCCGCCTGCTCCCTCATTTCTGCTCTGAGCCAGGTATCTGGAGCCAGTGGCTAAGGAGGCTATGTCAGCAGCTGCCTACCCATAAGCCATACTGCTCCCTTCCCTTCCCCCCCCCCCCCCAGTGTGGGGATGGAGAAGGGGGATCCATGAAAATTCCATCCAGGGATCAGGCCCATCCCACAGCTCCAGGCAAGCCTAGGCCAAGCCAGCAGACAAACCATTGATACCGAGTATGGGAACTCAGCTGGAGAAGAGGGAAAAGGTATCCGGGGTGGGGCTGCCTCTGGAGGCGTTTAAGGACAAAGAGCCAGAGTCAGAAATGGAGCCAAGCCCCCTTGGCCGGGTTGGGATAAGACACTCCTTAGCTTCTGCCTGTCCTGACTGACCTAGTGATATCCAGGTGCTCTGACCAAGGTCCCTTGTGTGGGCAGGTGACCTGGTGTCTCTGGGAATAACACCAAGGGCTGTACTCCAGGAAGGAGACAGTGCAACCCTTCCATCCATCCATCTCTCCATCATGATGCACATCCATCCATCCCGATACACCCCCTCAACCCACACCTGTACACCTCTTTTATCCCTCCCTCCCTGCCTCCCTCACTCTTATCACCTATACCCCCCTTCTATGTATCCCTGCCTCCCTCCCCCTAAACCCCTTTCTAGCCATCCTTTCATCCCTCCATCCAGGCAGATAAAAGCCAGGCTGACCCATCCATTGCCCGCACCCCTTTCCCTGTCCCCCAGGTCTTTCCACACCCCCCAGAACACTCCTGTTCCTCACACCCCCTGTCCTATATCTCCACAGCCCCATTCTCCCCTGCCCCTTTTATTCCCCTATTCCTGCCCCCGTTGACCCCCCCGGCGCTCTCCCCTTCTAATTCCCCCCCCCCCCCCGGATCCTGCACTGGCCATGCAGAACAGGGATTTGGCGCTGAGACTGGCCACTGGCCGCGAAGGAGTTAATCGGGTGACGCGACGAAGTCCCTGGAATGGGACGCGGGCCCTTTAAATTCCAGCCTCCAGACGCTCCCTCCTCAGCCTGGAAAGTGGCGCATGCGTATTCGCGGCTGGCGTGGAGGAGAGTCTTCTTTCACCAGTTCCTCTCTACGCGTCCATGTGCTCGCCCCGCTTCCGGGAGTGGAGCCATGCGAGTACTAGTGGGTGAGGGGGGCGTGAGTGGCAGGGGCTGGTAATTAAGCGCGCGGTTAATTACGCGGCTGCGCACGGTCCATCCACGTCTACATTGTCTGGGCTTTGATGTGCATCCTGTTTGGAGGCTGAGCTCCTCGCGGCTGGGGAGAGAGGGGGGCTGACACTAAAGTCCACCCCCTGTCCTTCAGGGTTTCCTTATGCAACGGGGTGCTGGGCTAGCAGGCGGCGGTGCGGGGTGGGGGCAGCAGGGCGCTGGGGGTCTGGAATGAGGGGCAACAAGCAGAGTTAGAACAATGGTCTTCAAACTGCAGGTTGAGACCCGCTGCTGGATTGTGCCCCCCCACCCCCCGCTGCTGCCACCCAAAGACTGAATATTTAATTGTTGGGCTGTGGGTGTAAGTTTTTTTTTTTTTTAACTGGGTCCTAAGGAAAAAAAATGAAAACAACTGAGATAGGGGGTTCAAGGGGCTGGGCTAGTAGGGGGCTGTGGGTGCTGAGTGAGGGGCACCCACTAACTCTTGAAAACTGTCTTTAAATCAGGAGGCGGGACTGGCTTTGTGGGCAAAGCCTTGGGCCAGCTATTGCGAAGCCGAGGGCATGAGGTGACCTGTGTTTCTCGCCGCCAAGGGCCTGATCGAATCAGCTGGGTAGGTAACTGAGGGCAAGGGAGCTCCAGTGGCCCATGGGGGGGTGTTCCTGTAGCATGTGGGGGATTAGTGCTGCACTCCAGCTGTGCCAGGTGAGGTCAGAGCCATCCACCCTCATGCCCCAGGGCATGGACTGCAGGAGTCAGCAATAACTTGGCTGCAGTGGAGCAGAGCGGGGGTGGCATGTGTGAGTGAAGGGGTTGATCCAGGCAATCAGGGATGATCAGGCTCCAGGCGTCAGCAGGGTTCAGTGGAGAAGAATGAGTTCCTGACACTAATGTTTCTTTCCCATTTCCTCAGGATGAACTATCCAGCTTCGGTCTGCCCCCTTGTGATGCTGCAGTGAACCTGGCTGGTGAGAATGTTCTCAACCCCCTTCGCAGGTGTGCCTGGGTGTACTGGAGGAGGATAATGCTTGTAACAGCGCATCTGGCACCCTTTCATTAAAGTGCAGAAATGGGGTGACTCAGTATCTCCCTGTTTACTGTCCCACCATACTGCAGTGGAGCTGGGAAGGACAGCAGGGTTGAAGAGGTGTGGTGGGTTTAATTGGGCATTGAAACAATTGTCACTAGGAACTCTTCTTCTGAGTTCTTGTTCCTGGGGGAAGAAGTAGGGTAACTTGCTAGTAGGGGTTATAAATAGGTTTGCCTAAGGTCTGGCCTTTCATGTGAGCCATCAACACTGTCACAGCTGCCCCAAGCACCCATCCAGCTATCTCCCACATAATGTCACCAGCACCTTCCAGATACTCAGGTGCCACCCCCAGGTATTCCCAGTTCTCCCCAGGACAGGTAGACTTTTCCCCTCCTGTGTGTGGCGAGTGGGGAAGAATGGATCATGCCTCCCATTGCTCAGAGGTGGGGTGACTTGTGCCACCTCTCATGTTGCCTGGAGGAGTGCAGAGGAATGGGTGACTCCCCCTTGATCAAAATCTGGCCCTTCTACTAGGAACTTTTCTCCTCCAGGACCATCATTTCTGAGGGGAAGGTTTAGCAGGACACATGATGGGGTATAAATAGCAGCCTGGTGGGTTGGGACTAGCAGAGGAACTGGGGAGGGTCAACTGAGTCTGACACCTTTGTGCTCTGGCTTTCGCCCTGCAGGTGGGATGAGGCCTTCCGCAAGGTGGTGGTTGCCAGTCGGGTGGAGACCACCAAGACCTTGGCCAAGGCCATTGCTGAGGCTGAGCAGCCGCCTCGTGTCTGGGTTCTCATCACCGGCGTAGGTATTTACTGAGCATGGTGAAAGGGAAGCTCACATGATCCTCTCCTGTAGTATTCCTCCACAAGGTGGAAATAGTCCCTGGGCAGTGAGAAGGTGGAGTTTGACCTCTGCAGGTTATTGGGCTGCTGAGAGGAAAAATAGTCCCAAGGTGCAGGTGAATCTCATGTTTAAAAATGTTGTCTTCCCCCCACTGAGAGAAAATAGTCCCCATTCATGAGAGGACAGATGACAGCATTTTATGGAAGAAATGTGCTTCTGCCTTTGTTCAGAAAGGAAAAATGGGCTTTGTGAAATGTGCACTCTACTCAAAATGTGTTCTTCTGCCAGTGAGCAGATAAGTAGCCCCCTTCTAGTGCATGACAAAGTAGCCTTGTGTTCTTCCGCCACTGAGGAGAGATGAAAGCTGACCTGGGGCAAAGCACAGTCTTCTATCAACTTTTGTGATCCTTCTGCTACTGTGAGGAGAAAAGTAGTCTTTCCTCTTGTAGCTAAGGACAAAGCACAATTCTGATGTTCTTCCAATATTGGTAAGAGACAGAAAAAATAGTCCCCTGGTGAAATACAACCTCCTATGAAACTCCATTCCACCACCAGGAGAGGAAGAAAAATTCTACATCGTAAGCAAATAGAGCCCAGCCCTGTATGCTATCAGTGTCCTTTTGCCATAGAAGGGAAAAATAGTACCCCCTGTCCAGGGTACAAGTTCTGCAAGAGAGGGAAGGATATCAATTACCAATGAAGAATAGAATTGTGGTTGCTGGCTGGCATTATAGCCCCCTGACTATTGCCTGGCAGGCTATTATCGTCCCAGCCCCACAGCCGAGTACACTGAGGAGAGTCCAGGCGGTGACTTCGACTTCCTCTCGCGGCTGGTGAGCGCCTGGGAGGCAGTGGCTAAAATCCCCGGGGATGTGACGCGCCAGGTGGTGGTGAGATCTGGTACGGGGCATGAGGCCATTTTCTTCTGGGGGGTGCCAGCCCTGGCTGGCTGTGGGGGCAAGGAGAATGGGTCATGGGACCTTTCTCCTCTAGAGGGCATCGACTGCTCTATGATCCTATGGCAGGCACCTTGTGGGGCAGTGGGGCACAAGTCATTTGTCCTTTAGAGGGCCCCAGCTGCAATATGGTCCCTGATTGGCTGTGGGAGAATGGGGCATGGGGCCTTTTCCCCTTCTAGGGGATGCTGGCTCCACAGCTAGCACCATGGCTTGGGGACTGTGGCCAGCTCTCTCTGACTTTTTTCTCCCCACAGGGGTGGTGCTGGGGAAAGATGGTGGTGCCATCTCCCAGATGCTCTGGCCGTTCCGATTGGGCCTGGGGGGTCCTGTGAGCACTGGCCAGCAGCCCTTCCCGTGGATCCATGTGCGGGATGCAGCTGGCCTCATCTGCCATGTCCTGGAGACGGAGGGTATCAGTGGGGTGCTCAATGGTGTCTCCCCAACCTCACCTGCCACCTCCAATGCAGATTTTGCCCGGGAGCTGGGGTTGGCTCTGGGGCGCCCAGCCCTCCTTCCCCTCCCCAGCTGGGTGGTGCAGGGCATTTTGGGGGCTGAACGGGCTGTTATGCTGCTGGAGGGCCAACGGGTGCTGCCAACACGTACCCTGGCCAGTGGCTATCATTTCATGTACCCTGACCTGCCTTCCGCCCTGAAGGAGATTGTGTCCTGAGGGTTACCCCCTGCTTTTGCCGCAGAGACTCCCCTGTCTGAGTGTCATCCCATTGCACTGGGAAGCTCCCTATGGAGACCTGAAATTTCCTGGTTCTTAGACTGAACTGTGGGGGTCCTGTATGAGCTCTTCCCCATGTCTCTGAATCCTTTCCCTCTTCAGGTACTCCCAAGTCCCTTGCTGAGGCTATCACCCCATTCTTAGCTCCCCCTCACCCCCATTCTTTCTCTGGGCGGGGATGCACTTTCTCAGCCCCCTCAGGGTTCCAAAAATCCCCTTTGCTTGGTTGGGGTGGAAGGTGGTAATCCTCCTTGTATGCTTCCAGCTTCACCCTTCCATGGTGCACTGTGGATTCTTCATCAAAGGATGCTGGGAGTTGTAGTTTTCAGCTGTTCATAGGGGATTGCCCACTTTGCAATAAAGTGTGTGTTAATCTCTGGAATGGGGGTAGGGTGGTTTTTGGTTAGCTAAGAGTGGGTGGTGGGGGAGGAGTTTATGGGAGGGTTCAAGGAATGCACTCTTCTTATGCAGTCAATGCTGCCCCTAGAGCCTGAAGCTTCCAGCACATTGGGGAAGAGGTCTGCAATGGCAGTGCAGGGCACTCACCTCTGGGGTGAGAGGGGGGTGCAAGTCCTAGGGTGGCCAGGGAGAATCCGACCCAGGCATCTGGCAGAGCAGTGAAGCGATCATTCACTGCCATGAGTTCACACAGGTCCTGGATGGGCTGGACTGAGGCTGACCTGCCAGCTCCTCAGGGCTTGGAGGAATGGGGACCCAACCACTCTTGGGGCCAGTCTGTTCCCCTGCCTCCCTGCCATGATCCCGTCCCCCCCTTCCCTAGCTGCCTGCCTGTAAATGAGCAGAGGGTGTGGGTGACTGGATGAATGAATGCAGCTTGTTCTCATGCCCTGCTGCCCCTTCCTGGCACAGAATGGGGTATGGTTCCAACCGGAGGCCAGTCTTCATCTCACAAAGGAGGAAGGTGTGATGTCTGTACCCTGCAAGCTCCTTTGCACGTGTCTGTCAGTTTAGCAGAAAAATTGGTATGCACTAGCTCTGTGATGCCAAGTGAAGTCTCTGCACATCCTCCATCCACATTGCAGTGCTTCCGATAAAACTAGTTTATTGACTACAGCAATATTTTAAGTGATTCTAAATCAGAGTAATATAAAATCAAAAGATTATTAAGACAAGGAATTATAATCATGTTCCAAAGGGGTAGCCGTGTTAGTCTATTGTAGAAAAACAACAGAGTTCTGTGGCACTTTTAAGCCATGGCTATACTAGGCTTTAGTTAGTTCGAATTAAGGGCTTCCTTAATTTGAACTAAGAAGTTCGAATAGGGTATTCGAACTAAGGGGTTAATTCAAACTAACTAGTTCGAATTAACCAATGTGGGCATGTTAATTCGAGCTAATTTTTTAGTTCGAATTAACCGGCCATTGAAATGAATGGGGATCACTAATTCGAACTAAGCAAGTGCTTGCTTAGTTCGAACTAACATTCCCGTGTGGCCATGGTAGTTCGAATTAAGCTAATTCGAACTAACTAAAATTAGTTTGAATTAGTTAGTTCGAATTAGTTTGAACTAATTTTAGCAAGTGTAGACATAGCCTTAAAGACTAATAGATTTATTTGTCGCATGAGCTTTCGTGGGAGAAAATCCCACTTCGTCTTCAAAGTGTCTGATGAAGTGAGATTTTCTCCCACGAAAGCTCATGCGATAAATAAATCTGTTAGTCTTTAAAAGTGCCACAGGACTGTGTTGTTAATCTTGTCATGATTACTCAGGGCAGGTATGTGAAATCCCCTCCTTCCACAGCATCACCCAGTTCGAGGAGGTCCTGGCATTGGCCATTGTCCAGGCACAATGAAGCCCTGTGCTATTGAGATAATATACATTTTTCCACATTGCAGAGAGTCCTGGGGTAGCCTTTTTATGCCCTAGAGATGGGTTTGAAGGTTTCTGCCTGCAGCTCTCTCTTGCCACCTAAGTCAGTTCTCTCCTGCCACTCCCCAGCTAAGCCCTTCTCCCCAAACAGCCTCTATAAAAACTGCCTTCCTCTCCACAAACACCACAGCCCTGGTGTCTCAGGACTCCCCATCACCACTACTGTGGGGTTCTGACATTGTCCACAGGACACTGCCTGTCTAGGGAAACCTGTGAATTTCTGCATCAAGGTCCCTCCAGACTGGGTGAAGGAGTGGGGAGAAAAGGGCTGTGACCCAGCTGGAAGATGCCTCCTGAGATGCTGGGAATGCGGAGCACCACCAGGCCAGCTGTGACACGTGGAGGAAAACTCAGGAGTTGACACCACCACCAGCTGTTGCATAGTCATTTATTGCCTCGCCCACTGCAGCTCAGACCCACGGAGGAGAGAGCATTGCGTGTTTTCTTCAGTGCCTTACAGAAAGATTTTCATGCCAGGGGAGAAGAGACTGGGACAAGGGGCCTTTCCCTTCTGAGGAGTGCTGATTCTGATCTAGTCCCAGGGAACTGGATGGCTCAGGGGCAGGGAAGGGGACAAGGAGCATTTCCCCTCTAGGGGGCACCAGCCTCCCTCTGACTCCTGGTTCTGGAGTTTCCTTGCCTGTTTCAGTCCAGTTCTGAAAAGCATCAGAGTCGTTACTCGCCATGTCCCTGCGCAGACAGGAGAGGCCCAGAGGTACCAAAAGCAGTAGAATTACAGAAGCAGTTTGCAGCCTACTGGGCTCCTGAACTATTCCCTGCCCATCTTCCTCAGCCAGGGGATGAACGCAGAGATCCGCCTGTACGCAGCTGGTGGTAGACCACTGTTTGTCCCATGGGACATAATGCCTTGGGCAACCCCATTGCACACCAAGGGTCCCCCGGAGTCACCCTGTGGAGAGAAAAGGTGGCGACGTTAAGGTCAAGACAGGCTGAGGTGAGGAGGCAGCCCCACATTTCATGCTCCCATCTCTGGACAGAAAAGGTCCTATTGCAACATAACCTGTTTCCATGTCTGAAACCTTAAAACCAACTGAGCCAGGGCCTCCAGGTTTCGTCAGGTCAGTCACCTTGAAGGAAGACTGCTTCGTTTTGCTGTTCCCCATGCAGAGCATGGATGTCCAATTGAAGGACTCACAGAGGCGTTCGCATTGTTTTTTGTCTGCCATCTTCAAGGCCACCTCTTGGAGCTTGTCAGGGAAACGCAGCCGGTGCACCCCGGTCTTGCCCCATCCAGCTACACTGCACTCAGCCTCTGGCTGCAGGAGGAAGTTGGCAGGAGGAAGAGGGATGGGTTTCACTGCACTGGTCAGCTTAGCTCTGCTCTTCAGCTTTCATGGGAGAGACAAAGGGGAGAGAAAAGAGATTTACTGTCAGGTCTAGGAGATGCAGCCACCATTTTTGCTGCCTTCCAGAGCAGAGGGATTAGAGATGGAGAAGACTAATATTTGACCTTTTGTGGCTCCACCGATTTCACTGGGCATTATTAATGAACCCTGGAAAGATGGGAGGGGTGAAAAAGTGTCCCTCTCACAAGGGGAAACTAATGTATGGAATAGTAAGGTGACTTGCATGAGGACATGCAGCAAGTCATTGTCAGATCCAGGACTAGAACTCAGGAGTCCTGGTTCCTATCACCTCCTGGTCTAACCACAAGATCCTGCCAAAGTTGGCTACAGGACCCAGGAGTCCTGGTTCGCCACCTGCTGTGCTAACTGCCAGACCCTATTACCTTCCCAGAGCTAGGATATATGCAGGAGACCTCGCTTCCAGTTCCCTCACTCTAACCAGACCTCACCAGCTGAGCCCAGCCCTACCCATTAGTGGCTGGTTACTGGCATGTACCTTGAGCAGCATGATGTCATTTTCAAGGGTTTCCGGATTGAAGTTCTCGTGGGGAATCTTGCGTTGCACAGTGATCCGCTGCTGGGTCCTTTCCTCCTGGCTGAGATTGTGGGCTCCCAGTATGACGAGATTGGGGGCTTCACCAGAGCTTTTAGGTTCCAAAAATCAAGAGTCAAAGATGGAAAGAGGGAGAAAAAAGCGCAGCTCATGAGACTGGCTGGAAAATTATGCTATTTCCTTCCAAGCCCACTAATCAATCACATTTGGTATTTTGGAGTCTGTCCTTGGGGTTGCTTTTAAACCTGGCTGTTCCTCAGCTGGGCAGTGTTGCCAGCACTTGCAGTTTTATAACATGATTCTCGGTTGCTGGTTGTGTGAGCCCCAGTGGGAGTCCAGGGGTTCTGTGAGACACATCTTCCAAAGGCAGGAAAATCTAGCACATCAGGTGCTGGGGCGTGGCTGATTTTCAATGCCTGGGACTGACAAAGACCTTTGGAAAGTCTCTGCTCACTGCCCCACACCCTTTCCCCCACCTGCACTACCAGCCCCAGCTCCCTCTCTGCTCCAGATTACAACCTAATTCTCTATTGTCCTGAATCCCATGCATTCCTCTCTCCCCTACTGCATGGGTTTTCCAAAGCACCTGGGGCCAAGGGTGCAAAGGGATTCAGGTACCTAAAGCACCCAAGGGCTGGGATTCCCAAAGATTTCAGTCACTCAAAGGTGCTACAGAGAGGTGCTGTTAGAAAATCCCACTAGGCAACTAACCCCTTGGCAATGTCAGCCCTTACTCAGTGAAAAGTGGGAATGAATGATCCTGTCCTTCTCTACACAGACTACCAAGGGTGCATTGTTAAAGTTGTTTATGCATTGAACTTCCAACAGGAACTCCCCAGAATCAATCCTGAAGTTCTTGAGGGTGGGGATGATGTATCAGTGTGTGTCCAGGCAGTGCCCAGCATGAGTGGGGACCCTGATCTCAGTTGGTCCCAAAATGAGAGGCTTCCTTATTTCTCAGAGGTTGGGGATCTGAATGTAACCTGTTCTCAGCAGCCTTTTCCCCTCCGCCCACTATTGGCTGTGCTATATGGGGAGAGATAGGTGAGAGAGCCCAGCAAGACACCCCTGAAGGCTGGATGAAAAAATATCTGTCCAACCCCTTGCCCCCATCCTGGGCTCCATGCATGTGCACTTTGTCCAGGAATGAAGTGTGTGGGGTCACCCTGGAGGTGAGGGAGTACTCAGCCCCTGAGCCCTCTCTACACCAGCATGTGCAATGTGCAGGGACTTGAGCCAGGTGGCTGTGAGTTCATCCCCTATCTCCAGTTAGCAGCCGGCTGTGCTGCACCAGCATCCGAGGAGCATCTCACCCTTCTTCATCACAGTGTGCAGCTGTCAGAACAAATCCTCTCGCACCAGGAACCCTCCACAGTTAATGTTGTTCTCTGTCCCCACCACGGCCATATAAGGTCTGGAGTGGGGCTGAGCTTCCTTTCCCCCGATGATGTCCCCTGCCAGAGCCCCCCAGAGAAACACAGTGTTGAGAGGTGGGGGGCAATAAGGAGACCCATCAAAAGAGAGACAATATTCTCTCGAATGGGAATCTCGCTACATCAGAGCTCCATTATATCCCCCCACCTCCACCCCAAATGCTCCTTGGGAGCCACCTGCCCCAAGAATCCCCCCATACCCACATTCCCCCCTCCCCCCAGTCCCTCTGAGACAGGCCCCCAATGCTAAATTAGAGGGGATATCTGTATGCCATTCCACCCCCACCAGGGAAAGGGTTTGGCTTTCCCCTATGCCCAGACTTACCACTCCAAGCCCCAGGGGGCAGGAGAAAGGTCGTGGGCAGCAAGAATAGCAATAGCATCATTCAGGGAAGAGGTTGGTCCCTCTCTCAGCCCTGGGGATTTATATAGGGCAGGGTAAGGGGAACTCATGTTTCATTGATGCACGCCTGGGGGGGGGGGGGGCAGATCAGTGCCTTCACTGCCTGGCTACCTGATCACGTGGGCTGGTGGAGAAGAACAGATCCTCCCACTGGGAAGCTCAGCCTCTGGCTGCCCTCCACAGATGGAGCTAGGGTGCTCAGCCTTGACAACAAGTTTGCAGCTGGAAGCCTGTGCGGGCTGAGGTTATCATCACATCTCATCTCAGCTGCTGATGGGAACCTGGCCCTTTGATCCTTCTCAAGCATCTCCCCACAGCCTGAGTGGGGCTGAGCCACAGATCAGACAGCCCAGTGCGTGGGCAGATAGACAGACAGACAGAGAGGTGCGTGTGGTCAGAGATCGATTTTGTCTTATCTCCTCCATCCCCATTGAACACAAGAGCTCTGTGTTACTGGTTAGCTCTGTGTTCTTGGAATCAGGCACAGTATCCTGCCTCTGTGATTCACCCCCCCCCCCCCCAGCCTCTGCTTGAACCAGAAACTAAAACCAATGACAAGGCAGTGGGAGAGGAGATACACCTAAACCCCTTGAAACAAGGGTAATGGAATTAGAGCAATTTCCCTAGCCTCATCTACAGTGAAGATGTGAGCCATTAGACATTGGTTCTGTGAACACTTCCCTGGTGAGGGCCCTGCAGGAAGCCCTGGGTTTACTAGGGAGATTCAGAGCCCAATTTGCAGAGGCCTGGGTGCCTAACTCCAACACTACTGCTGAAATCGGTGGGTGCAGGGACAGATGGATGCAAGGAGGGTGGACTAATAGTTGATGGATGGAGCTAGCCCGCAATCAATTATATAGTGTGCAGGATGCACTGAGCTCTGGTTGGCCATGGAGCCAGTTCTTGTCTGTGAGAGTCAGCGGTAACCTAAAAGCCATCTAGAAATGAAAAGAGCCAGGAGCCTGGTTTGACTTAGCAGCTGCTTTTCAAGTGTAAGCCTTTGCCAGGCAGAGCCAGCAGCAGCAAAGGGCCGGGTTCTATATCTAGGGTGTTCTGTTAATGAGACAACACCAAACTATCTTGATTCCCCACCCAGTGTCCTGGGAAACCACACACTGTCCCCTGGGTACTCTAAGAAGCAATACTTTCCCTCTCGCAAGCACAGAGTCTGAATGTAGAAAGTAAACATTTAATAAAAGGGGGAAATATCCAAACAGCACTAGTTTGGGAAAGCAGTGCAATGTGTCGATGGCCAGCTGGTGCTGGGCTTGGATCGTTCCTGGAACCTTTGGTGTCCCCAGATGTGATCTGCAAATCTCCTGAGTTCCAACTTGGTGATTCACAATGAGTTAATAAACTTTGTGAATTGGATCAGAATTATGATGTGTCCTGGCTCGAGCTGTGCTGAAAGGGCCCAAACCAACCAACCCCTGATACCATCCTGTCCTGGGCTCCCTCCTGCATCTCCAAACCCATCTCTTGAGCTGTCTGCTGCCCCAGGGACACTCTCCAAATTCCTTCCTCCCACAATGCCCCCTTCTCTCCTGTACCCTCACCACCACCCATCACTCTCTCCTGCCTCCCCTAAATCTCCTTTCTGAGCCCCCTGGTGTGTGCCCAACTCCCCACAGGAGGGGGGGACTAGAGGGTGGGGGAACCCTGAAGAGACAGTTTAGGGTAAACTGGAGATGGAGAGATTGAGTGTTTTCCCTCCAATTCCCACAGTCTAGGAAGTTCTGCCTACCCGCAACAAGTATGTTTTCCCTACACCCAATATTATGGCAGCAGGTCCTGGGGATCCACTGGATCCCTTGTCCAGCTGCAGGGCTCTGGGCTTCCACCTCCAGCCCCACCCCCACCCCCGCCCCCCCACCAAGTGACATCCAGTGACTATGAAAGGAGACCCAGGAGCCTGCTTTGAAGGGTGAGATGTCGCTTGGCACTTGGAAGTAGGGGAAGCTTGGGAGGGGAGCTGGCTGATGCAGAGCCATTGGTGTGCAGCTAAGACACAAACAAAGGTTTGTCTGAGGGACCCTTGTATTGTGTAAGGTCCGAGCTGGGGAAATCTGGCTTTCAGCTCCCTCTGCCCCAGTCTTTTGGGGGATGACTTGGGGTTGTCTCTCTTGTCACAGAGGAAATGATGTTAGCAGTGAGGCAGGCTGGCAGTGAGGCGGGCTGGGAACTAGCCCCTCTCCAATAGATTAGGAAGTGAAATAGTCCCTCATGGGGCACTGGCAGGGCCTGATTAAGGCTCCTGGGGGCCCAGAGCTGCCCACTTTTGTTCCAGTGGGTGGGGCAGGATGGCACTTAGACGTGCCAGCCATGCAGAGTAGACCGATGCTTGGCTCTGGGTTCCCACTGGCACTGAGGAGGCCCCCAGATCAGCCAGTCACAGGGATGGGGCTGCATGGGGCCCAGCAGATCAGCTCGCCCCAGGTGTGGTGCAGCGCTCAGGCTGAAACCTGATTTATTTTTGTGGGGTTCAAGGCAGCAGGTCCCCCTCGAACCCGGGGTTGCAGCCCCTAAAGTCTCTTTGTTAATTTGGCCCTGGGTGCTGGGAGCAGATGATCAGGTAGGTCAGTGGCTGACACACCCGTGAGCCCCACAGCCCTGCAAAGCTGGGGAGAAAGTTGGTTACTTCTGCTTCAGGCAGCCCCCTGAATACACCCAGCTGGTCTGCAAGGGCATGAAGAGGTTTACTGCGAAAAGCAGAAAGAGAATACAGCCCTCTAACAGCATCTAGGAATCAACCTGGGACAAATGTCACCCAACATCAACCCACCCCCCCAGACCCTGGGCAATGGGAGAGAAGGTGGGGCAGCTATGGGCACTGGGGGAGCGGGGGGTGGGGGCAGGAAGCGGCAGCTATACTGTATAATGGGCACCGGGGGCAGCAGAGGGTGGGGGCAGTGATGGTGCAGCTATACTGTATAATGGACACTGCAGTAGAGAGGGCGGTGGGGGTGGGGTGTCTACCTGAGCATATGCAGGAGGGACTGTGAGGATTTCTGTTGGCCATGGGATACTCAACACCCAAGGATTTGGACATTTCTGCACTCCTGACCACCCCCGCATCGGTCCCTGTGGATGTGGTGGAAGCTGAGGTGGCCTGGTGTTCTCCATCCAAGGACACTCAGCTGTAAGGGTCCTCAGTGTGGACCCAGACATCTGTCTGCTAGCCATGTTCCTAGATCTGGCACCAGGATGTTTTATACATGGCGTGGATCCAGGATGGGGCTGGGCCAATGCTGGGGGAATACTGAGCCATTGAAGAATCAGAGCAAAGCTGGCTCCCCTCCTGGGCCAGGCCATCCCATCTCTAGAGGGTTTGGTCGTAGTGCACAGGCAGGCCCCTGACACATGCCACACGGATCCGGCGGATGCTCCTTCCTCCCCGGTAGTTGCAGGGTGGGCGGGTTGAGGCCCCAGCCAGCCAGCAGGTGGTGAGGCGGTAGTGGGTGTTGCTATCATGCAAGTTGCGACCGATGCCTCGCCCCGCTGGGCCACAGATGGCTTGGAGCTGGGTGGCAGGGGCATGGACAAAGGTGTTGGTGCGTTTGCAGGGGGTCGCCATGCCCCGGCGCTGCATCATCATGTTGCAGTAGGTCCGGTCGTCCCGAGCCCTGGTTTTGGGGTTGTCAACGTGCTGCCTCAGGAACTCTGGGTAGCTCGCCGCTTGGCCAAGCCGGGCCAGCCAGCTGGCCAGCAGCACTAGGGTCAGCAGAAGATCAGGGCGGGGTCCCTTCAGCGTCATCGGGGCCTCCATCACTGTTTCTATCTGCAGTGGGGGACACAGGAAGGTGGGATTGGAAGTTCTCTACCATCGGCCACCTGCTGAGCCATCCTGATCATATATGTATTGAATGCCATCTCCAGCTCAATAGGGAAAGATCATGCCCATTGCTGGAAATGGATGATCAACTGGGCCCACAGGTGTCCAGGAAACTTTTAAAAGAAAGAGGACTTTGTGGTCTAAGGGCTCTCCCCTGGAATCCATCTTCTATCAATGCAACACCAAAGACTGAGAACCTACCCACAGAAATGGGGGATCTGACTACAAAACATACCTGTGTAGTAAGATGAATTACAGACTGGAATAGTGATCTTAGCTTAGAATAAGGGTTTTCTTTTATTTGATTCTGACTAAATCCTTGACTTAATAATCTTTTGATTTATATTCTCTGACTTAAAATCACTTAAAATGTTACTGCAGTCAGTAAACTTGTTTGTTTTCTCTGAAGCAGTGCGTGTTAACTGAGTGTGTGGAGAGATCTCACTGGGAGTTACAAAACTGGTGCATATCGATTTCTGTGACAAATCAATGGACAAGTGTAAATAAGATTCCAGGATGCAGTGGGCAGCACTAAACCTAGCAAGCTGATCATTCCCAGGATGTCTTCTGGCACTGAGAGTGTTTGCTTGGGGTCTATCCCATGAGTAGTTGGCCAGAAGCACTCTTCCACCAGGTTTGGGACTGATTACATGCAGTAAGGTGAGATAAGTGAGGGCCCAGGAGTGGAGAATTGGGGTAACACAGCAGCACACCAATCCAGACTGCAAAAGTGGAACACTCACAAGAGGAGATCTCACCGGTGCCTCATACCACAATATTAACATCTCCCTTCCTCTACTGGACATACCTCTCCTGACACGTCCTGGGATCACACTTGCCTTTCTCACCTCTGCAGCTAAACGGTGAGATCACCCTCACCCCACCCCACCCCACCCCACCCTACAGGTCTTTCTCAGAAACTTCCGAATCACAGCCCCCCTCCAGTTTATAGCAGATATTCCTCTGCTCAGACACTGTGCATAACCTTGCACTTTGTAGTGTTGAATATCTCGTTTCTATCCCTCCTGTCCCCAAGGTTGTCCAGTTCTTCCTGTCGGATAGTCCAGTCTCCTCTTCATTGGCCTCACATTCCTGCTGTTTGTCAACAACTAATTTCATTGTCACATCCTTGTTTTTGTGGCAGTAAAAATATTAAATAGGATCTATCATTGAGGAATTCCTCCCTCCAACCTGACCATTCCCTTTTCAGCACCACTCATTGCCAGTTCCCATTTCACCTGCTCCTTGCTCACCTTGCACTCTTGTACTGATTCCTAACTTGGCCAGTTTAGTTAATAATTTCCCATTACTTGTACCATGTCAAATGCTTTACTGCAATCCAGATTGGTTGGATCTTCGGCAGTCCTTTTGACTAGTGAATCAGTTTTCTTCTAAAAGACAGACATCCATTTAATCTGGCATGATTTGCATTTGGTAAACCCTTCTTAGGTTGCATCCCCTTCTCCATTGACTTCCACATCTTTAATTATTTTTCCTTCAAAATTTGTTGTAAAACTTTCTATACCACTGAGGTCAGACTAATGGGACAGGCACTGCCTGTATCACCTTTTCTTTCTTAAATAGAGGTAACACATTGACTGATCTCCAGTCATATGGCATCATCCCAGATTAGATATGTGTATTAACATCCTTGCTTTATTAACATCCATCCAATCATATGGGCCAGTATTCTGGGACAGAGATTATCTGGTCCCCCAGTGCACCTCTTTAAGTACCTGTGTTCTAGCTATGCCACCACAGGGCCTTTGTCCCTAAAATATCCCGTTTTCCATCCTGGTCCAGTCACCTCAGTTCTTCCACCTGTTCACATGCAAACTTTTTGGCTGCTTCTCTCTTACCTTGCCTGGTTTTCAAGGTGGACTCGGGATAGTTCTTCAAGTCCTGTCCACGATCCTGCCTTCTGGGGTTCCTTAATATAACCTCATTTATTGATTTTCCACTCCCTATGTATTGAAACCAGGTGATTCTATTTTCTAGTTTAAAATTTTCCTTCAGCCAAGATGAGAGATAAATGGAGACAATGTGGGGTAGGAACTGGCTTCTATCATGACCAGTCAGGCTAGCGAAACTGCCTATTTCCATTATCTCCTCCCATCCCACCCTTCCCTGTTTGGCTCTTTCCCCCTGTCCACCTCACATGTTTCCATCCCCCTATCACTCTGACCTTTCACCGATGCCTTCTTCTCTACCTGGAGAGATGGATCCAACTGCCAACGGATCAAGAAGTCTCCTGAATTGCTAGTGCCTCCAAGCCCCATTATATGGACCCCAGCAGGCCAGAATGGGGTGGGAGTGGAAACAGCTAACTGGGCAGCACCTGTGTCTACATGGTAGTAGCAATTAATCTGGAGCCAACAATCAATCCACTGCCAGCACTGACTGGTCCCATTGTCCTCGCCCATGAGCTGGAACAGACTCCAAGGTCTCCAAGGTCTTATGACCAGTTCATCTGATCGACTGAGGCCCTGCTCTGACCACCTGGATTCTCACCACCCAGCCTGGAAGCTCCAGGTGGGACTTGAGTCAGCTCGGTCCTCGTGATGCTTCCCGGATTCCGGGCAACCGTTTGTAATATTATTTAACAGCAGTGTGACGAAATTGCAATAATTCATTTGAGCGAAGCCATGCCAGGTATCAGCGGAAAGTAATTCACTAGGTAGGATTCTCTGCCAGTCTGAGAGCCCACATGGATATCAGTCCAGAATTCATGAGGAAGTAATACAAACGAAATCAGAAAAAGGCTCTTCCTGAATAAGAACGGCCACCCTGGGAGTTAGAAACGCACAGCCACGTTGGTCAGATTGTTTCAGCAGCCTATCCCAGAGCTTTCTCAGGCCCCAGCTGGGCTTGGACAAGCAAAGAAGAGTGTCCAAGGTGGAGATGGAAGCACACAGGGGCTGGAAGCAAAACAGTGTGAAACAAGGCACAAGGAAACACTGCATGCTTTAGCTAGGCCTGACAAAACATGGTTTCTGTTCATCTATCATTGTGACAGATAATCTCAATGTTTATTTTGAAGCAATTTTTTAATATTTATTTAACTTTCACAGTTGCTCAAAATGATGGAATTTAAGCATTGTATTTCCCTTGATTTCCTTTCTCACAGCTGTGGGAAATTAGATGGAGTCTAAGATAACCGATGGCCCGCTTTTATAAGGACAATCTCAATATTAAGGGATTTTTCTTATATAGGTGCCTATTACCCCTCAACATCCACTCCAATATTGCATACTTGCTGTCTCATCACCATATGGAGTCAGACAATGACGGAGAGAGCGTCATACGGTAATTTTTTAATGCCAGAAATCACTGAGATAAAAAACCTAAAATGTTTCACCATCGAAGCATAAATTGTCAAAAGTCATGTGTCAAAATATACAGAACAAATAGCCTTAAATCAAATGCTAGTAAATCTCAAGTTGCGTGTGTGCGGAAATTGACCATTATTGACATTTACGGCTAAAAAGTGAATCTTTCTAAATTTTAGCTTTACTAGAGCTAAATGTACATCTCTGAAAATAGAATGTAGGTGGAGTGTCTAGATTGCAAGGTTGAAAAATCAGGACACTTTTTTTTCATGGTGGGAGTAAAATTACATACAAGACAAAGCCGACCTGGAGATGGGGTAGGGGCCATTATCCTGGTCATTAGGGGGTGCATATACACTTAAAAATTAAGTGGACTTAAGGAGGCTTAAGTCGATTTAAAATACTCCGCGTCTACACTCGTCTTTCCTCAAGTCCATTTAAGCTGCTCCTTAAGTCGGTCTTTGAGAAATTGATGTGCTGCCTAAGGGACTTCTGGTAGCATGTCTCCCCATTGGCTAGAGCCAGCCAAGTAGCCAGCAAGACCACCAGAAGCATCAGGTGGGGTCCCCACAGAGCCCTGGTGCCTTAGATCACCCTGCAATGGGGAGGAAAGGATGGATGGATGGATGGATGGATGGATGGATGGATGGATGGAGTAAGCAATCTATTTCTACTTCGGGAGGAGCACCCACTCACCCGCCTCCAGGAACTTCCTTGCTGATGGCAGTCAAATCACTTCATGCCAAACTCTGAGCTGGAAAGGTGAGATCTTCACCCCATGAGCCCCCTTGTTCAGGGCAACCAAAATGGAGCCAGATTCTGAGCTGTGGGGTCACTAGAGGTTCCACTTTCAGTTATACCTCACTGCTCAAAAAGGCACCACATGGGCATTGAAAGGCTGCCAAGGGGGACAGTTACCCATTCTGTTATATTCCCATGAGGCCCAGCTTCCCTCACTGCATGTGGAGTGACAACTGTGAATAGCTCTGTTGCTTGCTGGGAGACTACTTCCACAATGAGGATCTGCTCCCTGGGAATAAGGGGGTCTACTTCCTCATCTGCAAACCTGCTGCCCCCAAAACCTCAGTTGTAGAGTACTAGGATTGGCCAGGTGCCTCGTGTCTTGCCAGAACATTAAATATTCCTGAAACCGCTCATTAGAGGATTAAGTGGAGCACATCAACCCATTTCCACAACCGTCACTCAAAGAGGGGAGAGTTAAGGGTACTGGGCAATTCTTTCTTTCTTTCTTTCTTTCTTTCTTTCTTTCTTTCTTTCTTTC
>ML686093.1:127866-208561 GCA_007922175.1 Pelusios castaneus
TTCTTTCTTTCTTTCTTTCTTTCTTTCTTTCTTTCTTTCTTTCTTTCTTTCTTTCTACACCCTACAAGCAAACAAGGGAAATGCAGTCTAGATAAAATTGCTGTAAGATTATTATAGATCTGGTTGAAGAACCATACTCAAAGAGTAGATACGAGCGGTTCATGGTCCAATTAGGAGAATGTATCTAATGGGATCCACAGCGCTCTGTCTAGGGGCACCAGGATGGAAGAGGTTTTAAGCACTTTGGGGAAAAGGATATAAATTCAAGGTGACCTTGACAAATTGGAGAATTGGTATGAAATTGACAAGGTGACATTCAATAAAGAGAAGTGCAAGGTGTGTCAGAAGGAAAAATTTGGACATACAAAACTACAAACTGGGGAAGGACCGGCTGGCTGGTAACACAGCTGAAAAAGATCTAATTAGAGTGAACTGCAAATCAAATGTGAGTCCTGAAAGCAGGACAAGAAGTAATGGGATTAATCTGCAGCAAGGGAGATTTAGATTACATAAGAGGAAAAGAATTATAATTATAAAGTGATTCAAGCTCTGGAACTGGCTTCCATGGGAGGTTGTACAGTCCCTGTCATTGGAGATTTTAAGAGCAGGTGGGACAAGCTCTGTCACGGTGGGTCTAGGTTTCTTCAGTCCTGCCTCAGTGCAGGGGGTTGCCTTGGTCTCCACCAGTCCGACATTTCTATCTATCTATCTATCTATCTATCTATCTATCTATCTATCTATCTATCTATCTATCTATCCACTTCAGCTCTCTTTCTGCCTCTCTGAAAGACCCCCTCCCAGCAGCTGGAGTCCATAATATTGCCCTCTCCGTGCATTAAGGCAGCTGTTTTCGCCACATGTTTTCTGCTTGGTTAGTGGCCAGCGGCATATAAAAGAAGAGGAATTCCCACATTAGATTCTGGCTAGCCCAGTATCCCCTCCCATGGCTGGTGCCAGCTATTTCAGAGGAAGACCTCTGGTCTCCTCTCTCTTCTTTCCCATCTCTCCTAGGATCAGAGATTTGATGGCCAGAAGGGACCATTGTGCTCATCTAGTCTGATCTCCTGCACGTCATAGGCCATAGAACCACTCCCACCCTGTTATAGACCCCTCACCTCTGGCTGAGTTACTGATATCCTCAAATCATGGGTTAGAGATCAGAGAATCCACCACTGACACTAGTTTAAACCTGCAAGTGTCTCAGGCCCCATCCCCCTTCAGCTCTGACCTTGTCATGGACACTCTGACCTTCCCAACTTTCGGCACCTTCTTCCGAGCCAAAGAGATGAACCCAGTCTCCTGCAGAACTGAGAGTCCTCCAGCTGCGCCAGGTTCTGTTATATGGCGCTGGCTGGGTAGCTGCCAATGTGGTAGCACATATCCACAGTGTCTGGGTGCAGCAGGAGGGAACCAACTGGGGGTTAGAAAATACTATTCTTCATGGCTTGATCTCCCTGGCCTGACCAATGTGCTGGAACCAGTTGGGAACTCTTCAAGGTCCGTGTGCTGACGGGCCATGGTCACAATGGCCTTCTGGTTCCTCAGGTCATCTTGTGACACCTGGGTTCATTGTGTCCAGCCTGGCAGCCTGGAAACTCATTGTTCTGGAGCCAGCTCAGCCTTTGCTGTGCAGAGAAGGCTGATCTGAGTTTCAAAATTAGGGCTGTCAAATGATTTAAAAAAACCTAATGGCAATTAATCCCAAATTTTTTTAAAAAAAATAAAAAACCCACCTCTTTAATCACACAGTTGAACAGTAAGAGTTGTTACAGAGAATTTTTTTCTGGACTGGCTGTTGTGATTTGCCCACATGCTCAGGGTTTAACTGATCACCATATTTTGGGTTGGGAAGGAATTATCCCCCAGGGCAGATTGGCTTGGGAGCTGGGGTTTTTTTTTTTTGCCTTCCTCTGTAGCATTGGGCATGGCTCACTTGCTGGTTGATTCCCTGTATTTTAAAGTCTTTAAATCATGATTTAAGGACTTTAATAACTCAGTCATAGGGTAGAGGTTTATTACAGGAGTGGGTGAGTGAGGTTTTGTGGCCTGCATTGTGCAGGTGGTCAGGCTAGATGATCATATTGGTCCCTTCTGACCTTAGAGTCTATGGCTATGTCTACACTTGCAAGTTAGTTCGAATTAAGGAAGCTTAATTCGAACTAACTTAAGCCTTGGCCACACTAGGCTTTCATTAGTTAGAATTAAGGGCTTCTTTAATTTGAACTAATACATTCGATTGCTTAGTTCGAATTAATGGTTAATTCGATCCGTTAATTCAAACTAAGTCAATAGTCTTTAAAAGTGCCACAGGACTCTGTTGTCTTTCTAAGTCAATGTGGCCATATTAGTTCGAACTAACTGCTTAGTTTGAACTAATCAGCAGATTGACCTTTCTGCAACTGACTAATTCAAACTAAGCAAGTGCCCTGCATGGCCATGGCTAGTTCGAAATAGCATTCTAGTGGGGCCATGCTAGTTCGAATTAACTTAATTCGAACTAACTAAAATTAATTCGAATTAGTTACTTTGAATTAACTAATTCGAACTAGCTTTTGTAAGTGTAGATATAGCCTATGAGAATACCACATAGTTTAAAATATTTTTGGATGTCTTCTATATTTTCAAATGTCTTGATTTCAATTACAGCACAGAATGCACAGTGGAAAGATGATTATTTTGATTGCAAATCTTTGCACCATCAAAAAGACAAACAAAAGGAATAATACTTTTTCAGCCAACCTCCTACCAATACTGTAGTGCAATCTCTTTAATGTGACAGTGTGGATTACAAATGTAGAGTGATGTAATCAAAAATCAGATAAAGTGAGCACTGTTCATGTTGTACACTGTGGTGTAATTGAAATTGATGTATGTTAAAATGTAGACAGTCATCCAAAATATTTATAATAAACTTAAATTGATATTCGATTATTAGTTCCCATTGCAGAGACAAAAGCCACATGGCCATCAAGTTGGAGATTTATTACCCTGTTGCTAATTAGCATGTTTAACTGATTCATAGACGGCAAGGCCAGAAGGGACCATTGATAGCATCTAGTCTGATCTCTTGGGTAACACAGGCCAGAGAAAGTCTCCCAAACAATTCCTAGAACAAAGCATTTGGAAAAACATCCTCTCTCAAATTAATAGTTGTCAGGATGGAAGATACATAACACCATGACCTTTGGTAAATTGTTCCAATGATTAAATACAGTCCCTTTGCCCAGGCTTCCCCTGTTATATAGGATCCTAACTTAGAACTGCCCTGAAACCCATGGAAATGTATTGTTCTCGAGGTGGCATTACTCCAGAAGAGTGGAACCTAACCACACGCTCCCAGCTACTGCTAAATGGAAGGGTGTGGGGTACAGCAGAAATTGAGAGAAAACTGGTCATGCTGGTTCTGACGCAGACAATATTTCTCTTCACGCCAGGAAACGCTAGCAAACATCTGGCTCTGTAGTATGGTGCCTAAATCGCTAGCCTTATAAACAAGAGATTGTGAGCTGAGATTTTACTGCATTGCTTCCCCCAGACATTTCACACTGAGTGTTTTTGGGAAACTTCCTGGCACTCCTCCAGGACACACAGACAGCATCCCCTTAAATGCACTCCTGTGCACTTTGACAGATTCTTATAGGACTCATGTGCTCTGGACTCCTCTTGGCACAAATAGACAGGATGAAAGAGCTTTGGGAGGGGTCTGCCATCCGCGGGCTCTCCCCACACCCACAAAGTCATTTCCTCTATCTGACCCCAGAGCGTTGAGCACTCCTGCTCAGTCAGGAGCTTCCCCTGAATAGTTCCTCCATGCCTCAAAGGGCCATGCACCCCAGGTACAGCGATTACCAGTCAGTGGCAAAGTTATTAGTTTATTATTTCTCAGGATCACCGCATAGAAAGACTTGGCTAGCAGATTAACTAGAGGTTACAGCAACGAGCCACTGAAGGGAGCATGGAGCCATTCTCCAAGGCTATGTCTACACTTGTTAATTTAGGTCGACTTTAGCTAAGTTGACTTAACAAAGTCGACTTTAAGTCAAATTTGTTAAGTCGACTTAGCATGTCCACACTTAAATTTAAAGTCGACTTAGGGGGGACCTTACAAAATCGACCTAGAGCGTCCACACTGGATGCCTAGGTCGACTTCTAGGGGTTAGGGGGACCTTGGGCAGGTCCACGGTGGCAGGGGGGCACCTCTTGCCAAGTGCCAGGGGGCTCAGCCTTTGCCCCATTCTACCTGGGTACAATGGGGCAAAGGGGGACAGGGACCCTGGCAGGCCATAGGGGCAGGGTGGGCAGGGCTCTGGCCTGCCCTTTGGGGAGGGCATGCCAGGCTCTCCCTGTGCCACCCCCCTGGCAGGGAGGGCAGTGGGGGAGTCCTGGAGAGCCCTAAGTCGACTTAGGGCTACTCCAGGTCTACACTGGTTTAAGTCAACTTTAAAGGAGGTTTAATAAAGTCGACTTAATTTTCCTTAAGTCGACTTAAGCAAGCTGCTTAAGTTGACTTAAGGAAAGTGTAGTGTAGACGCAGAGTAAATTAAATTGACTTAAGCAAGCTTAAGTTGACTTAATTTACAAGTGTAGACGCACCCCAAGGGCCTACTGCCCTAGATCCACGCCATGGTATTCCCCTGTTCCTCTCCAACTACCCCCAGACCTCTCTCCTAGCTCCTTCCTAGTCCTTTGTCTCCTTTCCAGGCTAGGTGGACACTCCCTCTTTGGTCTTGACCTGTCACATGTGTGACCTGGTTGGGCTGAGGTGGGGGTGGGTCCTGGCCAATTCTGCCTACATGTGGCTGGGGACAGCCAATCCACGCTCCAGCGGTTCTTGTAATAATCACATACCCTGGTCCCATCACCAAAATACATGCGCAGAAAAGCAGGGGAAACTGAGGCACAACACATAATAACCAGAGAAAACAGCAAGACTATCTCTACTTTGCACAGGCCCTTTCTCACAAAGCCTTTATTGGAGAAAGCACAAAGAGAGTGCGAGTAACTAAGAAAATGAGATTCCAGGATTCAGTTTTATACATTTTGCTGATTATTTATGAACTTTACTGTGATAATGCCTAGGATGTCCACTCACCAGCTATGGCCCCAATGTGGCAGGTGCTGTACAAATGCAGAACAGAAAATATGGACACTCTGGCAAAGATCTTGAATGACAATAGCACTTGAGAACCTCAGCTGAGTTTGAGGCAGCTCTGAGTATCAGGTGGGGTATTCCATGCCATGAGGAGCTTACATGCTAAATAGATTTGATACACAATGTATGGGGAAACTGAGGCACATAGACTTTAAGTGATTTGTACAGGGCCACACAAGCAGATCTCAGAGACAGAACAAGAAACAGGACTCAGGTGTCCTGAATGCCAGTTCTGATCTTGAACCACTGTTCCAGCAACCTGTAAAGGGTGGAGAATGGGTGGCTATACTCTATAATGGGCTCTGGGGAAGCAGAAGGTAGGGAAGGGGAAGGGGTGGCTATACTGTATAATGGGTACTGGGGACAGCAGAGTGTGGGGGCAGCTAGGAAGGGGTGGGTGATTTACTTCACGGAGGGACCGTGACCAAAAGTTTCCACTGGGGCTAGGGACTGCTGGGGCAGGCTCTGGGCACAGCACCAGAGGAGCGAGACGGGCCTTTTCAGAGGTGAAGAGGGGATTTGAGACCACTCCCTTCTGAGTGATGCCAGCAGCGGATGTGGCCGCTTTGACTCACTGGAACTACGGCCCATTCCCAGTGGTGCCTAATTCCCCTACGCTCCAGTGAAATTGCCCACCTCCCCGTCCCTGGCCGGCCCTGCCTGTCTCCTGGCCCTTAGAGCTGTGCTTTGTAGTGCACAGGCACTCCTCCCACGCAGGCCACCCGGATCCGCTGGGTGCTGGTCCTGCCCCGGTAGTTGCAGGGGGGTTTCTGGGCACCCCCTGCCAGCCGACAGGTAGTGAGTGGGAAGGCGGTGTGGCTGTCATAGTAGTTCTCGGTGCTGAGGGTACCTCCCGAGCGGCAGATGCTGTCCACCTCGGCATGCTCCGCGTGGATGAAGGTGTTGGTAGGTTTGCAGGCATTGGCCGTCAGGTTCCTCCGTGGCATCAGGAGGTTGCAGTAATGCCGGGCATCTGCAGCGCCAGTCTTTGGGAAGTCCACATGCTGCCGGCGGAACTTCTCGTGGCGTGTCTCCCGCCGTCCCAGAGCCAGCCCGGCAGGCAGCAAGACCACCACCAAGAGCAGCAGCAGCACTGGGTGTGGTCCCTGCAAGGCCATGGCTGTCTGCAGGGAAAGCAAGGGCAGAGGTGGAGACCTAGTGGTTAGAGCCGGCGGGCTGGGAACCAAGACTCCTGGGTTCTGTCCCCAGCTCCAGAGGGGGAGTGGTGTCTAGTGGTTAGAGCAGGGCAACTGGGAGCCAAGATTCATGGGTTCTATCTTGGCTCTAGGAGGGGAGTGGGATCTAGTGGTCAGAGCAGGGGGAACTGGGTGCTACGACTTCTGGCTTCTATCTGCAGCTCTGGGAGGGAACTGGGGTCTACTGAGTTAGAATAGGGGGACTGGAACCTTGCTTGAGGAGGGGAGTGGGATCTGTGGTTAGAGAGGAGGGTCTGGGAGCCACGATTCCTGGGTTCTATCTCCAGTTCTGGGAGGGAACTGGAGGGTTAAAGCAGGAGGGCTGGGAACCAGGACTCCTGGACTCTATCCCTGACTTGTGGAGGGGAGTGAGATCTAGCTGGAGGGAGCTGGGAGCCAGGACTTTCCCCAGTTCAGGGAAGAGAGTAAAGTCTAGTAAGTTAGATCATGGCACAGTTGGGGGTCAGGATCCCTGTATATGGGGTGCCTCTTTGCCTCCTTAGTTTCCTGTGGTGTAAAATGGAGCTAAACACATTAAGTCCATCTGGGGACCTGACCCCACTGGTTTGAAACCTGAACTTGTGCCGCTGTTTCTGATCCACCCAACAGGCCCTATGGAGCTGCAATTTATTCTTCAGCCCTGCTCAGTGTTATCCTGTGAGTCAGCTACGATGCCCCTGAGCTCATAGATGTCCCAGCCTCAGCCCACTGACCATCTCATGCCCCATCTTCAACTCACCCCAATCCTGGTGCCTTGGTTTCCCTCACAGCAACAGATTCAGCTGCCTGCAAAGCTGAGCGTGTCTGAGGCTCTGTCCCTTCTGGGCGGATGTTATGTACAGAGCCCAGCTGGAGAGAAGGACACAGCAGGGCGGGTGCACAAAGAGAAATATCCTATGGGATAGCATTGCACTGTGACCCTAGGAAATGCTGAGGCACTGACCCCAGCGGTAGCTGGATCCTAAATAAACAATGCTGCTAATGAGAGTCAAATGCTTGGCACATTTACACTGGAATCTGGCTTTGGCTCTTCTTGAAGGGCTCCCACTGCAGACAGCTCTGGGGTGGAACCAGCAACTGGGGAACAGCAGCCTAGGTCAGGCGAAGGGATCCCCTTGGCAATGTGGCAGGAATGTGAGGCAAGAGGGTTAACATGGACACTGCGGTTCTTATCTTGTGCCATAGGGGATTTAGGCTGAGCATTGCCTGAGGGATTTGGGAACTGGCTGTCATTCATTTCCATTGGAATCGGAGCTCCAAGTCACTTTAGAAATGGCCTGAATCACTGTGCCTCATTTTCCGCACTGGCCAAATCCCCAGTCTCATCTGAAATGAAACAAAGACCTACTGGAGATGTGGCACCCCCAGCTCCATTCTGGGGCACTGAATGTGTGGGAAGAGTGCCCTCCCTCCCACAAAGGGACACCTGCACCGTAAGATCCGTGTCCCCATTGCAGCACCACTCCATCCTGAATAAGAACAGAGCTGACAGAAGAAAACTCCTCAGCCCATGCCAAGCGCCTGGCCCCAGCTGGAAGGGAAGAGATGTTGGGAAAGGTTCCTGTTCCCAAGGCCCTCTGGCAATGTGGCCTTGTCCACCAGCCAAGTGTGGCCTGGAGGGGAAAACAGTATCCTGAGGAAGCCAGGATAATTCAGGCCAAAGGGCCCAGCCCTTGGACCCGCTTCCTGCAGAGTAGGCCTCTGGGAAAGGGGCCTTGCACAACTCCAAGAAGTGCAGTTCAGTCAGCAGCAGCATCAGTGGGGCATCTCTCCTAGGACACCAGCTCTAGCAGGGAGCTGGCCAGGGGAAGGGCTCTGAGGCGAGACTGGCAGAACAGTGGCATGTAGAGGATGGAGGAATACAAAAGGGTCTCAGGGTCTGAGCCTCCAGCTGGATGTCAAGGGGGACAGCCCCTGGCAGAAATGGGCAACCCTAGGACCTTGAGCTCTGTCGCTATGGGGGGAATGTGTGGGACTGATAAACCAGGACTTGTAAACACACCTCTCCATGGAGCCTGATGTCCCCTATCCGTGAAGTTGACCAGTCTGTATTGTCCCTCACCCAGAGTTGGACGCATCTGTGACGCTATCCAGATTTAGGGGACCATTTATTATACTATTTCTTATCAATATTTCATAATTGCAATAATCAATAGGAACTATGCCATCTTTGGTACCAGTAGGAAGGTTGTAATTTGCTGGGAATGATTATATGGTTTATGTGTAGGAATTGTATTAGAAGTCAGGAACATGTTTGTTATATTATACTTCATCTTGTTTGATTCTGAGAAACTCCCCAGATGGGATGTCTACAGCCATTATCTCCTTAATGGCCAATTAAGGAAGCATCCAGATACTGTGGGCCCAAGGAGAAACCTGTTGAGCCACTAGGACTTGAACATGTGACTCAACTTAATTTTGATTAGAAAGACCTGCACACAGCATGGAGAAGGCCAGAGGTGATAAAAGGCAGCAGCCCCAACTTCATCTGGTCTCCAGTCTACAGCCAACACCCATCTCTGGAACTATTCCTCTGCAACTGGACAAGGGACTGAGGCCCACCCGGGTGCTGGGCATTTACCAGAGGAACAAACTTGCAAACCCCAGAGGAACAAGCCTGCAAACTGCTTTACATGGACTCTAAATCATGTGTATGTATGTATGCGATTCACTTTGACCCTTTAACATCTCTCATACTTTGCTTCTTTTCATTTTATATTAAACCTTTAGTTGTAGTTACTAAAGGACTGGCTATGGGTGTGGTATTTTGGGTAAGATCCAAACCTATATTGTTCTGTGTGATGTGGCTAGTCCTTTGGGGTCTGGAGAACCTATATCTTTAAGGGACCGTGCAGCCCGGTGGGAGCCAGAGGAGCTGGAGTGCAATAAAGGGAGCTGTTTCTATTTTGGGCGGATTTCTTGATATCTGGTGTGGAGAGCCAGAAGCCTCATTGTGACTGACAGGGAGACTGGTTTAAGTACCACCCACCAGTGTTTGGGGAGTTTGGCTCCTGGTTTTGCAGCTTGCCCTGATTGTTGCACGTCCAGGAGGGTATCCCAGGAGGCATTGGTCACAGCATCCTAGCTCTGCCTTTGCCCTTTGCAAATATAGCATTGCAAAGCACCCTTCCAGGGGCTCCCTTCATCACCGGCCTCCCACAGAGAGAGGGAAACACAGGCCAAGCTGGGGGGAAAAGATTCACCGGGTAAGAAACAGCTCCCTGGCCTTCACACCTGCCTCCAGAGCTGGTTAACCCTTCCCTATTCAAAGGGCCATCTCAAGCCAGTCCCCCATCCTCAGGGTGGTGCCCTTTAGGAGGGAAAGAACCTTTGTCCTATTCCCTGAGCCAGCCAGTTCCCCTGCTCTGGGGCTGGATTTGAACCCTAGAGGGGAAAGCTCTGTGTCCATTCCTGGAGTCAGTCAGTCCCATGCCCTGTGGACAGCTGAGAAGCAGGGCCCGCTAGAGATTCCCACAACAATCGAGCCAGGCCCTCTCAAGTAAGATGCAAACAGTTACTCATCCCGTGCCCCACCTTCCACCCCCCAAACAAGTGCCCAGCTATTGTGTCTTGGTGGAGTCCCATGTTGTATTGCAGGCACCAGCCAGATAATCAACTCTCCCACGCCCCTGAGACTTCTTCTCCCAGTGTTGTCCCCTTCCCAGCCCCCTCTTCGTGCCCTTCAGCTCAGGTCCCAGCCCCATCTTCTACCCATACCAAAAATTTTGGAGCTGGGCACATGACCCCAGCACCACCCCCCTCCTCAGGCGGCGGGAGGAAGGGACGACCCCAGCTCCCAGTTCAAGGCAGGTAGGTCGGCTCCAAGTGTACAGGCAGTCGCCGGACACAGGCCACACGGACCCTGGTGACACCGCTGGCAGCCCGATATCTGCAACGCCCTGGGCGGGAGCCAGGCAACACCCGGCACGTGGTGACAGGGAAGGGCTTCCTGCTGTCATAGAGGTTGAGTCGGACGTGGGTCCCTCCACGGCGGCAGATGGCCCGGAGCTGGCTGGCGGGGGCGTGGATGAAGGAGTTGCTGTGCTTACAGAAGATGCGGGTCAGACCCCGGCGCTGCATCAGGAGGTCACAGTAGCGCCGGTCATTGGGGGCACTGGTCTTGGGGAAGTTGATGTGTCGGGTCACGAACTGCTGGTAGCTGGCGCCTTCGCTGAGCTGGGCCAGGCCAACAACCAGCAGGACAAGGAGCAGCAGGAGTGTGGGGTGAGATCCCCTTGGGGCCATTGCTGTGTCTGTCGCTGGGTCGCCCTGTAGTGGGGAGGTGTGGATGGATGGAGACAGCACGGGGAGGCATCTGCACCCTCTGTAGAAGCTCCGGGGGCTGCCCAGACCCCAACTGAGATCAGGGCCCCATTGTGCTGGGTGCTGCACATATCCACAGAGAAACACTTACACTCTCCATGGGGAAAGCCACCTGAGAAAGTGTTATTCTCACCATGCTACATATGGGGAAACTGAGGCACAGAGCAGTTAAGGAACAGATTTTCCATGCTGTCACTCACTGGTTCATGTCTCATTGGAGCGCACCACAATTTAGCTTCCAGATTCTTGTAGGAGGTGAAAAATCCCATCCTAAGAGTCAGGGAGTGAAACCTGTGTCTTCTAAACCAGTGCTTTTCATACCTAGGGCTGGGACTGAGTACTGGGTCGCAGACTCTCTGGTACTGGGTCACGGGGCACCCTGCTGCCGCCATCGAAAGACTGGAATGCATTGCTCTAAGATATAATTGTTGGGTTACGGGTATAAATGATTTTTGTCAACTGGGTCCCGAGAAAAAAAGTTTGGAAACCACTGTTCTAAACCCTCTTGGGGAACCTTGGCCACAGCTGGCCACAAACTCTCTGCTTTACCTCAGTGTTGACAATGTGTCTTTTGGACACCCCCCAGCTCTAGCCCTTCTGCAACCCTAGATCCTGCTCCTCTGCCAAACTGATGCTAGAACCCAGGAGTCCTGGATCTTGGCCTCCCAATCTCTGAGCCATGGGAGAACCCAGGAGTCCAGAATCCAAAGCTTAGCAGCTTGTTTTTCACTCACTTGCCAAATTCTGATCTCAGCCCCCAGGGTCAATCCAGAGTCACTCCCTGGCTGCAACAGGGTCAGGGCTGGATTCTGCTCCCGACCCCCACGGGGCCAATCCACATTGACCCTCCTTCTGGATTTTCCCCCACCTGGGTCTGTTCCCGTCTTACCCTGGTCCTGGGGCTCTTGTGGGAGAGATGGTTCAGCTACCAACAAAGTTTGAAGTCCTTGCATCTCCTTCCCCTGTGGGTGTCATTATATAGAGCTCAGCCAGGCTGGTAGGAGGAGCTGGGGTGGGGGATCAGCTCCTCCCACCAAAAGGCTCAGAGGTGCTGGGTGGGACAGGGAGTTAGGGAGGAAGTGGACACAAAGCAGGGCCTTGAGACATTGCGAACCCCACAGCCCCAGATGAATCTGCCTCTGTAACCTTCAGCCCAATGCTATCCCAGAGCTGGGGTGACAACCCAGGAATCATGGCTCTCAGCCCCCCTTTGTTCTCACCCACTAGATTCCTTCCCCTGTCCAGGACAGAACCCAGGAGTCCTGACTCTCAGCCTCACTAAGCCCACATCCCTGGTTCTCCAGTGAATCTACCTTATTATAGGAGGCCCTGGGTACACATCACTGCATCCTCCAGCCAGTCCTTCCCCAGTCCCTGCCAGGGTCCCTGGACATTGAGATGGGCAGTGACCTGTCCAGGAGGGGCCAACGTGGGTGCTGGAGATGCCTGTGCCCAGCAAAGTGGAGGAGAGCTAGGACTTCCCCCCAGCACCACCAGAGCTGTGTCCAGCCCACTGCTGATGGGGGCTGGGAGCCAAGACTCCTGACTCGAGGAGGGGAGTGATGTCTAGTGTTTGGAGCAGGGGAAACCGGGATCCAGGATGCCTGGGTTCTCACCTGGCTCTGGGTGGGTGGTGGTGTCTAGTGTGTGTTTATGAGATTCTGAGACACACCCCCCGTGGGCATTGCATCCTCTCATTAAATGAAGCAGTGGGCACCAGCCCTGTTACTGTTTGTGATTAAGACCGGATCCCTTTAAACATCTGATCTCCGAAGTGCTGTAAAATCCATATAATGACATGGTTTGCCTCAAAATTTGCTGTTCCTTGCGCTGGGACTCGCTAAGGTCCATGACCCCAATTTGAGGCCCTCTGAGGAGGGGGTTCCTCAGATCCAGTCCCACCCCTCAACAAAACAGGTGGGCTCAATGTGCCTGGGTTTTCCAATTTTGTACAGAGCTAGGGACTCGGATCTAGTCTGCGATCAGCATCCAGGGTCTCAACCCCTTGCCCCAGATTGGCCACACACTACCCTTCTAGGGGGATAAAGCTGACAGCAATGTGAGACAGAGAGTTGGGTTCTCACAACAGACATCAAACGTGTCCCAGAATCACCCCCCACATGGATAACACTGGGAACATGCAGAGCTGGGCCTGGACCTGGAGTAGCTCCTGGGGGGGCCATTATGGCCATGGCTGGGCAAAGCTGGGTCCAGGGGGATCCAGAGCAGCCCGGGCCAGTTGGATATGCTGTCCAGTCTGATGCAGGGTTTCTTCTCTGTCCCCAATACCTCCTCCCCCTGGACCAGCCTGGACGGGCTGGCTCCAGGGCCGGATTCCCATCTCCCCACCCAAATGACACCAGCTATGGAGCCTTGTCACTCACCTCCCCCACCCCCACCCCGGCTCCTGTCCAATTCACTCTGCATTGTACCTCAGTGCTCACGGGCTCAGGGCTTTTACACCCCCAGCCAGGAGCAGGCCCAGCTATGTCCCAGGCAGGGAGGAAGGCCCCCGGGCTGCTCAGCCCTCACCGGCTGTCAGTTGGTGGCTGGGCCGTTGCTGGATTCCTCCCTTGTGGTCTGGAGCAGATTGCTGTCCCCAGGGCAGCGGGGAAAACTCTGCCTCAGGGGAAGTTTTGCAACTCAGGCTGGGGCAATAAGCTAACGGACGGTAACTCCGCCAGTCAAGGGGAAGTGCCAACAGCTGCCTAGTCCTGCTGCTAATCACTGGGGTGTCGTTATGGTGTTGGGGGAACCAAGGAGAGGATGGTGCCAGGTTAACAACATGATGCAGGGGTGGGAAAAAGGCTCATGTCAGTCCAAGGAAGGAGTGTTGTGGTGCAAGACACAGGAGTGAATTGTCCAACTTTGCTCAGCACTCATGAAGCCTCAGATGGTGTGCTGGGCCCAGTTCTGGGTGTCGTGCTTGGGGAACATTGTGAGAGGAACCAGAGGGGGCCCAGAGATGAGCAGCAAGAAGTAATAAAGGTTTAGAAAACCTGCCTTGTGAGGAACAATTCAAAAGAACTGGGCAGGTTCTGTCTTGAGAAAAGATAATGGAGCAGGGACCTGAGAACCTTTAAATATCATAAGGGCTGGTATAAAGAGGGCCGAGATCAGTGGTTCTCTGTTTCCAGCAGGGCAAGAAGCAAGGGGTTTCACGTGCCATGAGGGGACAGAGATTAGATGTTAGGGAAAACTTTCTTCCTCTCAAGAGAGTGACACACTGTAATGAGCGCTGCAGGGTCCCCAGCAGTGGAAGCTTTTTAAAAAGAAGTTTGAAAGCCTCCCGTCAGGGCCAGTTTAGGGTTATTGGGTCCTGCCCCACTGTCAGGGGCTGGACTTGATGGAGTTCAGTCCCATGTTTCTATGCTTTTGTGGCTGCAGAACCCTCTGGGACAGAGCCCCAAATGTGGCCATGGGCACGTAGGAAGACTTTGGCTGTGGTAAGATGAGCTATTGGCTGGCAAACTGCAGATGGAACTTCTTTGCTCCAGGATTTCCTCCTTGATTCAGTTACACCCACAGCCAGCAGCATCTGGAGCTCCAGAAATACACATTTCCTGCGTCCTATTCCCCAGCAGCCACTGATCCACCCCATCTGGGCCCAAGCTGGGCCCAGGAACCCATGAGGAATGGTCCCCCCTTGTAGATAATGGCCCTGGATTGCATTTCCCACTCGCTGCCCCCACCAGCATCTAGACTGGGGTCAGAGGACCCTAAAAAGGAGACACCCCAGATTCTAGCCCCCAAACCCCTCAGTAAAACAGGCCTCCTTAATCTGGGGTCTAATCAGAGTCACTGCTCAGTAAAGTGGCCTGGACCCTAAGCCCCTTCCCGGGTCCCTTTAAACAACTTAGCCATATCCCCAAAAGAGCCCCCGAGTTTGATCTAAAGACATACACAGTTACTCTCCCCCTGAGTCCTCGAACAAACTGACTCATTCAGCACAGGCAGAGAAGGTTTTATTGCAAGAGGCAGCAAGGAAATAAAACTCAGTGACAGCTTCCAGGGCACCTCCTGGGACAATTTTCTCCCCCTAATCTGCTCCCAGCACCCAATAGGTGAGGAGTGGGAAGGGGCAGCTGTGCTGGGTAATGGGCACTGGGGCAGCCAGGCATGTTGGATCCTGCCCAGACAGGTGGGTGATGGGCTCAGGCTGAGGTTCTCAGAGCCAGATATGGATGGTGGCGGAATGCCTGGATTTTTACTGGTGTCAAAGGGAACCAGGCACACATCATGGGAAAATCCCCCTGTAGCCCCACACTGCTGGGACAAGGGGAGACAGCAAATGTCCCTGTGGTGAATCCCGGTGGGCATCTTCCAGGAGGGGCAAGGAGGGGGCAAGAGAGGCCCCAGCGACAGAGGATGGTATAAGAAGGAAAGGGGGAGAGCAGGAGACTCCCTGCTTCCTGCCCAGGGCTAGCACCTCGGCCCCTTCAGGACTCTGATGAAGCACACGGGCAGCACCTAGCCACAGGTCACACGGATCCTGCTGTTCTTGACTGTGCCCCTGTAGCTACAGCGCCCACCGATGGAGGACACCAGCTGGCACACAGTGAGTTGGAAGTGGGCAATGCTGTCATAGATGTTGCCATGGACATGTTTCCCTCCACGGTCACAGACGGTGCGGACCTGGCTGGCGGGGGCATGGATGAAAATGTTGGTGGCCTTGCAGACAGGGCGGGTCAAACCCCGGCGCTGCATCATGCGATCGCAGTAGCCCCGCTCGATGATGGAGCCGGACCTTGGGTAGTCGATGTGCTGATTCAAGAACTGCGGGGAGCCGACACCTTCACTGAGCTGGGCCAGGTCAGCAGCCAGCAGGATGAGGGGCAGGAAGAGTAAGTAGTGGTGTCCCCTCTGGGCCATGGCCAAGTCTGTCACTGCAGTGGAGAGAGAGGGGAGATGGTGGAAGGCTGTGTGGCAAGGATCTGGAACCTCCTTGGGCCAACCCCTCCCATCATCCCCGCCATCCCATTCTGCCCCTTGACTTCTCTCTTCCCAGGGCAGCGAGGTGGGACTGCCCAAACTGCCCGCTGGTGAGCCAAATGGTGTTAACTGGTCCTCAGGGAAGTTTGGGATTATAATTAGATGCAGGTTTCTAACCATTAGGGGAGTGAAGTTCTGAAACAGCCTCCAAAGGGAGCTGTGGGGGTAAGAAACCTAGCTAGCGTGAAGACTGACCTTGATAATTTTATGGAGGGGATGGTAGGATGGGATGGCCTATTTGGCAATTAACTGACCTTTGACTACTAGCAGTATATCTGTCTGTGATAAAATGTCAGATGGATTACTACAGAGAATTCTTTTCAGGTGTCTGGCTGGTGAGTCTTGCCCACATGCTCAGGGTTTAGCCAATCACCATATTTGGAAATGGGAAGGAATTTTCCCCTGGAGCAGATTGGACAGACCCGGGGTAGGGGGAAGTTCCTCCTTCCTCTGCAACATGGGGCTGGGTGACTTGCTGGTGGGTTCTCTTTACACTGAGGTATTTAAAGCATGATTTGAGGACTTCAGTAACTCAGCTATAGGTTAGGGGTACAGTATATTATAGGAGTGGGTGGGTGAGGTTCTGTGGCCTACACTGTGCAGGAGGTCAGACTAGACTTCTGATCAGGGGCATCACTGCCCCAAAAAAAGGTTTGGGGCCAAGGCCCGGGGGCCTGATCCGTCCCCTAGGTCCCTTGCTGGGCCCGGATTGGGCTCCTGCCACCACCAGCCTGAGGAAGAGCCTCAATCCTGGTGGGGGCCTCATCACGCTGGCAGTGACCAGGCCCAGATTCCAGGTCCCAGTGGGAGCTTGATCAGGCCAGAAGTGGTTGGGCCCTGGTGGGGTCTGCATTGGGCCGGTGGTGGCTGGGACCCAGATCCCCGGCAGACTTGGGGCACTGATTGCTGGGAATCGGCCCCATGTGCCCAGCATCAGCAACACCACTGCTTCTGATCTTAGTCTCTGGGACCACAGGAGAGCACTGCAGTCACACAGCCAACACTGAGCAAAGGATCACAATTTTGGAGGGGGACTAGAGGTATATAAGTAGGGGCTGCTCTGCCCATCAACCCCCCATTGCCCTCCCCACCTGCAAGTCACTATCACTAGAGACCCTCTGCCCTCCAGCGGTGAGAATACAAACTACGCAGCTTTCCTCCTTGCTCTCAGATACAGCCTACTCCTTTTCCGTGCACAGAAAGAGAACCCAGCAATCCCAGCTCCTAGCATGCCTCCCCCCTCTAATAACTAGACCCTACTCCCCTCCAACAGCTGGGGCTAGAACCTAGGAGTCCTGGCTCCCAGACCCCTCTTCTGTAACTCACAACCCTGCTCCTCTCCCATCTGCTGGAGATAGAATGCAATAGTTCTGGCTCCTCGCCTTCCCCCTCCCAGAGCTCTAACCACTATACCCCTCTCCCTCCCTCAATCTAAAGAGACTCTAGGCGCAGAGTTGGGTAAATAACTGGGTTGTTTGTTTGTTTGTTTCAAACAACTGAAAACTAGATTTGTCTTAGGTCGAACAAGATTCACATTTTTAAAAAAAATTTGTCCAAATGAAAAGCCAGCAGTGAAAGAAATGTTTCCTTTGGGCCTGACTGGAAATATTTCTTTTCAACATGGGGCATTTGGACAAAAGCAGAGGACTGACACCTCCGAACAGCTAGCTGGGGGGAATGTAACAACCCAGCAGCTGGAGCTGTGGAAAAACCCACTCAACACCTCCCCTTCCCCCGCTCTGCTGGCCAAGGGATCAGTTCAGAGATCAGAGTCCTCTCAGTCAGGGACTCCTCACTCACTCCCCTGGAAGCTGGCCTGTCCCACTTTGGTTGCATTGTGGGTAGAGCAGGGCCAGGGAAGTGGGTCTCCCACATCTGAGGTGCAGGTGTCAAGCAGAGATGTTCTCATGCACACTACCAGGCTAACTGACTGTTCTGCATCACCATGCAGGAAAATTAGGGTGAATAAACCCATGCAGATTTGCCCTGCTCTATCCTGGGCTATGTCTACAATTGTGAATTTCAGTCGACTTAGCTAAGTCGACTTAGCACGTCTACACTTAAATTTTAAGTTGACTTTGGGGGGACCCTACAAAGTCAACCTAGAGCGTCCACACTGGATGCCTAGGTGGACCTGGGACTGGTGGACCTGGGACCAAGTGCCAGGGGGCTCAGGCAAAGGGGGACAGGGACCCTGGCAGGGCATGGGGGGGCATGCCAGGCTCTCCCTGTGCCAGCCACCCTAGCAGGGAGAGCAGTGGGGGAGTCCTGGAGAGCCCTAAGTCGACTTAGAGTCGACTTAGGACTACTCCACATCTACACTGGCTTAAGTTGACTTTAGAAAGTCGACTTAAGCCAAAAGTCGACTTAAAACGAGGTTTTATAAAGTTGACTTAATTTTCCTTAAGTCGACTTAAGCAGCTTGCTTAAGTTGACTTAAAGAAAGTGTAGTGTAGACACAGAGTAAATTAAGTCGACTTAAGCAAGCTTAAGTCGACTTAATTTACAAGTGTAGATGCACCCCTGGTGTCCTAACTTACACCCCGATCCCACTATACGCCCTCCCCCCATCATCTCAGAGCAGGACTAGAACCCAGGCTCTCTGACATCTAACCTCCCCATCCCAAGCTCACCAATTGAAACCAGGCAAACAGCAGCTAGCTCTGAAATTCAGATGTCCTGCCTGGCTATTGCAGACCCCTCCATAACCAATGCCTGCTGGGTTGTCACCTCACCTGGTGCTGGGGCTGTGGCTCTTGTCAGAGAGATGGATCCGGATCTCAGATGAATGCGACTGAGCCTTCTCCTGAGCTGGTGTCAGTTATATGGAGTCTGGCTGGCCGGGCCAGGATCCAGGAGACGCACAATAAACGATTCAGAGAGCACAGCTGGGGAGCAGAACCGCTCTCTCGGTGGCCATAAAAAGTAAATATTTGCTGTCAGAGATCTGGGATCTGCCCATGATATGTCAGTGTCCCTCACTCCCTACCTACAGCCCCCTGCTGTCCCTGCTCTGCCCCCCAACACAACTTTACCAGTGACCCTCACTCCTGGCACACGACCCCTTGTCCTTCCTCCACACCTTCCCTCTGCCTGCCATTCAACCTAGCCACCGAAACACACATCTCTAACATGCCAGTGACAACCATCACCGGGGTCTCTGGCCTTCTGTCCTTACCTCCTCCCCTTTTGCTGCTGGGAGCTTCTATACTCCAAGGTCTTTGCAGCTGGGTATGTTCCTTGAGTTGTGTTTGTCCAGCACGGGGTACATGCAACCCAGACAAGACGGACAATGTTAGGATTATAGCATGGGAATTGAATGTTTTCCATCTACTGGCATGTGGCCACTGGCTATACACAGTACATTTCCTAGGAATTTGTTATAGGAGTTTCAGAATCTGCAACTGAGATAGGGGTCCGTTGTGCCAAGCGCTGCACAGTCACAGAGTAAGAAAGAATACCTGCCTCAGAGCTTCCATGCCCATTGTGAAAGGATGGGTGGGGAAACTGAGGCATGGGATAGCAAAGTGACATGCCTAAGGTCACACAAGAGGCCAGAGTGGAGGGGAAACCCAGAATGTACAGCATTCCAGCCTTGTTCCCCCCCGAGTAGCCCTCGCTGCCTGGCTTTGCAAGCCCTGGGCCTTATCCCAAAGCCACGGAAATCAATTGTAGTTTTCTCCTGGCTGTGGCCAGGCCCTACTTTGATAAAGGGAATGTTATAGGAACCCCTTTCTGCAGAAGGGGAAAGCGAGGCACAGAGAAGAGTCTTGCCCCATCTGGTGTCCCCAGAGAGCCAGGGATTGAGCACAGGTGTCCTGACTCTCCACGTGATGCTGCCCTGGGACACTTGAGTAAGTGGCATTTTTCTTTTTCCCTGCAGCGATCAAAGCAGGCTGCGCCTGCCACACCCATGCTGGGGGGAGGAGGGGTGGTAAATGACAAAAGCAAAGATCAAGCCTAGCGGCCGATGAGGAATAGTACCTGGCTCTGCGGAGACACAGAAACCACCCGGTGTCTTTTTATTCTTTGTTTGTGCTGTGCTGAGCACAGAAAGCCATGTGTCTCACCCCAAGAGCCCCAGCTGTTACTGCTACTCAAGTTATCTCTAGCCACCTATCTCTGTCTGAGCCCTCACATACCTGCTGCCCCGTTCTTTATCTAGCTAGCTTTGTATCTGGCCCTTGGAGCCAGTTTGATTTGCACCAGCTGGGCCCTGGCTCCGATGTGACCCATTTACATCAGCCAGGGGTGTGACTGAATTCTCGTTTCCTTCTTGCTCCCTCCAGGATCACAGGGAGGGGAGGATAAGAGTCTCTCTGTGCCTAGCGATGGTTTGCGGTGCTTCAGTCAGCATCGTGCCCAAGTACTTGATACAGGCACACCTTCCCAGGTCAAACTGGCATCCAGTGCCCACAGTAATGAGCCTGGCTTGCCAAGCCAGCTGGAGAGGTCACTTCAGGAGCTGTTCCAGGATAACAGCCAGCCCTGCCCTGACCCTGAGCATTGCCAGGGTGAGAGTGTGTGAGAAAAAGGACAAGTCTACACTGTTGGCAGTGCCTCCAACAGCATAGCGTTGATTGTCCAAGTTTGACTGACAAACATAGACAAGCTCAGTGAAACACAGCGTTAGCAGGAGGTCGATTTGTTAAGACCTACAAGTAGCGTAGCGACAGGGCTGTCCTTGGGGGGTGTGAATGGGGTGATCTCCCTGAGCCCCATGGTTATGTTGGCCCTGCGCTCTGCAGTGCGAGACCCATGCCCCGATGCTGTGCTACACCCTGCTCCCCAATGCCTTCGGCAACAAGCTGAAAGCCACGGGGCAAGAGAGCGAAGCCTGACCTCTGAGCTGGCCCTCTCTGCCCCCAGGGCAGACCAGCAGGCCCAGGGTTGGACCAGGGAAGCAGAGCCCGGCCTCTGGGCCAGCCCGGCCTGCCCCCAGGGAGTGCTGCATAGTGCTGATTCAATGGGAACGCATTTCCGGTCGAATCCGTGCTGTGGGAACCCTGAGGTGAGGCAGCTGAAGGGAGATAAACAAGGTATTTTAAGTACTTTGCGTAACAGCTTTTGATTGCTGTCGAAATCCCCCCACAGTGTAGACCAGATATAAGAACCCCCATCCCAAACACAGTCGACACCAGTTTGCAATGACAGAAAGATCATTGCAGCCAGAGCAGCAAATTTCCCTCAGAATCAGATACCAGCAGGAATATTGAGCAGAATGAATGGGCTACACCTCAATACTGATGGGGAAAAATGGGCTATCGGGGTTTTTCTTAGCATGTTGGCTCATTAAAAACTTGCCTGTGCCTTTACTGAACAAACGAGACACTCACAGTTATTTTTCTCCGGGGTGTTTGGAGACCATAATGACTGCAAGTATTTTTAATTGCTCAGGTCAATTAGAGAAATTCAAGCAGGATTTTGCTTTCTGTTACATTTACTGCACGCACACAGAGAACTCTGATAAAAACATACAATACCCTTGTTGAAAGATAGCAACTTTTTCGAATCCAGCCCCTTAGCACACGAGAGAGAGAGAAAACAGGCTGCTCCCTTACCCCACCCTACTCCAAGCAGGGTCTCTGCAGACTGACTCTGCTGAAGGCCCAGATCGAAGGCTTCTCTCCAGAGGCCCCTAGCCTGTTAGCAGGACCAGGAAAACCCTTGCACTTGTAGTGACAGCTTTCTAACACACCATCTTGTCACCCCAGGATAAGTTACGGCTGCAGAAATACGGCACCTCTTTGGCCATAAAGCCATCTTTATGACACTCAAATGTATTTGCACAGACTCTAAAACGTAACTTGTAAAGCATCTATCTTACTTTCTCTCTCCAGACTATCTTCTTTTCTGTTATGTTTTGAAAAGGCAGATGAATATAATAAGTTGTGCCTGCCGCAATAATTATTTGAAGTCTTCAGCAGCAAGTTGTAAATGACAGGTGTTAAACCCACGTGGGTCAAAAAGGCAAACAAACCACTTGGACCTTATCAAAGAGCAGAATAACAGTCTGGCAGGGGGAAAAGATTATCTGTACAACAAAGCCAGGAGGATGTTGGTGGATTAAAGACAGTCCTGACTTGAAAGGAATGTCTAAGATCTCTTTATTCAGGACCCAAAAGGCTGATGCTGTGGATCCTTATCATAAGCTGTAAAAGTGGGGACTTTCTCCCTTCTGTCTTTATAGCTGAAAATTGCCTTTAAATTTTACAGATTCCTTATTGAGAGGAAACGTCTCAGAGCGCTCTGAAAGGCTTTCTCCCACCCCTTTTAAAAAAGACTCCAATGCCTGAGAAAAGGTTTGCAGAGGATATGGCTGACTTCTCCTGAGCTTCTGTTTTCTCTCTATGGCACACGGTGCTTTGATTGCTCCTTCCCTGCTTGAAGCTGGCTCTAGCACAGCATTTCTCAGATGTGGCCACCATGGCAACATGCAGACACCAGGGGCTTTTCTTGTGGCCACAACCTCCTGGGCAGTGACTGGTGGGGGAGAAGCAGCGCCCCCTTCTCTGGAACCACCAGTAGGTGTTGGGGTGGCAATACCCAGCTGTGGAGCTTTGGATTCCATCCCCAGCCCCAGGATCACCACTCCCCTGCATCATCCCTTGGTCCGTTGCATCCTCTGGTCCCTCACCTGGCTCCTGGCTGCCTCTTCCTAACCTATTCCATTGCCCTGACTCCTGCTGCATCCCTGTGCACCTCCCTATCCAAGGTTTATTTATCCCCCAGCTTGCTAGTGCTGAGGAAATCTGCTGTGAAAATGCTATTTGTATGTTTGTTAATATCAATTTTCACTGCCTCCTAGCTAGCTACCAAGTCTGCCTCTCTGAAACATCATATGAACAAACCTACCTACCAATAGCAGGTCACAACAGCAGACTTACCAGCTAGGAAGTCTAAACAAAAAAGAGAAAAAGAAACAACAAAAGACAAGAACATGAAGAATACTTGATTTTTGTTTCCATTCTGTCTAGGTCAAGACAGAATAGAGAAAAGTGTGCATTATTTTTATTATTGATTTCGCAAATGAAAGAACCCCCTAAAACAACCTTATATAAATAAATGGCAATCATTTGGACACATCTAGGAGCATGTTTGTTTATTTTTACTAAAGTTAATTGAGTATTTTAGGAAAAATTGTCACAGTGGCCACCAGGAAGAGTTGGTGGCTGTACTCTGAGGCCACCAAACATTTTGTTGGGAAAATCTATGTGCAAGCTTCTTTTGAAATGTCTGTGCAAATCCTTTGTCAAAAGCTCCTAATGTCACTGATATGTAAAAGCTAAGATGCTGTGTGGCATGGAATCCAATATCCTCACTAGCCTGCTGTCTAACCAAGAAGCCGTTGGAGTATAGACTACCGATCACCTTTGGGGAATTACTTTGAGTATTTCTACTCTTAACAGACTCTGCTTCTGAGATTTGGATGTAGACAAGCCCTTGGAAAGACAAGAACCTGCTCTCCAAAGACCATGATGGAGAAGAGACACAATATGGCTATTCAGACATTTCAACTCTCTTTAAGAATTAATCATGCTGATATGGAAAGTTTGGACATACTTGAGGCAGACTGGAAACAGCTGTCAAGCCCTTTTGAAGTGAATGGGATAGCTCTGAAAACAGTCTACATTTTACTGTTATCATTACGGTTAAGAACTTCTTCCATTATACAGGTGATTTTTCTCAAACCTGCTGCACTATTTAGATGGACTTGAAAGGGGATGTGCCATATGGGGATGAAAGGTAAGATAGTTAAGCCAAATTTTGGGTCACTCGCAGTTCCTGAGATATAACCACCTAGAAAAAAGGCTTTCCTTAAGATTGACTGTCTTTATCAATCTTTTAAACAGATTTAGGTATCAACCCCAAAGTGTCTTAATTGTTTATCACCGAGACCCTCAGTGTTCAGCACCCAATCCCCCTTTGGGGAACAGTGACACTGTGTTCACCCTGGTGTCCACACCTTACACACAGCTGCAATACCTTTTGTCCATGGTATACCGGGGTAGGTATCACTTGAAAACTCATCATTTGCTGGTCCTCGTTGTCCTGCTCAACTGTGTGTAGTAACATTGCATGTGGCAGGAGAAAATTCCTCTGCACGGAACTATTAACGCATGTCCACTTCTAAACTGAGGGGAGCAAAATACTGAATTTGCACTGAAGCAGGAAACAGAATCACCAGACAGGCTGGGACAGATGAGGAAAAAACGGTGGGAACATCCTTCCACTAAGATTCTGTCACCTGAATCCCTGTTGCAAGTGGCTTCAAGTGGGGGACAGACACTATGAAAAAGGACAAACACCCCAAGGGATCCTTTTCCTTCTCTCTGCCCATCAGATTCACAGCCTCAGAAGCCACAAAGAGAGCATTTGTTGTACTACAGATGGGGTCCTGCCAAAGGAAGCTGGGTGAGTAAAACAGATGAAAGCCTGTGGTGAGAAACTTTGCTGGAATTTGCTATAGTCTGCAAAGTTGGCCACCAATTGAATTTTAACTTTACTTTCTTGTAACCCGTTCCGACTTTTATACCTCATGACTTGTGGTCACTGAAAATCTCTCTTTTTCCAGTTAACAAGTTTGCTTCATTATTTTCTCTAATTAGGGAGGTTAAATGGATGTGCCTGTGCCCTTTGGGGTGGAAGTTTCCACACTTTTATTTTTTCAAAAGCAATAACGGACTAAAGCTGAACTTGGACAGTGCAGGAGAGGGTTGGGCCATATAGGCCGTCTGGTTCTGGGGGAGGTCTGGACCTGAGATTGTGCTGGGGTCACCCCGCAATATAACCCAGGCTCGTAGGAGCCCAGGGGGGCTGGCTGGCTGCAACAGACACACAGACATAGCCAGGAGTGACTTGCATGCTGATGGCTACTTGTGAGCAGTTCAAGCTGGAGGGCAGAGAAACAAAGCTGTGCAAGGGGCATCCAGCTACTCATCAGTCTGGGCTATATGTGGCTGTCACCAGGCTCAGCACTGGAAACCTGGCCCCAAAAGGAGACATGACAGGACCCATCTTCCCACAGCAGAACTGAGGATAGGATCAGGGAGCTGTAATTCTGTAGCTGGTGCCAGATACAAGAGCGCCCACCACCTGCATGACAAGAATTAAATATTTCTCTTTACAGAGGATGTTTTTCTTGTTCCACAATCATGTGAAAAACATTCATCGGGGACAATGGCACCTTGTAAGGCCTGAGCCATCCATATGCACCCAGAAAAATGGAGTGGGGGAAGATCCTTGAAAAGACCCTCCAAGAGCCCAAGGAAAATTGGACACTCAGCCCCTGGCATACAAAAGCTGGGGTCTGTGCAAAGGCTCCAGAAGGAGAGAAAGCTCACCACTGAAGATATTGGCATCTCCCCTGGCCTGTGGCAAGCACCCTGGACAGTGGCACGCTGGCTGTAAGGGCATTGCTGGGCACAGGCACATGCTGCCCTTGCCCCAAATATTTTCCCCAGATCCCTGATTTGTACTGATAGCTGGGCTAACACAGGCAGTCAGCTGACAGAGGCAGGCTACTCTGCTCAGCCTCAAATGCTTGGAGCTGGGGACATGACATTTTTAAATCTCCTGTAGTGGCCAGCAGCTGTGGGTTGGGTCCTCCTTTGACCCCAAAGGGTGAGTGGGGGGTGGGTGGGATTAGGAGCCTGTGAGGGGCTTATCGGGTTGGGGAAGGAAAGCTGGTGGAGGTGGCAGAGGCTACTGAAGCAGGAGGGAAGCCAGTGGTGGCAAGGGCTGCTGGGGGTATCATCGGGAGGTGGTGAGAGGCCATTGTACAGGGGAAGGAAGCCAGTGATAGTGGAAACTACTGGGGGTGTCAAATGGTGCTCCAGAAACTGGTAAGCAGCAGGAAGTTGTAACTACTCTCTGCTATGGTGGTCATTTGTGTGTTTAACGCTCTAAGATTAGATGAGCGCAACTTCCTCTGTGTGGCCTTAAAATCAACCAGAAACTGAAGCTAGTGCAGAATGCCTCAACTGCCTTGTTAAAGAGAGTGTCCTTTCACAAGAATAGGTTAAGCAATTCTCAGTGACCTGCACTGACTTCCTGAGAGTGTGAACTTTAAAATTGGTCTCATTTACCTGCTTGAAAGACCACCTCTGTTTTCATGTCATTGTGATTAGTTTACCTAAAGCTCCACTCATATAAATGAGAAGGGACTGGTTATGGGATGTTCTCTGTAGTGTTCTGGTAGCATCTGGTATTTGCTACTGTCTTCCTTCTCTCCTTCCCCTGTCTAAATGGTTTAAAATTAATACTTTTTGGACACGCTGCACATCACCCCCTCTATGAGGGATCTGAAAACAGGAGCATTGTGGGTACTATGAATTGTTAGAGGTTGTGGCATATTTCCAGGCTGTCTGTGGTAGAAGGGATAGTAGGTTATCCATGCGGGTGGTCCATGCCAACAGGAGTGTATGTAGAGGGTCTTGGTGGCTGGGATATATCAGGAGGTGTAATGAGAAGACATATGGGTTGTAGGCTCTGGGGGATGTGAGGGTATCAGAGTCTCCAAGTAGCCTGGAAATGCAGCGAGGGCAGGGGTGTCTGGTTGTTGTGACATCTGTTCCTGAGAGGTCCTGGATGCCCACGATAGCAGGTTTTGAGGGGGCACTGGAATCAGGCATTGGGGGGCATGTAGTTGCTATCTTCACCTTGCCTTCATGTGGTGGAGAAGCCGGGGGACGCGGGTAGAGGCCCTGGGCTGATGGGAAAGCTGAGGGGGGTTTTGTAAGATGGGTGAGGTGAGGGAAATAGTTGAGGGGAGGGAGGTTCAGAAGCCAGGTGAGGCCAAGGAAATAGCAGGTGGCGGGTCAGAAGCTGGGCAAGGCTGGAGATGGGGGGTTTGGGGCCTGTGCCCTGATTTTTTTTTTTGCTATGCAGCAACTCTCCTACTGAGCGATTGTTTCTTTCCTCTTTTTACTCTCCCCTTTGAGCTGTTTTTTAAGTCCCTCCTGATTCTTCTAACCAGCCTGTCTCCATGGAGATTGGTTCCCTTTCCCCTGAGTTGTAGGCCATCCAAACTCCACCTATAAGGATGGACTGATGCACCAAGAGATCAAAACAAAACCCTCCACCCTCCGCACCACCTATAGGGAGGCTTAAGTCAACCTAACTTACTTCCTGTCCACACTATGCTTTCCTTAAGTCGACTTAAGGAAAGCTTAAGTCGACTAAATAACACCTAGTTTTAGGTCAACTTAAGGCTTAAGTCCACTTCTTAAGTCAACTTAAGCCAGTGTAGATGGCCTAAGTCAAATTATTGCATAAGTTGACCTAGGGTGGGAAGACGAGGGAGCCCTGCATGGCTCCCTGGCAGAAGGGAGCCAAGGTGGCTCCATTGTCCCTGGGGAAGCTCTTGCTCCCTTCTCCCCAGACCCGTGCTTCCCAGCAAGAGGAGCCACAGCTCCTTTTTTGCTGGGAAGCCGTGGTCCTGGGGAGAAGGGCTCCCCAGCCGGGATGCCAGCGGGAGGGAATACCCTGCTGGAGCTCTGGTGGTGAGGGATTCCCCTACCACCTTGGCTGGGGGGTGAAGGAATCCCCACCTCCCCAGCTTGAGCTCCAGTGGTGAAGGAATCCCATGCTGGAGCCCTGGCTGGGGAAGCCGGGATTGCCTTGAATCTGGAGTCCCAGCCAGGGCGGCGGGAGAATCCCTCACTGCTGGAGCCCCAGCGAGGGACTCCCTCCCCGCTGGAGCCCTGGCTGGGGACCCCGGCGGCTCCCTTCTCCCGGGAAGCTGCTTGCTGCTCGTCCCAGGGACAGCCAGCCCTGCACGGCTGGCTCTCCCTGGGGGAAGCCACGGTTCCCCTAGTCTGGGGAGCCAAGGCTCCTTTGGAGCCTCGGCTCTCCCTCGACCCATCCAGTCGATTTAGAGAGTCTAGTGTAAACTCTCTAAATCGACTTAATAAGGTTGACTTAAATTCGACTTAATAAAGTCAACTCAAGAAAATCGACCTAACTTTCTAAGTGTAGACATGGCCATAGAGAGTGATCAACCCCTGTCCTAAGTTAATCCAGACCAGTTCTGTCCCTCCATCCCCAAAGGCATTCTCAGCCTTTGCCTGAAACTGAACTCAGACGGAACTGGCTCCAGATGGGAAGCTGTTGTGGATTGGGAGACGTTTGCTGAAGTTGCAGCACTGGTCTAGAGCAGCTAGAGAGCAGCATCGCACAGCCCTGGGATAGGTGCCCAGCAGCTGGTCTGGCCCTAGGAACCTACTTCAGAACCCCAGAGCTAAGGACAGAGGCTAGGTTTGTGCCAGAACCATGTGATGCCCAGTATTTGGGTCTACTTGCAGCAGGCCTGCTCAGTGGGGCCTGAACAGATGCAACTGGTGTGATGCCTCCAATTCTGCAGATACAGCTGGAGCAGGAAATGCAGAGGACGAGTCACCTAAAAGACGTAAGTGCCATTCACACAGACATTGGGGGAAGGATGTGGCTTTTGACTGAGACCCTCAGAATCATACAGCAAGCACTGGGGCTGCTTCTGTCTCACGTTCAAGATGCTGGGGATAAGGCCACTTGGTGAGGAACAGCCCCACAACCTGGGGCTCTGCACAGCTGGCACCATGCACATCTGGGGCCATGGAATGCACAGCTGGGGCCATGCACAGTTGGAGATAGGTCTCCTTAGAATTAAGCACAGGCAGCTCTGCAGCCCATAGGGAGACTCTCTGATGCTGTGCTGGCCCGACGGATGTGGCTAACATTCTCCAGTTCAGGTTAGATATCAGCCCCTGCACTCACACGAGGGGAGATGCCAATGGGGCTGTGACATGCTTCACTCCACGTACACCTTTGTGATGTGACGTTTGTGTACTTCCTGTTCACTCTTAGAGTGTAACCATGTAGGGCCTAATGCTAAGTGTGCCATGGAAGGTGTTTTTGGAATGCTTATGGCATGTTGAACATCACTGTTATGGGAACAAGTTCCCTGCAACATCATAACCATTGAGAGATATGTAACTACGTTATGTCATATTCCCAAATGTGTGTCTCATATGGCTTGGATGGATGCAGGCAAATGCATAAGTGTTATTTCTTGCCTTGCAGAGGCATGCCTACAGGAACAATGTAACCTAAGCACCCTGGCTCAAGAGGGGAAGATCATCTGCCCGATTCCGGACGTGGACAATCACCTGACCCCGGGGAGGGGGGGGGGGGAGAAAACCTGCAAAAAGAAAGAGACCCCTTTGAGGCTCTTCCTATGGATTCCATCTTCTAAGCAACATCAAGGACTGACACCTACCCACAGAGTGGGGGAGTGGTTGTAGATCATCACAGTCAAACCTGTGTGGGTAAGAGCCATGGATTGTAACAAGGATCATAGTTTAGGATGTGAGTTATTTTTTATTTGATTGTGGTTCTCTCCTTCTCTGATTAACCAATTGATTTTAGGTTGGTTTGATTTATAGTCACTTAAATTTTTCTGTGGTCTATAAACTTGTGTTTATCCAAAGCAGTGCTGTGTTAAATGAGTATGTGTAAAGGCCTCACTGAGAGCAAGGCTGGTACATATCAATTTCTTTATTAAATTGACAGACCAGTGTAAAATGATTTTGAAGCATGCAGAGAGCATACACTGAACTCTACAAGATAGTATCCCCAAGGTTGCATCTGGGCCTGGGGGTGTTTGTTGGGGGACTATCCCATGAGTGGCTAGTGAGAATAATATTCCACTGGTTGAGGGACCAGTTACACACAGGTAGCTGGGCATGAGCTGTCCCAGGAGTGGGGGTTCGTACAGCAAGGCAGGGTAAGTCGAAGCCTTGGAATGGAGAAATGGGGTGTGACAATGGCACACCAGTGCAGATTGCAGGAGGGAAATATCACAGGGGTCTACAAAGAGCTACTGTGGATTGCAGGCCTCAGCTGAGATGCCACAGCATTCCCTGCCACCCATCACTTCCTTGATACCAGACCTGGGGCCTGATCAGAGTCGATCCCCTCAGAGTGGAAAAACCCAGCTTCCATTCCCCATCACCATGAGAAGGATGGGCTAATGTATAGAGAGTGGCTGGATCTCAGTTATTTTTTACATAGGAACAGCCAAAGTGGGTCAGACCAAAGTTCCATCTAGCCCAGTGTCCTGTTGACAAGTGCTTCAGAAGTAATGACTAGGCTAGGTCACCATCCAGTGATCCATTTGTAACACCCTGCTCTGTCAGACAACTCTAACTGCTGGGTTTAACTGCTGAGTGACTGTTGCTCCTCTGGCCTGGATGACAAAGATCCTGGAGGGATCCTGGAGGGAAGGAAACACTCACAGGGATGGGATCTCATCAAACTCTGGGTTGACTCCAGCGGACAGAGGATTGGGCCAAAAGAAATCTGAGGAGGTTCAACAAGAAGTGCCAAGTCCTGCACTTAGGATGGAAGACCCATACACTGCTACAGACTGGGGATCAACTGGCTAGACAGATGTTCATCAGAAAAAGATGTTGAGATTGCAGTGGACAGAAGCTGTATATGAGGCAACAGCATGTCGTTATTGCCAAGAAGGCTAACGACATATTGGGCTGCATTAGTAGGAGCATTGCCAGCAGCTGGAGGCAAATGATTATTCCCCTCAATTTGGCAGTGGTGAGGCCACATTTGGAGTACCCTGTCCAGTTTTGGGCTCCCCACTACAGAAAGGATGTGGACAAATTTGAGAGAGTCCAGTAGAGGGCAATGAAATAATTAGGGGCTGAGCCACATGACCTATTAAGAGAGGCTGCAGAAGAAAAGAATTGGGGGTTGGGGGTGGAATTTGGTAGCAGTCTTCAACTCCCTGCAAGGGGGTTCCAGGGAGGATGAAGCTAGGCTGGTTTCAGGGGTGACAGATGACAGAACTAGGAGCAGTGGTCTCAAATTGCAGTGGGGGAGGGCTTGGTTGGATCACGGGCATTGCTGGACATGAGTCTACAGGGCCTGTGCCCTGAATGTCTTCCCCCGGGTCCCATGGAACTGACAGCCTGTCTCTGTTTGCTCTGCTGACATAGGCAGGTTACCCTACTCACCCACATGTGCTTGGGAACTGGGGCTAGCTGGGGCGGAGGGGGCATTTTTAATTCCAACCCTTGGTGCGCCCAGGCATGCAGCCCAGAGCAGAAAAGAATATGTAAAATGCTGGATGGCCCTGGACCAAGCCAGGGAGTGGCTTTCCGTGTCTGAGTGTCAGCACATTTGGCTTCAGAGGACAAATGTGCTCCTGCTGGGCCAAGTGAGGGGCTGCTGCGAGGAAGCAGGAGACATCCCAGGCAAGGGGCTGTGGGGCAGGGAAGGGGGGAAAGAAAATGGGAGTCAGCAAGGGGCTGTTCAGTGGTAGCAGGAGTCAGGGTTGCAGGGAGGACTAAGTGAGCTGGGGCCGTGGGCAGGGGAGCGTGAGCCAGGACTACAGGCATAAGCGAGGCTGTGGGCGGGGAAGCAGGAGCCAACAGAGGAGGCAGAAAGCGGAGCCAGGCTGGGTGATCCAGAGCGGCAGGCAGGAGCCAGGCTGGGTGAGCCGTGGCTGTGGGCGGGGAAGAAAGGAACCGGGACTGCGGCTGGAGGCAGAGCATTGGGAGCTGGCCAGCAGCAGCCGGCTAGCCCGGGGGCGGGGCGGGTTTGGGGGCTGGCCGCTGCCCCACACAGGGACCCTGGCTGCGATCGGGGTAGGGCCGGCCCCGCTGCTAGTGCCTCGGCCGGGGCAGCTCCTGCCAGCGGCCCGATCCAGCCTGGCACGGCCTGGGGCTGTTTGACTGGCGCAGCTTAGGGCCTGGGGATGCTAGGGGGTGGGAATGGAAGGAGAAGAGGGGCAAGGAACTCTGGGGGGCTGTGTGCCCCGAATGTTTGGGGGGGCAGCAATGCACCTGCCCCCACCTGTGCCCCCTCCCTCCGCGATCCCCGGCCCACTACCCCTACCTATCCCCCACCCTCCCGCGGGGGTAGCCTTGATTGCTGGGGGCAGAGCGGGCCCACCCTTCCCCCCTCCACCGTGGGGTAGGGTGGGGGCCCTCCCCAGGGCCCTGCTCCCCCCAGGGACGGCCCTGGCAGCAGCTATTTGAGGGGGGGTATTGGGAGCCTAATATGGATTGTTGGGGGCACATGGTGGCCCTTTTATCCTTGCCTTCACATAGCTGGGGATGGCGGCCCTAGGCTGGCAGGGAAGCTGAGCAGGTTTCAGAAGCCAGGAGAGGAAAGGGAAATAGCAGGGAGCTCAGAAGCTGGGCAAAGTCTGTGGTGGGGGAGAGTGTTGGGACCTGTGCCCCACATCTTTTTCCTATGTAACAATGCCACTGGCTAACTGTATGCTGTACTGCCCATGGTGAATCCCATCCCCATCTCTGCCTCAGTGTCCCACACCCATGGAATAGGGGTGAAGATCCTGGGCTGGTTTGCGTAAAGGGCTTAACATCCATGCAGCCGTAGGGCATGATCTGTATGACTTTTCTGTTCAATTTTGCAATGTAATTGTGTGATTTGATGCCAAATATGCTCTACCAGGTTCCTTTGTGAATGCTCACAACATATTCTACATAATTACCATGGTGCCATATTTCCTAGAGCAACATGTGTGTACAGATGTGAAGCATGTTACAGGGTTCGGACTCTCAGGACTATCTCTAGTACAGAAGCTGGAGAATTATGTAACAAAGGGAATGCTAGTGCCCTCCCTGGCTCAGGTAGAAGTAAACAGAATCACACAGGAGCACAGAGGAGGAGAGACTATCAGGAGTTTGTAAAAACAAAGACACAGACTGTTTGGAGGAGAAGCTGCAGGCTTTCACCTGGAAGACTCCATCTTGCAACCAACTTCAAGCAAGATTTGGTCCCCCCCCTTGTAATAGGCAGAGAATGGCTGTAAAATACCAAACAGCCAAACACCTTGTGGATAATCTTGGACTATGAGGTCAGTTTAGGTAGAGATGTTAGATTAGAATGTGGTTTATACTTTTTATTTGATAGTGGTCACTCCTGACTCTCTTATAGCTGTGTGGTCTTTAGAAGGTATGGATGTGGGAGTGTGGGCACAATCTACTTCTTTTTTAAGTGATCGGATTTGAGACTCGGGTGATTTGGGGTGGGTCTCAATCCCTGAAAGGCGGTGGCTCCCTGTGTGCTATTTGGGGCTAGGGTGCTCACTTAGAGACCAATGCCTGTGTGGTTAGTGGATTTACGCACTCTGCCCAGGACCAATTGCATGCTGGTGGTTACTGTGGAAGTGTGGCAGGCTGCTCCTCAGATCCGGTCTGTTGTGCCGCTATGACCCCTTAAACCCCACTCCTGAACCCCAATTCACCCCACCCTGCCAGATGACTACTCACTCCTGAGTCAGTCCACACCAGCCACCTGCGTGTAATTGATCCTGCTCCTCCCAGTACCTATTGCCCCAGGTACAACCCGCCACCCATTACGACTCCACTGCTCAAACTCCAACCACACAGAGCACTCTCTGCCCTCTGCTCCAGGCTACTCTGTACACCTCAGATGTGGGGCAGGCACATGGGGCTCTCCGGAGCCCATGGATGGAGCAGGAGGACGGGGACACAGAGGCCTGGCTCCAGAACTGGGATAGTGAAGGGGACATGATGGTCCCAAACTCCCTTCCTTCCTTCACCACCTGTTCTTGTTTATCCTCCTCCCATTAATCCCCCGATAGACTTCGTTGCCGCCCCAAACATTTCTCTTCATGTTCCCCCTCACTTCTCTGCCCCACTCCATCCCCCCCCTCATATTCTTTGATTTTCCTCTGTGATAGGAATAGGCTGGGAGGGAAAACTGAGTCACAAGCAGAGCAGTGATTTCCTCTAGGTCCTTCTGGGTATCAGTGGCAGGACTGGATATAAAACGCAGGTGTTTTCATTTCTCACTGGGAGCCTCATACCCTGACTTTCCAGCTGGAGCAACAGATGCTCAGATTTCGAAAGGACAGCATTCTCAGGCAACAAGCCTGTGTGTGAGGGATAGGGTGTCCCACTGGCAGCACGGAGCGTTGTGAACCCTCTCATGGCCCTATCTCTGCATCAGTTTCCTACAGATATGCAATGGAGAGGAAGATACTGGCTTGGTCAGTGTAAAGGGGTTGTAGGGGCCCGGGGTGGAAGTCGGGTGCTGTAGCATGGCAGAGGGGCACTGCAGTGCTGATGGTTCATGAAATGACCTGCTGTATGGAGCAGTGGGTGAAGGGGGGAGGAGTCAAAGACATGAGCTATGCACTGCACGCCCTTCTGGGACAGTGTCCCATATGTGATCATGGGGCTCTGGGCACTTCCAGCCCCTGTAGAGACTTTGGCTGAAAGCAGATTTGCCAGAACTCAAACAAAAACTCTTGTGTCCTATTTCCCGCTTCATAGCCAGCAAGACCCTCTGTCACAGGGCAGGACTGGAGTCAGCCCCCACCTCTGCCAAGGGGAAGTGCCTCATATGCCATCCCTGGCCACCAGCTCTGGGTTCCCTCAGCTGGCCTGTCCTCATTTCTGGGGCCAGATATCCACCACGGCCCTTGAGAAGCTGTTCCTATGGGTGATTGCTCTCAGTCTTAAAAAGTGACACCTTATCTCCAGTCTACATTTGTCTAACTTCAGCTTCCAGCCACTGGATGAAGTCAGACCTCTCTCTGTTAGACTGAAGAGCTCATTCATACCCCAGTCTTTGTCCCCTAATCCCCCTGGTGGGTGAGAGGGGAGATCAGAAGCAGCACCCCACATGAGACACAGTATTGCTGTTCACACCACTCCCACCTGAACCCCACATACCCTGCCCTGGCACCATACCAGTATGGGTGTCTGTCAATCATTTCTCACCACCTCCTAGCCATGCTTTCATCAGCAATGGGGAGAGGGTTTAGGGGAGTGGGATTTCTCTGTATCAACTAAAGCACAGCCAACCGTTCTGCTTTAGCAAGTGTGCATTTTATTGCAAGAAGCAGCAAAAGAATCTAGCTCTGCCATCATTACTCAGTCTAATACAATCTTTATCTCACACCCCCACTTCCCAGCCCAGAAAGAACTGGGTCTATTATTAGTACAATCTACTAATTGCATCACCTTAGCATCTCAGGGCCCTAGTCATCATTCAGGGTCACATTATTACATTAGGGGCAGCAGAGGGTTGGGTGGGGAAGGGGGCATTTATATTTTGCCATTTATTGCCAATGGTTTCAAGGGGTGTGCTCCAAAGCAGGTGCCTACCTGATTTTCTGCTGAGCTCTTTTTGCAACAGCAGGGTGGGGATGGCATCCAGGATCACAGGTGTGGGGAATGGGGGCGGGAGGGGGGGCAGCAGTACGGCTTAAGCACAGAGGAGCAGGAGGACTCAGAATCCCCTCTGCACAGCTTTCAGGCATTTGCATTTTGATGGTGATTCATAGTGCACAGGCCGTTCGTCACGGCAGGCCACACAGATCCTCATCTGCTTCTTGTTTCCCTTATATTTACAGTCGGTCGATCTGTACAGTGACGTCAAGCTACACTTTGTAATCGTGAAGGACGAATTGCTGCAGTACAAATTCCCATTGCGTTGCCTCCTTGATTCGCAGATAGCAGTGATCTCCTCGAGCGACGCATGGATGAAGGTATTGATTTTTTTGCATCGAGATGCTGTCATGTTCCTACACGGCATCATGTAATTGCAGTAGCTGGTGGGGTCATCCTCCCACTTTGGCTGGGAGTCGACATGCTCCCTCTTGAAGTCTTCAAACGTCTTCTCTACTGAGGCTGCAGCTGGGCAGGCTGGCCAGTGGACAATCAGTAGCAGGAGGACTGAACCCACCATCATCTTCATCGCAGGCTGGAGGAGAGAAAGGGTGTGGCTGAAGTGAGTTGGGAAAATGAGACCAGCACACTGACACCCGTCAGGAAACTCATCTTATTTGAAGGCTCATGCATGCTGAAGGCTGCTGCACCAAAATGGGCCAGTATCTCTCAGTCACATAGCATAAAGTGTTTAAATGTGCGGAGAGAGGTCCTGCTGCAGGTGGCACAAGCCAGAGTTTCCCTTCACCCAAGACATGTCCTAGCCATTTTCGAGCTGATCTGCCAGTGTCCCTAGAACTGACAGGCCATCCGTTCATTAAAAGCAGGGGCTTTTGGAGGGGCTGGATCCCAGAATTCCCATTCCTTGAATGACCCTGGCAGTGCCCCAGTTTCTGTTGTGCCACAGAAAACATGAAGGTGCCCTGCCCAGGAGTGAGGGTTTTAGAGCACTGAGAATGCTTGCCCACCAGAGCATTACCCTACCAAACTTCCCCCGCTTGTAAGTGTGTCTCCACACTGCAGTGCGCACCTGGGATTCATGGAACTCCAGTCGGCTGAGCCCTGTTGGGGAACCTCCTGGCTTGAGTGTCTACATTGTATTTTAGCTTCAAGAGGCATTGGGGAGCAGAGGGCAGGGGAAGGGAAAGGGCAACTATAGTGTAGCTATAGGAACTAGGGGGCAGTAGCATGTGAACTAGATAAATTACTCCAAATTGATTTCAGTCACAATTTAAAGATAACGTTTGGGGTTTTTAGATGACTCTCTTGGTCAGTTTTTTTGGCCAAAGGGACCACTCGTGATCATCTCTTATGATCTTCTGCCTAATACACCTATACAATCGAATCTGGAGAATCCTGCCTGCAAACTGTTGCTACTACTGGCACTTAAATAGTTCTTTCGGAAAGACAGCTGTGTCCGTTAGAAACCACAATGATTAACCAGTTAGGAATCCCAATGATTCACCCAGCCCCTAGCTCATTTATCTCCATGGTTTGTTACCCTCTCTTAAAAATTTCCACTTTATTTCTAACCAGCTTCTCCTTTCAGTCACTGGGTCTCATTCTGTGCTTTTGCTGTCAGATTAGAAAACTGCCTAATTGTTCTAAATCATCCCCCAGATAGGCCCCTAGGGATCATGATCCAGCCACCTTTGAACCTCTGTCGAGTCAGGTCTTAAAAACATCTAAGGATGGAGATTCTTTCACCTCTCTAGGAAACCCATTCCAGTGCTTTACCACCCTCCAAGTGAAAAAGCTTTCCTCATATGCAACGGTAGACGGTGGTGGCACATGACCACAGGATGGGCGCCTTCTGGTGTTAGTTCTGGGGAATTCACACAAGTGGCCCCCTTATCCAGTCTTCAGTGCCCTGTCCTCTCTATAGACTCTAGTCCCGAGTCTAGTTCAAGGACCTCAGCCCTCCAGCTGAGTCCTTGTTAGTTCCCCCACAGGCGAGCTCACAGTCCTTGCACTGCCTACTGGCGGCCTGGGGAGATGGGAGGGACCCAGGTCGGCCCACTTCTCTGGGCCCCAGCTCAGGGACCCTATGCACCCCAACCGGGCTATGCCTCAACCCCCAACTCAGTCCATCCACAGTTTATCAGGTTCCTTGGACCACATCCACACCTCCCCAGGTACCTTTCCGCCCTTGTATCAGTGCGCTCTCCTTGGTCTTAGTCTTGGTCCTGGTCAGACCCCTGCCTCTGTAATTCAGCCAACAGCCTTTTACTACCTTGATAGCCAGAGGAAGACTTTTGTAGAGCTAGAGCTGCAGCCTACTTATAATCAGGCTCCTTGATCCTGATTGGTCCAGCAGCCACCAGCTTCCATTGGCCACTCTTTTCTGCAGGGCTTTCAACTCCTTCAACACCAGAGTGGGGTAATTAGCCCACTACACCAATCTAAACCTCCTCCATTTCAACTTGAGAGCATTGTTCCTAGTTCTGTCATCTGCCACAACTGAGAACAGCCTAGCTCCATCCTCCCTTGAATCCCCTTTGTGGTAGATGAAGGCTGATTTCAAATCCTCTTCACTCATGGAATCATAGAACCATAGAAACTAGAAGGAACCATGAGAGGTCATTGAGTTCAGTCTCTTGCGTGCATGGCAGGACAAAGTACTCTCTTAGGCCATCCCTGACAGCTGTTTGTCTAATATGCCCTTAAAAGCTTCCAGTGTAGGAGATTCCACAACTTGCCTAGGCAACTTATTACAGTGGCTAATCACCCTGACAGTTAGGAATTTTTTTCTAATGTCCAACCTAAACCTCCCTTGCCGTAATTTGAGCCCATTGCTTCTTGTCCTATCCTAGGCAGTTAAGGAGAACAATTTTTCTCTCTCCCATTTGTAATAGCCCTTTAGGTACTTGAAAACTGTTATCATGTCCCTCCTCAGTCTCCTCTTTTCTAGTCTAGACAAATCCAGCTCTTTCAATCTTCCCTCATAAGTCAAGTGTTCCAGACCTTTAATCATTCATGTTGCTCTTCTCTGGACTTTCTCCAATTTGTCCACATCTTTCCTGAAATTAGGCACACAGAAATGGACACAATACTTCCATTGAGGCCTAATCAATGTAGAGTAGAGCGGAAGAATTACTCATTGTGTCTTTCTTACAACATTCCTGTTAATACATCCCAGAATGAGGTTTGCTTTTTTTTTTCAACAGTGTTACACTGTTGACTCGTATTTAGCTTGTGAACCACTATGACACCCAGATCCCTTTCCACAGTACTCCATCCTGGGCTGTCATTGCCCATTTTATATGTGTGCAATGGATTGTTCTTTCCTAAGTGGAGTACTCTGCAGTTATCTTTATTGAATTTCATTCTGTTTACCTCAGACCATTTCACCAGTTTGTCCAAATGATTTTGAGTTGAGATCCTATCCTCCAAAGCACATGCAACCCCTCTGAACTTGGTATCATCCACAAACTTTAAAAGTGTACTCTCTATCCCATCATTTAAATCATTGATGAAAATATTGAACAGAACCAGACCCAGAACCGATCCCTGCAGTACCCCGTTCATGCCATTCCAACATAACTGTGAATCATTGATAACTACTCTCTGGGAGTGGTTATCCATCCAGTTTTTGCACCCATATTATAGTTACTCCATCTAGGTTGTACTTCCCTAGTTTGTTAATGAGAAGGTGATGCGAGACTGTATCAAAAGCCTTACAAAAGTCTAGATATATCAGATCTAATGCTTTCCGTCTATCTACAAGGCTTGGTACCCAATCATAGAAAACTATCAGGTTGGTTTGACAAGATTTGTTCTTGATAAATCCATTCCGATTATCACTTACCATCTTATTCTCTTCTAGATATTTGCTAATGGATTCCTTAACTATTTGCTCTATTATTTTTTCTGGTACAGACGTTAAACTGACTGTTCTGGCCAAATAAAGTAACCTGTGACAGTCCCCTCCTGCAGTCTGGACTGGTGTGCCACTGTGCCTCTTGATTGCTCATTCCTGGATCCTGACTTATCCTGCTTTTCTAGGTGGATCCCCACTAGGTCAGCCTACACCAGCCTCTGCATGTAATCAGTTCCAGGCAGTGGATGTGCGCTCCTTAGTCACTCATGGGATGGTCCCCTAGCAAGGACCCCAACCCCCACATGCCACCCTGGGAACTTCCATCCTGCAGGAACTGGGAACCTTCGCTGATCCTTCAGGCTCATTTTATTCCATTCCATCAGTTTAAAAATGAGACTGATATGCATCACATAGATAGAACATACACTAGTTTATCGATTAAAACATGATTTTAAGGGAGTATATAGCAAATCAGTGCACAATCAATTAATCAAGCAGTCAAGCAAAATTAATCAAGCAGTCAAGCAGTTTATCACTACCAAATCAAAAGAAATATACATTCTAAGCTAAACAAACAAGGAGTCTTATGGCACTTTTAAAGACTAACACATTTATTTTTCACATGCACTTTCATGGGCAAAGTCCCAGTTCATTGGATGCCAGAGTGGAGAAAACTTACAATGACAAACACTTACAGTATGGGAGGGAAAGATAAATCCTGTGGTTTCACTGCATTGTTAGTCTTGCTAGTCTTTAAAAGTGCCACAGGACTCCTTGTTTGTTTTGATGAAATAGACTAACAAATAGACAGACTATTGTCCCCCCTCACCCCCACTCCTTTTTTAAACTTCCTAAACTAAATGAAGCTAAAGTACACTGTGTTAGTCCATTCCAATCTTACCGAAATGGCTGGCAGATGGTAATTTTGCATCCTAGTCATTCTGGCTATGTAGATAGGTCCAATGCTTTTTTGAATTGTTTGAAGATGGATTTTTCCTGCTTAAAACCTCCAGCTGTTTAAAGTTCTTTTCTTTCTCTTCCTCCTTGTGGTCAGGTGGTTCACTTTGTTCAGAAAGGCTGGGTGATCTCCCCTTTTCAGCCAACGTGCTACAGACATTCAGCTAGACCATTGTTATGCATATTTCTTCTGGATGTATGTTTGCAGCCCTGATTACTTGCCCCTATTTGAGCCCTGTGAAATCCTTTTGGGGCATGTTTCATATCTTTATACATGTATGATGTTGCACGAAATATGCTACCATACTAGTAATATAGAACATGCCATGAGCATTAAGAAAAAATACCACATGGGATGTTTTGCATTAAACCACACCATTACCTTACAAGGATGGATAAGAAAGATACACAGATCACATTACAGGGCTGTAGTTGTAGGGAGGGGTGTGACATATCACATGCCCTTTTAGAGCACCAATTCAACCTGTCCTCCTTTGACAAGGTACTGGACAGCTCCAGATGTGTGGACTACTGCAGTGTGGGGGAGTTTGCACTGGTCTTTACTGAATTTTATTTTGTTGAGTTTAGACTCTAACACTGAAGAGACTGTCAGACAAGGTTTTTCACTTTGCAGACACTCTGCAGCAAGAGGAAAGAGAACCAAGGTTGATGTTAAACTGAAACCTCAATTAAAACTTGATATTTTACATTTTTCAACTGGTTTTCTCTTTATCTTTAATAAAAAGTAGGGAGCTTGGATCAGCTTTCACATTCCCAGTCAGAATCCAGCCCAGGCTGGGAAATATAGTGAACCAACCAGGAGACAAAATTCAGTGTTTTATCCTGGTCTCTTACCATTATATTTTAATCAAAAGAAAAAGTTACAGGATGTTTAATGTGGGTTTGCCATGGGATTAAGCAGGCTGTAGCCTATAGATCTAGCTTTCTTGCTTGTATATATTTTCCTCACGTATAGTTTAAGTATAGATTTAAGTTTCCTTATTAGTTTAAGTATTGTTTTATGATAACAAAATCATAGAATCATATAGACTTAATAATGCTGTAATGCAAGCGCTGCCGGCCACATCCTGCAGGAACGCTAAGCATACAGATGGTTAGGACCTTTGACTCAGAAAAGGGTGAGAAACCTCAAGATGTGGTTATGACTTTAGTACCTCAATAGACAGGAGGTATCAAAAGAGGCGGTGAGGGGGAGGTGGGGAGCAGGGCTGAACTGGCCAAATTATGCTCAGACATGCTTTACAAATCCACCATAAAAAGGGCCAGAAACAACAAGTGTGAAGAACATAGGCTATGTCTACATTTCTAAATTTAGGTTGACTTAGCATGTCTATACTTAAATTTAAAGTCAACTTAGGGGGGGAACTTACAAAGTCGACCTAGAGCGTCCACACTGGATGCCTGGGTCGACTTCTAGGGACTAGGGGGACCTTGGGCAGGTCCACGGGGGCAGGGGGGGCACCCCTTGCCAAGTGCCAGGGGGCTCAGCCTTTGCCCCATTGTACCTGGATACAATGGGGCAAAGGGGGACAGGGACCCTGGCAGGGCATAGGGGCAGGGTGAGCAGGGCTCTGCCCTTCCCTGTGGGGGGGCATGCCAGGATCCCCCGGTACCCCCCTCCTGGCAGTTGACTTAGGGCTACTCCAGGTCTACACTGGCTTAAGTCTACTTGAAAAAGTCGACTTAAGCCTAAAGTCGACCTAAAAGCAGGTTTAATAAAGTCGACTTAATTTTCATAAAGTCGACTTTATTTTCCTTAAGTCGACTTAAGCAGCTTGCTTAAGTCGACTTAAGGAAACTGTAGTGTAGATGCAGGATAAATTAAGTCGATTTAAGCAAGCTTAAGTTGACTTAATTTACAAGTGTAGATGCACCCATTCTGTCAGAACCATCCGGAAAGAAATCGAGTATATTTGTAAGATGTCATTAATATACACAAACTTGCCAGTTTATAGGAGATGTGTACCATGAGCAGGGCTGGATTAACCAGTCTGGGGGCCCTGGGCTGCCCCCCACTGTGCAGCCCCCCCATGGGTGATTGCAGATAGTGAGCTGCAAGGGCCTGAGGCTCTGGCTCATTACATGGCTCAATTGATTTCATTGGGTGTGTCTACACTTGGAAATTAAGTCGACTTAAGCAAGCTTGCTTAAATCGACTTAATTTACTCTGTGTCTACACTACACTTTCCTTAAGTCGACTTAAGCATCTGCTTAAGTCGACTTAAGGAAAAATTAAGTTGACTTTATAAAATCTCATTTTAAGTCAACTTTGTTGGCTAAGTCGACTTTAGAAAGTCGACTTAGCCAGTGTGGACATGGAGTAGCCCTAAGTCGACTTCCACAGTGCCCTCCTTGCCAGGGTGGCTGGCACAGCCACAGCCTGGCGCCCCCCCCAAAGGTCAGGGCAGAGCCCTGCGCACCCTGCCCCTATGCCCTGCCAGGGTTCCTGTCCCCCTTTGCCCCCTTGTACCAAGGTAGAATGGGGCAAAGGCTGAGCCCCCTGGCACTTGGCAAGGGGTGCCCCCCCTGCCACCGTGGACGTCTCCCAGGTCCACCTAGCCCCTAGAAGTCGACCTAGGCGTCCAGCGCGGATGCTCTAGGTCGATTTGGCAAGGTCCCCTTTAATCGACTTAAAATTTGAGTGTGTACCTGCTGAGTCAATTTAAATTAACAAGTGTAGACATAGCCATTGGGCTTGCCTCCCCTGTCAGTGTAGATGGCTTTGATGTCATCGCTGTTCCCATGGATTAAGGTGTTCCTCTTCTTGCAGACTTTTGGCCCAGTTGGGTCCCTCTTCCTGTCCTCCTTCATCATGCTTCTCCAGGAACTGCTTCTAGTATGCTTGCCTTAGAATAATAGAATCATAGAACAATAGGGTTGGAAGGGACCTCATGAGGTCATCTAGTACAACCCCCTGCTAAAAAGCAGGACCTCTCCCCCTAAATCACCCCAGCCAGGGTTTTGTCTAACCGAGCCTTAAAAATCTCCAAAGATGGAGATTCTACCACCTCCCTAGATAGCCCATTCCAATACTTCACCACCCTCCTAGTGAGAAAGTTTTTCCTAATATCCAACCTTGACCTCCCCAGCTGTAATTTGAAACCATTGCTCCTTGTTCTGTCCTCTGTTACCCTCGAGAACAGCCTAGCTCCCTCCTCTTTGGAGCACCCCTTCAAGTAGTTGAAGGTTGCTATCAAATCTCCCCTCAGTCTTCTCTTCTGTAGACTAAATAAGCCTAGTTCCTTCAGTCTCTCCTCATAAGTCATGTGCCCCAGCCCCCTAATCATTTTTGTTACCCTCCGCTGGACTCTTTCTAATTTGTCCACATCCTTTCTGTAGTGGGGAGCCCAAAACTGGACGCAGTATTCCAGATGCGGCCTGACCAGTGTCGAATAGAGGGGAATTATCACATCCCTCGATCTGCTGGCAATACTCCTACTGATGCAGCCTAATATGCCATAGGCCTTTTTGGCAACAAGGGCACACTGTTGGCTCATATTCATCTTCCCGTCCACCATAACCCCCAGGTCCTTTTCTACAGCACTGCTACTTAGCCGATCGGTCCCCAGCCTGTAGCAGTGCATGGGATTTTTCCGTCCTAAGTGCAGGACTTTGCACTTGTCTTTGTTGAACCTCATGAGGTTTCTTTCGGCCCAGTGTTCCAATTTGTCCAAGTCTCCCTGGATCCTGTCCCTGCCCTGCAGAGTGTCTACCATTCCCCACAACTTGGTGTCATCCGCAAACTTACTAAGCACGCAGTCTATTACATCATCAAGATCTTTAATGAAGATGTTGAATAGAACCGGCCCCAGGACCGACCCCTGGGGCACTCCATTCGTTACCGGTTGCTAACCAGACATCGAGCCATTGATTCCTACCCGCTGAGCCCATTGATCTAACCAGTTTTCGATCCACCTTATGGTCCACTCGTCCAACCCATACTTCCTTAACTTGCCGACGAGAATGCTATGGGAAACCGTATCAAAAGCCTTGCTAAAGTCAAGTTATACCACGTCAACGGCTCTTCCTGCATCCACAAATCCAGTCATCTCATCATAGAAGGAAATCAGGTTGGTCAGGCACGATTTTCCCTTGGTGAATCCATGTTGACTGTTCCTGATCACTCTATTTTCCTCCAAGTGTTTCAGGATGGATTCCTTGAGGACCTGCTCCATGATTTTCCCAGGGATTGAGGTGAGGCTGACCGGTCTGTAGTTCCCCGGATCCTCCTTTTTCCCTTTCTTAAAGATAGGTACTATATTTGCCTTTTTCCAATCCTCCGGGACCACCCCCGTTCGCCACAAGTTCTCAAAGATAATGGCCAGCGGCTTTGCAATCACTTCAGCCAACTCCCTCAGCACCCTCGGATGCAGTTCATCTGGCCCCATGGACTTGTGCACATCCAATTTCATTAAGTGTTCCCTAACCTGACTTTCCATCACCGAGGGCCTCTCTCCTTCTCTCCATTCCGCGTTACCCCGTGTAGTAGCCTGGGAGCTGGCCCTCCAAGTGAAGACTGAAGTAAAAAAAGCATTGAGTACTTCAGCCTTTTCCGCATCATCCTCCACGAGGGTGGCTGCCCCATTCAGTAAGGGACCTACACCACCTCTGATCCTTTTCTTCTTCCTGATATACTTATAGAACCCCTTTCTGTTATCCTTCACATCTCTTGCTAGCTGCAACTCCAATTGTCCTTTGGCCTTTCTGATTTTATCCCTGCAGTCCCAAGCAATATCTTTATACACCTCCCTTGTCATCTGTCCAAGCTTCCACTTCTTGTAAGCCTCCCTTTTATGTTTCAGCTCCCTGCAGAGTTCCCTGCTAAGCCACACTGGTCGCCGTCCATATTTGCTGTTCTTTCTGCACATCGGAACGTTATCTTCCTGTGCCTTTAACAGGGTTTCTTTAAAATACATCCAGCTGTCTTGGACACCTTTCCCCTTCAGATCAGCCTCCCATGGGACCCTGCCCATCAGCTCCCTAAGGGATCCAAAATCTGCTTTTCTGAAGTCCAGGGTGTGTGTTCTGCTTCTTTCCTTCCTTCCATTGATCAGGATCCTGAACTCTACCATCTCATGGTTGCTGCTGCCCAGGTTGCCATTTACTTCTACTTCCACTTTCCCGATCAATTCTTCTCTGTTTGTGAGCAATAGGTCTAGAGGTGCAAGGCCCCTAGTTGGTTCCTCCAGCATTTGTACTAGGAAGTTGCCTTGCCGAGGCTTTGAAGAGAACCAGTGCAGCAGCCAGCAGCAAGAGCAGCAGGAAGGTCCCTTTGAGAGCCCTGGCACCAGGGGACAGTTAGAGATAAGAATATAAGAGCTGCCATTCAGAGTCAGACCATAGTCCAGCCAGTCCAACAACCTGCCTTTGTCCCTGGGCCATACCACAGCTTCTGGCAGAGTGGACAACAGGACAATTAGGAAGTGGAATCCACTTGTGCCCTCCGCTCCTGGCTCCTGATAGTCAGAGATTTATGGACACCCAAAGTATGGGGTTGAATCTCTGCCCATCTGCCTAGTAGCTACAGGTGGACCCATCTTTCCATGAACCTAGCTAGTTCTGTCTCTGAAACAGTTATGGTTTTGGCTTTCACAGTATTACTGGGCAACAATTTCCATAGGTCAATCATACACTGTGTGGGAGAGTACTTCCTCTTGTTGATATTAAACCTGTTGCCTATTAATTTCTTTGGGGGCCCCTGGTTCTTTTATCCTCCATATGGGTAAAAAAAGACTTCTCTATTCCCTTTTTTTACACCATTCATGATTTTATGTACCTGTATCATATCTCCTTAATATGCGTCTTTGCTCAGGTCTTCCTCTTTGTAAATTGCTCCCCCACACTCCTTTTCTCTTCACTTCTGCTCGCTTTGTTTTTAAAATGTTAAACATTTTAAAAGTACTATAGAAACCACCATTGCTAAACAGGTGAAGCAAATGAAAACCAAATGGAACAAAAACAAAGAGAAAACGAAGTAGACGCTTTAGAGACATCCAGGAAGTTAACTATTGTAACTCTTCAGAAATGCAACAGCTGGAAATATTCCTTATGTGCAGATATGGTTGCTAAGCAAGAGAAATGGAAACTGCTCCTAACCCTAGGAAGTGACTAGTATTTGAAATGTGAACACTCCTTATTCCATGAAGCAACGTTTCCAGTAAATGCCTTAAATTACTAAAATAATGGGACAAAATTGACAAATTATTTCCTATGAATTATTTTAATCAATTCTTACTAATTTCTTTTAAAATAAAAAGGTGATAACTTCCTTATTTAAATGTTGAACTCCTTGGTTTACATATCTATGTTCATAGAAGCACTGCCATATTAATTTTAGCTCTTAATGCCTTATCTTGTATAGTTATAAATAAGAGTCAGTCACCAGGTGTTTTTCATTGTAAATTTGTCAGGTATGTATGTGTGTTGTCCTGGGTTCCATGTTGCATGTGTATCATTGTATTTTGTTGCAAAAAAAGTCAATATTATTATTTTTTAATGCAAGTGGGACTGCACTATTTTAATATTTCCTTTGGGGTAAAACTGTCAAAATATTGACTAATATTTGTTGCAAACCTCAGAAAGTTCTCAGTTATAAATATATCTTGTGGCAAAGTGCCCCCTCAATCTTGCGGGGTTAGGGTTTCCTCCTTTGAGCCAGCTAGGGTACCAAATTGGGTTCATATCAAACCCAGCACCTCACAAAGGGGCAAGAACCTGTAACTCATTTTCTAGCACCTAGTCACAAAACTATGGCATTATGAGGCTGGAAGGAACCACAAGAGGTGTCCAGTGCAGCCCGCTGGACTGTGGCAGCACCAAGGAAACCTTGACAAGCTCTGACTGGGAATCGTCCAACTTGTTTTTAAAAACCTGTAATGACAGGGATCCCTCAGCCTCCCTTGGAAGTTAGTTCCAGAGCGCAGCTATCCTGAGAGTTGTGAAGTTTTCCCTTTTCTCCAGCTAAATCTTCCTTGCTGTAGACAAAGTCCATTAATTACTTCCTGTCCTGCCTTTAGTGGACATGGAGAACAACCGATCCCCAACCTCTTTCTAACAGCACTTTCCATAGGTGAAGCTAGCTTTCTGGCACCCCACAGCCTTTTTCTCTCCAAACTAAACCTGCCCAGTTAAAGAAACTGGACGTGTTTAGTGCTTTCCTCACAGGTCAGCTGATCTAAACCTTTGCTCATTTTTGTTGCTCCCTCCAATCTGCCCCCATCTTTCCTAAAGTGCGGTGCCCAGAACTGGACACAGGGCTCTGCTGGGGCACCACCAACTCTGAGCGGAGCAGGAGAATCAGCTCCCATGTCTCACAGATGGCACCCTTGTTAATATAGCCCAGAATGAGATCAGCCTTTTCCATGGCTGCATCACATTGTTGAGTCCCATTCAGTGATGCACAACAACCCCCAGATCCTTTCCTACACTGCCACTCCCTAGTCAGTCATTCCTGATTTTGTTGCTAAGTGTTTGGTTTTTCCTTCCTAGGTGAAAAATTTTGCATTTGTCTTTATTAATTTTCACCTTATTTTTATCAGACCACTTCTCCAACGTGGCAAGATTGTTTTGAATTCTCACTCTGCCCTCTGAAGCACTTATAACCCCTGCCAATATGCTGTGATCTGTCAATTTTATAAACATGCTCCGCACTCTTCATTCTCCAAATCATTAATGAAAATATTGACTAGTCTCTGAGGGTGCATCTACACTTAGAAATTAAGTTGATTTAAGGAGGCTTAAGTTGACTTAATTTACTCCGTGTCTACACTGGGCTTTCCTTAATTCAACTTAAGCTGCTCCTTAAGTCGAATTAAGGAAAAGTTAGTTCAAATTAATAACACCTCATTTTAATTTGAACTAGCACTTAAGTCGACTTTATTAAGTCGACTTAAGCCAGTGGAGACATAGAATAGTGCCTAGGTGGACCTTTTAAAGTCAACTTAAAATGTTAAGTTGACTTAATAAGGTCAAAAAGTGGCCACGTCTACACTTGAAAAGTTAAGTCCACTTCTGTTAAATCGACTTAATAAGATCCACTTTAAGTCGACTTAAAGTTGATCTTATTAAGTTGACTTTATAAAGTCGATTTAACTTTTCAAGTATAGACATAGCCTGACTCAGGACTGTGGGACTCCACTGGATGTGGAATTACATCTCCCAATTCGACAGAGAACCCTTCATAGCTACTCATAGGATTTTCATCTGTTTTAGGGCTAAGGAGAGACAGACAGAGAGAAGTCTAATTTCCCTGCATCCTGCCCCAACAGACACTCACCCAGCAGCTCAGAGTTTTCATTAATGTATTTTATTGCAGAAAATGGGAAGGGAATTCAACTCAGTAATAGCTACCACGGCTCAGCCTGAGACAAGGATTTCCCCACCTTAAATGAAGCAATGCACAAAGGGTTGACTATATGGTGCAGAGAGCACTGCAGGGACAACTGGGGGTGGGTGGGGAGAGGGAGAGGGTGGGGAAAGGACAGCTATACTGTATTATAATGGGCACTTGGGGCAGCAGAGTGTGGGAAGGGGGCAGATATACTATCTAACGGGCACCAAGAGAGTCAGGAGAAGATTCTAGGGACACAGGAGGGACCCTCATTACTCCATCAGGTCTGGCTCTCGGCGAAGTGGACGGGAAGCCCACCCTGGTCACAGCGGATGACAATCTTCCTGGAGTCACGATGGGCCCGGTACATGCACTTTTCAAGTGGTTTCCCACCATGGTGCGTGCAGATGGTGACCTGGAATTGCTCTCGGCTCCGGCGCATGACCTGGCCAGGTGCAATTGCATAGGCCTCACCTCCCTTGTCTGTGCAGATATCTTTGATGTCATCACTATTTTCATGGATGAAGGTGTTCTTCTCCTTGCAGACTTTTGGCCCAGGATTTGGGTCCATCCTCCTGTCCTTTACCATCATTATACGCATTTTATCAGTGCAGTACTGATCATTATGGCCTTTAGGTTTTGGATCGAAGTGCTGGCGGAGGAACCGGTCATACTGGGTTTCACTGGCTGATGGTCCCAGTTGCACCAGCACAGCAACCAGCAGGAAAAGCATCCGAGCGGTCCCTTGGAGAGCCATGGCTCCAGCCAGATGGTCCTGGGGACACAGTGAGAGATAAGAACATCAGAGCTGCTGTACAGGGTCAAGCCATGGTCCAGCCAACCCAGCATCCTGTCTCTATCCCTGGCCTGTACCCAGAGCTTCTGGCAGAATGGAAAAAATAGGGCAGTTAGGTAGTGATGCTCCTGAATCCTCCACTCCTGACTTCTGGTAGTTGGAGATTTAGAGATACTCAGGTCTTGGAGTTACTTTCTTAACATCCTGCCTAATAGCCTCTGAAGGGCCCTATCTCCCATAAAGTTATCCACGTATTTTCTAAATCTGTTTATACACTAGGCCTGGCCACCACAAAGTCCTACGGGCAAATTATGTGTTGTGTGAAATATTACCTACTTTCATTGGTATTATACCTGCTACATGTTAATTTCCTCATTAACTGCTTGCTTTTGTACTGCATGCAAGGGTAATTAACGTTACTCTGCTAATTTCTTCCACACCCTTCATTGTTTTATAGCCCTCTATCATGTCCCAACCTTTAGTTGTCTGTTAACCTGAACAGCCCTAATCTTTTTAATCTCTTCTCAGACTGAAGCTGTTCCAAACCCTTGATTATCTTTGTTGCCTTTCTTTAAATCTTCTTCAGTTCCCTTCTGCCCTTTTAGAGATGGGGCAGCCAGAACTGAACACAGTATTCAGGGGTGAGTGCATCTTGGATTTCTATTTGGCTTTCTGATATTTTTTGTCTTATTTTCTATCTTTCTCCTAATATACTTTTCCGACTCTTTTGTCTTTCTACAATAGACTAACATGGCTACCCCTTTGGAATTCTTCTCCATTCGGTTTGCCTTTTTGCCCACTGTAGCACATTGAGTGGAAATGTTCAGAGAACTATCCCTGGAGACTCCAACATGTATTTGATGAGTGGTAACTTAGACTACATCATAGTATATGTGTAATAGGAATATTTTTTTTCCCAATGTCTATTACTTTGCACTTATCAACACTGAATTTCATCTGACCTTTTGTTGTCCAGTCTCCCTGTCTTCTGAGATCCTTTTGTAACTTCTTACACTCAGTTTTGGACTTAACAATCTTGAATAGCTTTAGTTCATCTGAAAACTTTCCTATTTCTCTGTTTGCCCCATTTTCCAGACCATTAATCAATATGTTGAATGGCCCTTTTCCCAGAACAGATCCTTGGGAGATTCGCTGTTCACTTCTCTCCATTGTAAAAAATGACTATTTTTTCCTACTCTTTGTTTCCTATATTTCAACTACTTTCTAATCCATGGGAAGACATTCCCTCTTATCCCATGGATACTTACTTTGCTTAAGAGCCTATTGTGAGAGATCTTGCGAAAAGGTGTCTGAAAATCCAAGGACACTATATCAGTTGAAGCACCCTTGTCCACTTGCTTGTCATCTCCCCCACAAAGAATTCTAGTAGAGTGGTGAGGCACAATTTTCCTTTACAAAGCTATTGTTGGGTCTTCCCAACAAATCATGTTTATCAACCCCCTGTTAGTACTATTCACGGTTTGGGGTCAGTGACACTGCATCCTAACTGAGGCATATGTTATTCAAAATAATCTTGTTTGGTATCCGGTACCCGTATTAAGTCCTGACAAAGCAGTTTGATAAGTTGTTTATGTCATAGGATGTACATCCGTGTACCCCAGGCTATGATCTGTGTCAATTTTGCCTTATATTTGTATGGTTTGATGCCAATTATGCCATCCAAGGCTCACTTTTGAATGCTCTGCTGTATTGTTATGGTAGCATGTTTCCTGCAAGCATTATGTGTGTGCACAGATGAAGTATATTACTTGGCTCAGACCAGCAAGGCTATCTTAGCACAGAGGCTGGAGAGATATATGACAAAGACAATGAAAATTGAACTCCTTTGCCCAGGAGAAAGGGGGGCTGAAGCAAAATTGAAAAGAAATGCAGACACTTTGAAATGGGGGAGAAGCTTTTGGCTTTTGCCAGAGAAACAGCATCTTGTGAGCAACTCCAAGGGACTGGGCCTATCTACATGGCCAGGAGGGCCTAGGTTAGCTGAACACCACCAACAGCCAGTCGTGTTGATCGGAATGAGGAGAATAGACTAAAGAGTAATCTTGGAATAGCATTATTAGATTAACATGCATTTTATATCTTTTATTTACTTGTGTTAACTCCTAACTCCTTTATTAAATGATCATGCATTGATTTGCTATATCCACTTAAAATCATATTTTAATTAATAAACTAGTGTTTGTTTTACCTAAAGCTGTGTGGACTTTAGAGGGTGTGAATCAGAGAGGCTGGGCATATCCATTTCAATGTCAAATGTATGGACCAGGGTCTATGGTGACTGGGGAAGGGGCTCAATCTCTGTAGGATAGAAGTTCCCAGTGTAGTATCTGGAAGCTGGGGGAACTCACTTGGGGACTGTTGCTTGAGTAGCCAGAGGGCGCACACGCAGTGCCTGGGACCGATTACATGCAGGACACTTGTGTGGTCTGACTCAGGAGTGAGTGGTCACCTGACCTAGTGGGGTAAGCTGGAGTTCAGGAGTGGAGATGAGGGGGTCACAGCGGCACAGTGGACCAGATTCTGGGAGGGGGCTGTCACAGGTTACTGTCCAGTCTGTGGGCTATCTGGAAGACAGCATCTGTAAGAAACTACTAGATTTATGTGAACTACTGGGTCTCACAGAGCAATGCAACCACGGAAACAGAGAAGCTAGCCATTGTTGTTTCCTGCTCAGCAAAGCTTACCAGCAGGTGACAATCAGCAGTAAGGACAATCTATAACATGGATGGACACTACAGGGTAAAAACTAATCACAGTTATTTTATATATAAGGGCCTCATTTGTAATCTTACTGCTCCAAATTTCTGTTTTACTTCATATGAACGTAGCACTGTGGGACACACTGTAATAATGGCTATCCCAGTACTTCAAAAACACTCAGCCTAGTACTGAATTTACCCTAATGGAAGTGTGTTGATGTCTGCAATATTAAAATGAAAGGGACAAATTATAATACTAGATTGAAAATGAAAATACAGGGTGATGTTATATGTACACATACACATATATTCCTGTGTACACTACACACTCAGATATATCTACACACCTTACCCATATACCCTATTTATTTGAAAGTGACCTGAAGGTTCAATCATAAAACTATATTCATCAGAAAAAGTCCTGGAGCTGACATTCCCAGCCCCACCATAAAGGACTAAAAATAATTAGGAAATAAAACCAGTCCATCGGTCATATGAGGGAATGTGAAGACCAAAGGACAGATGAGGCATGAATGTGTGGATGGTAATAAAAAGTGGTCATAGCCTGCTGGGTCACCTTCAGCCCATGCATTAAGCTTTTTTGGGAAGATGGATAAACATCCTCCCCATAAAAAGACAAAATGTGAGGGAATGTAGTAGAAAGAGAGAACCTGAGACATGAGGCCTAGTATAACAGGCTGGTTTGAGGCCTGAGCTAAAGTAATATTCAAGCCCTACTGTTAGAAAACAACAGTAGGAGAAGTCAGGCTGTGAATGCTGGTGGAGTCTCAGTAACTGACATGACCAGAGCTGGTATTACACACTCCTAAAGAAAGGCTGGATCCAGAACACTCACACAGACAGATTCCAGAACATTGCTACCAGAACATCCCAATACCCCAAGTATAACGAGAGCGACTGACCCTCTCACAGTGACAATATCATGGCTAGAGTTGTTTTGGCCAAACCACCCAAGACAACTGTAAAGGAAATGCTTAAGTTGACAAGAAAAGCCCAGTGTGGACGCGGTTTTGTTTAGGTCAAATTCAGTGTCCTTAAGTCGACCTAACTTGCCAGTGTAGACGCACCCCTAGAGTCATAGGCTATGTCTACACTTGTTCAAATAAGTTGACTTTGCTAAGTCGACTTAGCATGTCCACACTGTAAATTTAGGTCGACTTAAAGTAAACTTTGCCAAATCAATGTAGAGCATCCACAATAGACACCTAAATTGACTTGTAGGGGCTAGGTGGACCTGGGAGCGGTGCATGGTGAAGAGGAGGGCACCTGAGAGGTCCCCCCCTTTTCCGAGCACCTCTTCACAAGTGCCAGGGAGCTCAGCATTTTCCCCATTGTATCAAAGTACATGGGGGCTGAGCAGGACAGGGACAGAGGCAGGGTATAGGAGTGGGGTGGGCAGGGCTGTGTGCTGCCCTGTGGGTGGGCACGCCAGGCTCTGGCTGTGCCAGACACCCTGGGAGGGAGGTCAGTGGGGGAGCCCTGGGGACCCTTAAAGTTGACTTTGGGCTAAGCCACATCTGCACTGACTTAAGTCAACTTAATAAAGTCGACTTAGCCAGTAAGTCAGCTTAAAACTAGGTTTTATTAAGTCAACTTAAAATTTCCTTAAGTCGACTTAAGCAGCAGCTTAAGTTGACTTAAGGAAACTGTAGTGTAGATGCAGAGTAAATTAAGTTGACTTAAGCAGGCTTAAGTCAACTTAATTTACAAGTGTAGACACACCCACAGTGTATGTCTACACTTGAAAAAGTTAAGTCAACTTTTTTAGGTCGACCTTGTTAAGTGGCAACACTTTAAGTTAACTTAAGTCCACCTTATTAAGTCAAATTAACTGGCCTTAAGTCGACTTAAGAAAGTCAATTTAAGGGATACTCCCTGTCCACAACGTCCTTAAGTCGACTTAAGCAATCGACTTAAGGCTTAAGTCGACCTAAGGAGGGGTAGTTATTAAGTCGACTTAAGCTTTCATTAAGTCAACTTAAGGAATTTCTTAAGTCAACTTAATGAAAGTCCAGTGTGGACATGGAGTAATTTAGATCGACTTAAGGTCCTTAAGTTGTCCTAAATTGCTAGTGTAGACATACCCATAGAATCTCAAATCCAAAGTGACCAATATGATCATCTAGTCTGACTTCCTGCATAACTCAGGCCACAAAACCTCACTCACCCACTGCTGTAATAAATCTTGAGCTTATGAAGGAGTCATCAAAATCCTCAAATCATGGGTTAAAGACTCTTAAGATACAGAGATTCCATCAGCAAGTGAGACCTACCCCATGCTACAGAAACAGAGTGTTTAGAGGCTGCGCTATTCATTTTGCAGGCTTCCTGCTTCTGAGGTCCTTAAAAAACATTGCTGGTAGCTTTTGTGTCACGTATCCTCTCTGGGCTTCTGCTCCCCTCTTTATAATATGAGGCTGACGCTATTTACCTATCATTTAGGTCATTATAGATTGTGGTCCCCTTCTCTTCTATAAACTAAATAGGGTTATCTCCTTCAATTTCTCACTCTAAGACTTCCCCACCACCACCACCATAAATCTTTCTAACAATCTTTTTCAAATGTGGACACTGAGCTGACATCCGGATCCAGTAATGTTCTCACTACAAATATTTTATACATCAGTAATACAACTTCCTTGCTTATCGCTGATATCCCACTCTTCATACAACCAAGGATCATGTTCTTGCTTTTAGTTCCAGCACCATATATGTTATACCTCTACTGTCTCAACCATCCCAATGGTATCAAAACATTTTCATATCTCTTAAGCTGATACACCTTCAGTCTAAATAACACTACAGACTTTGGATTGATAAGGAGATGTAGTTTGCTTATTTTATTTTATGCAAAGCATGAGTCCCTGACTCTGTTTCCCCTGAAACAGCTGAGAACAAAAATAATTTTGTCACCAACTTAGCTTCCTGTTCTGTGCTTGGCTAACAATGACTTTTGACCTCTTGATTGGCAGGCAAATAGAGGACAGATCGATTTTAAGCCCTGTCCTTGAGTGGTGGTTTCACTCTAGCCACTTATCTAGACTTTAGGATCAGGGAGGCAATTTTACTCACATATATGATGTTGGTATGACTAGGACCAGCATACTGTGAATCCTGCATCTAGTTCTGAGCTAAATCTTCTGAAAAGGGTATTAAAAATGGGAGGTGGTGCCAAAAAGAGCTACAAAAATGATTTAACGGCTGAAGAAAATACCTCAGAGGGAGATGAATCTGTTAATTAATCTAAAAGCAGAGGGAGAGGTGACTTGATGACATTATCATGGGGACAAAACACCAGGCACTCAGCGTCCATTTAATCTAGCAGAGAAGGGCAGAAAAAGAACCAATGGCTGGAATTTGAAGCAAGAAAAATTGAAATTAAAGACAAATCACTAGTTTTTACCAGTGAGGATGGGGAGCCATTGGAACAAACAACCCAGGGGAACAAAGTCCACTTTCTCCATCTTTGGATGGTTTCCAGCCCAGATTAGATGCCTTTGTGGAAGGGGCTTCAGCAAAACATAAGTGACTAGGCTCACTGCCAGGGAAGTGGGTGACATTCTCTGGCCTGTGTCATACAGGAAGTCAGATGAGATGATTGAATGGCCCTTTCTGGCTTTACAGTGTCTAAATCTAGGAATATTTCTGGCAGAAAGAAAATCACTGAGGCTGGTTCATAGTGTGAACACTGCAGCTCTGCAGGACTTCCTGTGGAAATGGATGCAAGAGAGAAGCGACAAGGCAAAGAATGGTCTCCAGTTTCTCCATAAATTAGACACCAGATCTCACCCAAAACTAGCCCGCAGAGATCCCCTCTTTCTGACCCTGTTTGTAACCCACCTCTCCTTGTGTGCTGCCCATCTCTCTTGGAGCTAGTCCCCAGAGTTTTGTGTCTGCCAGAGGGGAGAACTGAGCTAGGATTTTGAAAGGAGCCTTTTGGAGTTAGGTGCCCTAATACTACAAGAGACCCCCTAACTCCCTTAGGCCCCTTTCCAAATCCCAGGTGCAGTCTTCCAGTAGTAGCAGCTCATTAATTTGCTGCCAGTATGTGTCCCACAAGTAATCCAAGTTGTGCATAACAAACGTCCACCCCAGCTTTGCACAGTAGAGGAAGCTGCATGTTGCCCTATGGTGGTCAAGCCCTCTGAACACAGCCTCGTTATTTTACTCCTCTTTTAAGAGACCCTTTAAAAATGAGCAGTCAGCTTGAGCCTCTCTCTCTACATGAACTGAGCCAGTTCCACTCACCCGCTTTGCATTTTGAAATTCTGCAGTTCCGAAGTAAGACCTTTACTCTATCTGCTAGCCCCCACATCCATTTCAGACATGCAACTAAAACACCGGAGCTCTGACTCCCAGACGCACTCCTCTAAATCCCTGGACTCCCATCCCAGAGATAGCCTACAGCTAAGAAATCCTGACTCCCAAATGCCCTCATTCTAATCCCTAGACCTCACACTCCCTCCCACAGCTAAGAACAAGACCAAAGTGCTCTGACACCCAGTTGCACTGGCCCTAACCACAGGACATTTTGCCCTCTCTCAGCCAATTGACTGAGGCTTCTCCTGTGTCTAAACCTGTGGAATCTCCAGCTTGAAGATTCAGATCAGTTCAGGAACCAACCGTGCTGTTGTGTGCTCCTGGTCAAAGTCCTTGTTCCTCCGCTGCCGTCCCCTTGGGGAATAGATGAGCTATCTGCCGAGCTAACTCTGTCTCCCCGTAGCTTCCCATTATATAGATCCAGTGGGGAAGGAGGGGCTTCTAGGCTCAGCTAACAGTGCAGCTCAGGTGGCATTATGTAACAAGTACCAGTAAAATCAATGTCCTGGGCAAGTGACCCCATTAAACAAACAGACCTTGGAACAAATGATAATCCTGTTTATGTCCATCCCGGTGCCATAGTGCAAAGAGGGATTAGCACAAGCAAACCACAGGACCAATGGGATCTTCCAACTTGAGACATCAACTCAAGGAACCTGGTAAGGAGAGACTATCCCTGGGTGTTTGATTCACAAAGGGCTTAGGCACCTAAAGAAAGAATGCAGAGAAGGAGTTACGATATTGTTGAGACTCTTGACATCAATTGATTTCATTGGTAGCTTCACTCCTTGGAGTGCTGCACCCCTGAGACCCAAGATAAGGTATCTGAAAACCTTGCGTATATGACACTGAACCCTGTAGCCACTTAAATCCCTTGGCACTGGATGGTTTGCAGTGAAATTTCCTGGTTGTCTACTTCTCTGCCTCTAGGCACACTCACTCACCTGATCCCCAGAGCCATGTGTAAACTTGGGTGGTGGGCGTGTCCTCAGCTGAAATGTTCTTGGGGGTCCAATCTAGCTCCACCCAAAACATATTGGGTAATGGGCATGAGAGACATCTGGGCCCTAGTGTGGTAGCGTGGGGCTGGATCCTTCTGCCATCATCTCCACACCTGCTGACTCTAATATGGAGAGCTGGGCCCCAGAGGAACTGTGATTGGCCCCCAGATCTGCAAGTGGCCCTTAATCCTGACCTATACCCCTCAGCCCCCCTTCTGTCTCAGCACAGGATTTCTCTTCTCCTCTCCACTCTCCCCCCAATATGCTGAGGCCTCTTAAACCTGACCAGCTGCCTCCCTGTTAGTCCACTCCTGGGACCTACCACAGATATTAGATTTTTCTTTTCTTCTTCACTATTTTTTCTTTTAAATTTTGCTTTTCTTTATAATAATACAAATTAATTAATAATAAATAAATAAATAAATAAATACACTTCTGGAACATTTGGCAACACTGAAAAACCAAAGCACAACAAGTTTCTTTTCAGAGTCAAGCGTTCTGTGTTTCTGTTTCGTTGTGTCCTGTAAGGAAAGTTCTCAACAATAATTTTGACACTGGACATGCAGATTCCTTCTGTTCCGCAGGCCACATTGAACTTTGATCATTTCTGTGTTAAATATAAATCTCTTGTTTGTGTGCTGAAATAGAAACTGCATCTGAAATGCTCCTGAGTCAATACTGAAGCAGGAGTCTCCTACTTTCAAAACAACCTGGCTATTGTGAGTTGTGTTTCTCACCTTTAACACTGCACCTGTTTTGTCATACATTCACCAGCTATTGCTTCAAGTGCAAACCCAGTTCATGCCTCAGTTTAGCCTGGCATCATATGGGTAACTCCCACTGGTATGCCTGATCGGGTTTATATCCCACGCTTGGTTTATAGTACTGAGTGAGGTTGATGCAAGACCAATTATATCAACCAAACTTGTTGAGCAGCTTCTTCCTCTGATGTAAGTTGCCCGCTAAGGGTGCGTCTACACTTACAAGTTAGGTCGACTTAAGGAGGCTTAAGTCGACCTAAACTACTCCGTGTCCACTCTGGGCTTTCCTTAAGTCGACTTAAGCATTGCCTTAAGTCGACATAAGGAAAAGTTAAGTTGACTTAATAACACCTTGTTTTAGATCAACTTAAGCCAGTGTATATGGAGATTAGCACCAAAGTCAACCTTATTAGGTCGACTTAAAGTATTAAGTCGACTTAATAAGGTCGAAAAGGGGCCATGTCTACCTTTGAAAAGTTAAGTCGACTTTTGTTAAGTCGACTTAATAAGGTTGACTTTAAGTTGACTTAAAGTTGACCTTATTAAGTCGACTTAACAAAAGTCGACTTAACTTTTCAAAGGTAGAAATGGCCTATGTTGCTTAATAACTTCTCCTCTGTGAGAGGTGCAGCACTTAGGTGGATGCAGTTAGATTGATGTCCTGTCAGTGTAGACATTGCAATATTTATGTTGATTTCAGTGGCCTCCAGGAGACATTCCACAGTGCCCCACTGTGACCATTGTGGTACCCTTTTGAACTCTGCTGCCCAGCCACCTGGTACACAGGTATGCTCCCCTCCTCTTTTAAAGATCTGTGAATTTTTGAAAGTCCTTTTCATGCTTGCTTAGCATGGGGAGCTCACCTAGCAACTGCCCAGCTGACTTGAGTAGCTCCTTTCTGAAGCATCCCAAAGATGTTAGATATGCTAGGTCTGTGGGAAGAAGAGTCAGTGCAGAGACAGCTATCCAGCCACAGAATTTTCAATATCTGTGAGCAGATTGGTCAGAGCAAAGGGGAGAAGGGATACAAGAGGAACAGCAGAGCAGTTCTGTGTGAAAGCTAAGGATCTGCAGCAGGTGCACCAGAAAGCAAGGGAAGCCAACAGTTGCTTTTATGCAGAGATACAAATGTGGTGTCTTTCAAAGAACTCCATAGCATCATTGGTACAGACTCAAGGGTTCCATGGATGCTTTGGGAGAGCTGGAGTCATAGGCCCCGGGAAGCAACAGTGAGGAGGAATTCTTGGGTGAGGAAGAAAGGGAGAGAAGGAGAATATGGGGGGCAGACCAGTGGTGGAACAATGGTGCAATGAGCCAAGACCTGTTTTTGACTCCAGAGCAGGTGAGCCAATTCCTACAGGCCATCATGGATGAGCCTGATGTAAGGGAAGGAACCTCTGGTAAGAATGCTCTTTGCTTTGATGTTGTAAGGACGCCTCTGTTTGCTGAGTCTTTTTCAGTCATGCTAGAAGTGATAGTGAAATAGCCAATAAAGGTAGAGTCACTGTCTGCTTCTCATTCCCCTGCACAGCTAGGTAGAGGGGTACTTGCAGAACAGTTTGTTTATGTGCACTGGTATGGCCTGAGAATCCTCCATAGAGATCTCCAGGAAACTTCCCTGGAGGAGTGTGCAATCCTCTGCTTTTTGGAGAGAGCTGCCTTATTTCTTCCACAGTGGTAGGACACTTTCCCATGCCAATCAATGGTTATTTCAACAGGCCCCATTGCAGCAGACAAGCTAGCAACATACACACCTGCCCTGTAGTTGGATGCGTACAGGAACTGTTCCCTTCGAGCCACCATGACCTTCAAGTGTGAGATATCAGCTAAAATCACCACCACCTGTGGCAAACGGTACAAGTATTCAGTTCTTGTTACCCTCTCTGCACATATTCATGCCCGGAAACTATCGCCCCTTATTGTCCCAACTCCCAGCTGGGATGTTCTCACCGTGGCCGGGATGGCCACTGTGCTCCATGAATGCTAAAGAGAAGTGAAAATGGAAGGAGAGAGATACGCAGCAGGAGATGGTGGTGCTTTTCAGAGTGTAAACAGACATGCTGGGAACTCTTACTGACTTTCAGACTCAACAGTTCCATGCTCCCCTCCATCTGTAGCCCAAAGGGAACTGCATCCCTACAACTCATTCCACATGGCATCCAGGACCACTTTACCTCTACCTTTCCACCCTGGGGCAGAATATAGACACTCACAGTTGCTCCCACACTAGCCTGAGAGAGACTTGGTTGGTGGATATGTTTTTAAACTGAAAATGACTGTTCTTTTCCCTTGAAAGGTTCTTTTCCCCTGTATTTATAAAGTTTCATTCAGTTTGCCTAGGTTTGGGGGGAAAAAAATCTATTTAGGGAAACTTAATTCATCTTTATTCCTTTACAACATCCACTGCCTGGGGCTGACTCATTCACAGTTAATAACAATAGGTGCATTTGGAATGGGTTACCTACTGAGGTGGTGGTATCTTCATCCTTAGAGGTTTTTAAGGTTTGGCTTGACAAAGCCCAGGCTGGGATGATTTAATTGGGGTTGGTCCTGCTTTGAGCAGAGGTTGGACTATATGATCTTTTGTGGTCCCTTCCAACCCTAATCATCTATGGCTATGTCTACACTTCAAAAAGTTAGGTTGACTTTTTTAAAGTGCTTTTGGAATGCTCATGACATACTGACATACTGAATATTACTTTTATGATAGTATAACAAAGTTCCTCCTCTACCTTGATGAGTCCCGTGCTTCTCTCTAGTGATGGCTCTGTTTCCCTTAGGCCTCCAGGCCTGGAAAGGTACTTTGCCCTCTCCCCACCCCCTCAGGCAGGGGTTTTCCTTCCCCCAGTCTTTGTACCTATGGGGTTCTTCCTGACCAGTGTTCTGCACCTTCTTCAGGTCTGTCTGCTTACCAATCATACCTTGCCTTCTCTCTCACACACTCCTGTAGTTCTCCTCCCTCTCACACTCTGGATACCCCCTTCCTCTAGAGGGAAGGCTTTTCGACAAGTCTTGGGCAGAGCCTTGATTAGCTCCAGGTGTACCAATTAACTTTTAGTAATCCCCTGCTCAGCTACCAGGGGAAAGTGACTTGCTAAGCCTGGGGCTGTACTTTCCGGAAGCCTTCCAGACTGACCCCATCACATATCTCTGTCCTTCGCCCCCCCACTCTGCCTCCCCCAACACCATGGTGTTGGGTAATTTGGGTCGTTAAACAATGCTTCCAAGACAGGCCATCCACATTGCCTTGGAGGCTCCTGGCCCTGTGTTGTATGGTAAAGCAGAACGGTTGAAGAGATAGGAACCTCTCTTTGTTCTGCTGCATCCACTGAAGGGGTGCACGGTCAGTCGGAAGGATGAATTTTTGGTCTAGCAGATAATATCTGAGAGTTTCCATGATCCACTTGACAGCAAGGCTCTCCTTCTCCACCACTGCATACTTCTGTTCTCTTGGAAGGAGCTTTCTGCTGAGGTAGAGCACAGGGTGTTCATCTTCTCCCACCATCTGTGACAGGACAGCCCCCAACCTTACCTCAGATGTGTCTGTCTGTAGTATAAAATTCCTTTGTAAAGTCTGAGGTCACGAATTCAGGGTTACTGAAAAGGGCTATCCATAAGTCTGTGAAGTACTCCTCTGCTTTGTCCATCCATTTCACCATTTCAGAGCCCTGAGCCTTTATCGGGTCTGTCAGGGGACTAGCTCTGGTGGTGAAGTGGGGGATGACTTATCTGTAATACCCCAATACTCCAAGGAATGCTAGAACCTGTTTCTTTCGGTTTGGTCAGGGGCAATTTTGGATGGCCTCCAACTTATTCATTTGGGGCTTCACTATACCTTTTCCCTCTATCTACCTGAGGTATTTAGTTTCTAAAAGTCCTATGGCACACTTAGCTAAATTTGCTGTAAGGCCTGCTCTCCTCAGGGTATTCAATACTGCTTCTACTTTTCCTAGGTGAGTTTCCTAGTCTGGAGCATGGATAATCACGTTATCCAGGTATATGGCATCAGGGTTTTGTCTAACCGGGCCTTAAATATCACCAAAGATCGAGATTCCACCATCTCCCTAGGCAACCCATTCCAATGCTTCACCACTCTCCTAGTGAGAAAGTTTTTCTTAATGTCCAACCTCGACCTCCCCAACTGTAATTTGAAATCATTGCTCCTTGTTCTGTCGTCTGTTACCACTGAGAACAGCCTAGCTCCCTCCTCTTTGGAGCGTCCCTTCAAGTAGTTGAAGGTTGCTATCAATTCTCCCCTCAGTCTTCTCTTCTGAGGACTAAATAAGCCTAGTTCCTTCAGTCTCTCCTCGTAAGTTATGTGCCTCAGCCCCCTAATCATTTTTGTTACCCTCCGCTGGATTCTTTCTAATTTGTCCACATCCCTTCTGTAGTGGGGAGCCCAAAAGTGGACACAGTATTCCAGATGTGGCCTCATCAGTGCCGAATAGAGGGGAATTATCACATCCCTTGATCTGCTGGCAACACTCCTACTGATGCAGCCAATATGCCATTTGCCTTTTTGGCAACAAGGGCACACTGTTGGCTCATATCCAGCTTCCCATCCACCATAACCCCCAGGTCCTTTTCTACAGTGCTGCTACTTAGCCGATCAGTCCCCAGCCAGTCCTGAAAGAGGACCAATACTGCAGGGAGCATTTCAGTAGAGGCTGGAGATAGGCAGAGGGGAGTGGGCAAACTCTACATTTATTCTTTGTCCTACTCACACCATTTAGTGTGAGGGGCCAGTAGGTTTGGTTAAATCTCTGTCAGTCTGGGGAGGGTTTCTCACCTATGGTTCACACCTTATATGAGACCAGTTGGGACAATGACAGTTTAATTCTTTCCTCCTGCACAAGGATCAGATGGACCCACCCAGACTTCAGCAATGATTCTGGGGCTGGTGAAAACCAGGGTCCTTCCAGCTATTCACAGTTGTTTCAGGGGAAGAAATCCCCCCAAGAGCAATTATAGGAAATCTTGCTGGAACACAAAGTTTCTTCCTGGCCTTCCATAGTTAGTGAATGGCTCATGCCCTGAAGAATTAAGGTTCTTATTGCCTGTTTCAATTTTGGCACAGCAGTGGTGTGGCTGGGGCCACGACTCTAGGGTTCTGACCATGAGAGGCTAGTGGGGTCCAGTGAGTTTGAATAGGGCAGTCTATGATTCGTTACCCATGTTGTAGAGGATAGTGGGCTAGAGAGTGCTAGAAATAGACATCAGGGTGCCTGGTTCCTAATCTCCTGCTTGGAGAAAAGATTAAAACTGGGCTTGAAGGCACAGAAAATGACAATGTATTTCCAGCTTCCACCTGAAGTGTTCAGTAGCTCATATTCTTTTCATCCCCCAACTCACAGAACAAACCAGTTATTGCTTTGCAGGTACTAACTTTAATGAGGCTTAGGGAGGACAGCACAAGGTAGAAGAGGGGATGGGTTCAGAAATTGTGAGAATAAAGATAAATTCCAAGATGATGATGATGATGAACATTTTCCATTATTAGACTGAACATACAGTATCAGAAAAGATATTTCTTAATCAATTGGTTTTAGATGTCCTCTGTATGGCAGGAGGGAGCAAGAGATAGGTGAGTACAGCTATACTGTATAAAGGGCATTGGGGAGGGGGCAGCAGAGAGTGGGGTGGGAAGAGGTGGCTATATTGTACAGTGGTCACTAGGAGTAGCAGAGGGTGGAGAGCTGGAAACATCTGAACCATCTGAGTAATGCTCAGAGGCAGAGGAGGAGTCAGGGGCAGTGTACAAGTCAGAAGGGACAGACCAGGATTTCAAGGATTCAAAGTGTTCCCCATCTGCCTTCCATCCCCAGGGTGAATCCCTCACGCACTCATTAATCTCTACTGGGAACCCAAACTTGCATAGGAGGATAATTTTCTTGAACTTCTTAATCCCAATGTAGTGGCGATGTGGATATTTCAGGATGCACTGGGTGGTGTGGTAAAAACCTATGCTCTCAAACCAGTTACCCCCAATGGGTTTCCCACCCCCCTGGCAGACATATTTGATGTAGTCAACGGGTTCATGGATGAAGGTGTTTTTTGGCTTCCCATATAGTTTCCGATAACTCATCATCATGTTGCAGTAGTGGTCTGGGTTTTTCGCTGGAGTCTTTGGAAAGTCCCAGTGCTCCCACAGGAAGTTTTTGAATGGTGGGAAACAGTGCTGCCCACTAACCAGAGCCAGCCAGGTCACAAACAAGCCAAGGGTCAGCAGGAGTGCAGGGCGGGGTGTTCTAGAAGCCATGACCAGGTCTGTTGCTGGATCAACCTGCTGTGGGGAAAAAAAAGGGGAGATGGATGCAGACAGTGCGGGATGGGGATTTTCCCCTTCTATGGAACTTCTGTGACAGCCTGTACCCCATGTCCATCCCTATTTAAAATTGTGATACTTTTTGTACCAGGCATACCTTGTGAGGTGTCATTTGAACATGCATAATTCACTGAGCATCATTGTCATGGCAAAGCACATGTAATAACATTGTATGGAGAGTTATAAAGCATTCTTGAGGGCATACACCAAGTTGAGAAAAGCAGGCCTACACCAGTTTCTCAGAGAAAAAAACAGCCAATGCTTTAGCTAGGTGTCATTGGGATGACCTAGACTACCACTTAGGGGATCTGGGCTAAAATCCACATCCTGACAAAGGAATAGGGGGGAGTAGAATCATGAAAGAAAGTCTTACTTTGAATTCATTCAGCTTCCTAAATGGAGGCATTAGATTGTGTTTCTCTTTTATTCTGTTTGTAACCAATTTTGTCTTCCATGCATCATCCCTTGCAGTCGCTGGCAATCACTCTTGCTGCAGTTAATAAACTTACTGTACTCTCTCATTGAAAGCCAAGTGCCAAAAACTGAAATGTTCGGGAGGCTTTCCTTGAGCTGGCAAGATTGGGCACGTTATTTTCCAGTGATGAAATGAAGACTCTTAGGCTATGTCTACACTTGTTCAAATAAGTCGACTTTGCTAAGTCGAATTAACTAAGTCGACTTAGCATGTCTACACTGTAAATTTAGGTCAACTTAAAGTTGACCTTGCTGAATCAACTTAGAGTGTCTACACTGGACACCTAAGTTGACTTGCAGGGGGTAGGTGGACCTAAGAGTGGTGCATGGTGGGAAGGGGGTATCCGAGAGGTGCCCCCCTTCCCTGGACACCCCTTTACAAGTGGCAGGGAGCTCAGCATCTTCCCTATTGTACTTGGGTACATGGGGGCTGAGGAGGACAGGGACAGGGGCAGGGTACAGGAGCAGGGTGGGCAGGGCTGTGTCCTGCCCTGTGGGGGGTGAGGGGGGCACACCAGACTCTGGCTGTGCCAGGCACTCTGGGAGGGAGGTCAGTGGGGGATCCCTGGGGACCCTTTAAGTTGACTTAGGGCTACTCTGCATCTACACTAGCTTAAGTCGACTTAATGAAGTCGACTTAACCAGTAAGTCGACTTAAAACTAGCTCTTATTAAGTCAACTTAAGTTTTCCTTAAGTCAACTTAAGGAGCAGCTTAAGTCGACTTAAGGAAACTCTAGTGTAGACGCAGAGTAAATTAAGTTGACTTAATCTACTAGTGTAGATGCACCCTAATTAGAGGCTTTTGCTCTGGACATGACCAGGCAAGGCAGTGCAAGACATGCAGGTCAAGAGACCAAGGCTAGCCCTGGATGATTGGCTCGTGCCACTCTATGTGGCCTTTGCAAATGATTGACCAGATTGATTTTGCATGCTGAAGGCTGTGAGTGGTTTGTTCTCACAAGAAAGGAGAGTAAAAGGAAGCCTGAGTTGGAGAGTTAAGGGGTCAGGGCAGTCCCAAATGTACCCTAGAAAATGTCGCAAACCCTCCGCCTTAATCCCTGCATATCGCACAGACACTCTCATTAGTCATGTGCCAGGTGCTTCACACACTCATGGAGATGGGAGACCGTCCTCCCACTAGCCACCTCCCAGACACAGAACCCAGGGCTCCCACTCCAACCATTCAGGGGCCTCCCTTTGGACCAGGTGCCACATAGACCCCAACTGAGATCAGCCCCAAACAACCCATTGATCCCCAGTCCCCACCCAGAGCTGGAGACTGAACCCAGGAATCTTGACTCCCAGCCCGCACTTGCTCTAACCACTAGATCACACTGTTCCCAGAAACAAGCCTTACTGCTGCCACCCCACTCAACACTGATCTCTCCTCTCTCCCAGCACGTGGAAACTCCTGCAACTCACCCAAGTCCTTGTTCCTTTGCTGTCTCAAGAGCAATGAATCCCAGCATCTGCTGAGCTCCACCTTCTCTCCGTCTTGGAGCGTCTTATATAGAGCCCCTGCCGGATGTGGCTGGAGAAGAGTGGGAGGGGAAATTCCATAAACAGTTGGGTCAGCATAATTCCGTGGCAGCTGGCAATTAAAAGCAATGGCCAGCAGGCAGGGCAGGGGTGAGGAACAAACAGCATCTGTCCTGCTAGAGCCCTGGGATACAGAGAAACATCTCCATGTGTGTTTACCCTGCAAGCGAAGGTGTGATTATAGGACATGTAGATCGTGCCGTGCTAGCTTTCATCTACCCAGGGTGTGCAATAATAGCTGGTAGCACTGGTTTCACCATGTTCTAGTTGGGCCCTGGGTTCCTACTCAAGGTGCCCTCTATGCTGCAGTGCAACAAATCATCGAAAAATCTACAGCCTATTCTACAAGATGATCCCTCACTCTCTCAAGCCTTGGGATACAGACCTCACCTTAAACGGATACTCACCAGCAACTACAGATCAAACAACAGAAACACTAAAGCAGGAACACAGCCCTGCAACAGACCACATTGCCAACTTTGCCCTCATATCTACACTGAAGACACCATCACAGGACCAAATCAAACCACTTACTCCATCAAGGGCTCATTCACCTGCTCATCCACCAATGTGATTTATGCCATCATGTGCCAGAAATGCCCCTCTGCCTTATATATTGGACAAACAGGACAGTCTCTGCGCAAAAGAATAAATGGACACAAATCTGGCATCAGAAATCGCAACACTAAAAAACCAATAGGGGAACATTTCAATCTCTCTGCTCACTCCCTTGACGACTTGCCAATAGCTGTGCTGAAACAGATGAATAACAAATCACAGCTTCAAAGAGAAACTGCAGAACTCAAATTTATATGCAAATTTGACTCAGTTGTGTTGGGGGTTAAGCAGGGACTATGGATTTTTCTCTCATTTACATTCTCTCATTTTTCTCATTGAGCTCACCTTTCTCTATGTGCTGTTCCCCAGTGTTTGAATCCTAACCCCTATTTTGATTTGCTTTTACAGCCTGACCTGATCCTATGTCATACACTCCCTGCATTTAATTTCCTTCCATTCTGTAAATTTCCCATCTTCAAAGCATCAGGCAGTAATGCTCTTGGCAATAGCAACTTCTCATTTTCCTGGTGCAGCTGCTAGGATTCAGGGACTGTGACAACTGGAAGGGCACAAATATAAGGAGAGTGAGATGGATGGTTGGGTAGAGACAGAATAAAATGAGTGTGTCTGGGAATGGAATACGAGAGAGCAGTTTTAGTACAAATTTCCAGTACAACTAATAATGCGAGTTCATGTACACCAAAGTAGCCATGGTTCAAAGAAATGTAATTTATTCCTTTCTATTCACGGTGACAAACTATGCCAGTACATGCACCTTTCTATTGGTATTCCCTGCCATGAATTGAAAATCCCAAACTCTTTGCTTTTGTGGATCACATCTTCTTGTGGATCACATCCTCCCACGTCTTAGGCTAGGGCTCATGTGTACATTTGAATCCCTTGCTTGAGTGAGTCTTGATTAACTCATGTTGTGTTTCTTGCATGTGTCTAAGATTTGTGGATAAATATGTTTTGTTTGTGAAATTCAGAGACTCATTTGTATCTGGAGTTATTCCTGTGTGTCCTTATGTCTTGTGTGTGTATCAGAGGACATTTCTCTGAGTGTCTCGCTCCACACACTACTCTCTACAACCAGATGCAATTCCACTGCAGTTTTGATTTGGTCAGGTTTGTTAAGCATTAGCAAATCCTGTGGGGTTGACCCAATTTCAGGATCTTTGATCTAATTCCATCTTTCTTCTACCTCCATATGACCCATGACCTTTGAGAAAACAATTTCATCTGAAAAGAACTCCATCTTTTATTCCTGAGCTGGAAGAGACATTATGTTGTCAATAAAAGGTACCTAGCCCTGAGCAGATGTCTCCTGTCCAATTGCAAGCCATTGCACTGAAGAAGCAAGAAAGAGAAGGTTGCTCAAAACCCTAGAGAGAGTTGAACACATAATGTATTATCTACAAAGCTAGGGCTGTAGCGACTGAACTAATCATCAACACATTTATACCTTTCTCCTGAAATCAGTTGGATCTAGCCCTGTACTTCATACTTGACACCAGTATTCTGGAGGAAAACCTTCAGCTGAAACCTGAATGCCCAGACAGCTGTCGCCCTGAAAAGGAAACATAGGAGTCCTGGCTCCTTGTCGCCCATACACAAAGGGCAAACATCACTCCCTCAGGCTTAAACCCAACCAACTCACTCTGACCTACTGGAACACACTCATCTCCTACAGTGGGGAGAAATCCTAGAAGTCCTGACTCTTGGTCCCGATGCTCCAGTCCCAAATCTGCAAGGGAAACTTAGTGGTCGAATATAAAGTGAAGAAGAGAAAGAGGGTAATAGGGACCAAGGTGAGCACCTGGGATTTTGTGGGTATGGGCCTCTTGCTTGTGTGAGTCAGAGACACATCTGTCTCTGGGGTTGTTTCCTGTGTGTGTTTGTATTGTGTGTGTGTATGCCTTTGTGTTCCTCTGAGCATCTCTTTCCATGTACCACCTTCCTTCCTATGTGTAGAGCCAGTCTTCTTTTAATATTAGAATTTCCAGAGCACTTATCTGTCCCTCCAAAATAGGGCAGACACCCAATGGCATTCACTGGGTGTTCTTCTATCATTAAATGACCCATAACCTGCAAGGAAAGAAGAATGTGTCATCTAGATGGCAGGAGGATGTGTTAGCCTCTTAGCCCTTGTTGTGTTATTCCACTTCCAGCAGCTACGCCTCGCTTCATGGCTTCCTGGGTCATGTACGTGTTCTGGCATCCAATGGCCTGTCTAATTGTTGCAGTCTCTGAATCTTGGCAGCTGCTCCAGGAACATGGGAGGCTGTTATTGTCAAGAACTTTCTTGGCTGGTGCAATTAATGGAGATGCCAAGCTGGAGATGAGCACCCAGCTATTATTACAATGCAAATTTGGAATCATAAAAGCTTCTAAAGTAGCTAAAGTCTTGATTTCCTCCAAGTGCTCACCATTATCCGTATTATCGTCCTTCTCTTCTTCAGTTCATATTTAGTGGAGATACACAAGTTATTTTAAGTAACTTACATAACTCCCTTTGACTGCCACCGAAATCCCCCATGGGGTAGAGCAGGGCCTGAGTTGTAGATAACACATTCTGAGTTTAAAACTCTAGGGTTTTGAGTAACTTTTTCTTTTCTGCTCCATCAATCCAATGGCTTGCTATTAGACAGGAGACATCTGCTCAGGGTACTTTTTATTGCCAACACAGGGTCAGATCCAGCTCAGAAATCATAAACAAAGCCCTACTCTACATTGCCTGTCATTTTCGGCAGCAGTCAAAGGGAGATACACAAGTTACTTAAAATATCTTGTGTATCTCCCTTTGACTTCCTGACATTCAGTGGGCCCACTGTGCTGAGTTGAAAGGAAATGCCATTCCTTCAACTCACCCTACTCCAATTCAGGGGCTGAAGTTAATGCACCAACTCTCAGATAGAGTGAGGTTGTCTTCACAGATCCATTCAATTGCACTGGGAAGTTCAATTTGGCAGCAGCAAATTTGCTGCTGTCAGTCTAGACAAGCCCAGAATTATCTTCAGCTGAACTTCCTTTCTCTAAAGCTATGGGACCCATGGAGGTAGAAGAAAGGTGGGATGATATCAACAAAGTTCCTCAAACTATCTCAACTTCAGGGGATTTGTTGTTGCCCAATAGACCTGTCCAAATCCCAACTACAGTACTTTTGCACACTTATCCAGCGATTGTCATTGACAAATACAGAGGAGAAATAAGAAAAATGTTGCCTGAGAACTGATTTGGGTTTGATTTAAAGACATTTACTTGAACTACTGCTTTTGAGTCTGAGTCTTGGGAGCGGGGAGTTTTGCCCTTTGAGTATGGTCAGTTCAGACCCAGGACTCTGACATTGTCCCAAAGACTCAGTTACCTGGGCAGTGAGATCTTAGCTGAAGGTTTCACTCCTGAACATTGGCAGGCATCATTACGCATGTGGGCTAGATCCAGCTGACTTCACATAGCAGCCTGAACTTTGAGAAACTCAGTGGGTCCAGAACTGGTCTTACATAGAGTGGTGTGTGAAGAGACACATTTATGTCTACACTTGTCAGAATAAGTCATCTTTCCTACGTCGACTTAACAAAGTCGACTTTAAGTCAACCTTGTTAAGTCGACTTAGCATGTCACCACTGTAAATTTAAGTCAACTTAAAGTTGACCTTGCGGAATCAACTTAGAGCATCTACACTGGACACCTCAGTCAACTTGCAAGGGTTAGGTGGACTTGGGAGTGGTGCATGGTATATTCCTCATGTCCTTAATGGCTCATCAGGTTACTCCCTGGGCCCATTGTACCTGGCAGATTCCTTAACATTAAGGACACAATGGTTTTAGACAGTCGCCTGTCTGGGGCATTTCCACAAAAACACACAAGTTAAAGTATAGATATAACACCAAATTCCTAACTTCTAATCAAAATACAATTCCTAGACATAAAGTATATAATCATTCCCAGCAAATTACTACCTTTCTATTGATACCAAACATGACATAGTTCCTATGGATTATAGCATTTATGATATATGAATAGAAAATAATTTCATAAATGCTTCCCTAAATCCATACAGTGTCACACCCTGCCCACATGCCCTGCCAGGGTCCCTGTCCCCCTTTGCCCCATTGCACACAAGGGGTGCGCCCCCTGCCACCATGGACCTGCCCAAGGTCCCCCTAGCCCCTAGAAGTCGATCTAGGCATCCAGTGTGGACACTTTAGGTCGACTTTGTAAGTTCCCCTTTAAGTCGACTTTAATTTTAAGTGTAGACGCACTAAGTCGACTTAACTAAGTCGACTTAACGTCGACTTAATTAAAGTCGACTTAAAATTACAAGTGTAGACATAGCCACGAAGCTTGGCTTGTTTAGCCTAACCAAAAGAAGGCTGAGGGGAGATATGATAGCTCTCTATAAATACATCAGAGGGATAACATCAGGGAGGGAGAGGAATTATTTGAGTACAGCACCAATGTGGACACCAGAACAAATGGTTATAAACTGTCCATCAAGAAATTTAGGCTTGAAATTAGATACAGGTTTCTAACCATTAGAGGAGTAAAGTTCTGGAATAGCCTTCCAAGGGGAGTTGTGGGGGCAAAAACCATAACTGTTTTCAAAACTGAGCTTGATAAATTTATGGAGGGGATGGTATGATTAGCCTATTTTGGAAATTGACTGATATTTGGCTACGTGTGGTGGATTTACAAGTGGCCCAAGAGGGGAGAGTACGTGGGGTGGGTTCTGAGTTATTACAGATAATTGTTTCTTGGGTAATTGGCTGTTGAGACTTGCTCAGGGTTTCACTGATCGCCATATTTGGGGTCAGGAAGGAATTTTCCCCCAGGGCTGATTGGCCTGGGCTCTGGGGGTTTTTCGCCTTCCTCTGTAGCACAGGGCATGATTCACCTACCGGTGAATTCTCTGTATCTTAAAATCCTTAAATCATGATTTAAAGAGGTAAATAACTCAGTCATAGGTTGGTGGCCTATTGCTGGAGTGGGTGGGTGAGGTCTTGAGGCCTGCATTTTGCAGGAGGTCAGACTAGATGATCATACTGGTCCCTTCTGACCTTAAAGTCTATGTCTCCATTCTTCTGGGACTGGAATGGACCTAGGTTAAATGCTCTAAAGGTTAATTACTCTCGCTGTTAACCATGTATGCCTTATTTGCTCCATATATCTCTCATTTCTCTACCTTGGCAGTTGTCAACCTCTTGGCTGCTGGCATCCCACTCAAAGCGAAGCTACAGGCCATGTGACATCCTGAGGACCATATAGGCAAAATGTGTATTGTATGAATGTTGCCTACATAACATACAGAGAGCGGTATACTCGGCTTACAATAGTAAATAGGTTGAGAAGCACTGGTTCAGCTTCAGCTTCCATCCACTGGCTCTAGTTAGACTTGCCCTGCTACACAGAAAAATCCATTATCAAATATTTATTCATCAGGTAGGTGCCCCTTCACTGCAGTCAAATCAAGGTTGATTAGAATCTTTTGGGTAATACAGATAAGTGGTATTCCTTTAGTCTATCAATACTCGGCATGTCTTCTAATCCTTTAATCACTGCTGCAGCCCATCTCTGAAGCTTCTCCACTTCATTAATATCTTTGTTGGATTGTGCAAACCAGATCTTAACACATATTCTGCAGCAGTTGCACCAATGCCAAATTCAGAGATAAGATTACCTCTTTACCTCTGCTCAGCAGTCCTCTCTGTTAAGGTGCTGTTATGAGCACCCCATAAACTGGCCGCCACCTCCCTTGTGATATACAGACATAGAAACTGTTTCTCCTCAGGTCATGTAGAGAAACTGTTTATCAGATACTCTTCCCAGGTCACATACCAGATACTGCCCCCCAGGTCAGGTAAAGAACTCATGGCTGCTAGGCTTGTGACTATCAACATGCTTTATTGCACGTAGAGAACTCCTGGCTGCTAGGCTTGTGACTATCAACATGCTTTATTCGGACCCTGATTCGCTCCGAGCCAGCTCCCAAAGGGGTGGGTCATCCCCCTCGCCCATGTGCTGGAGGGCAAGTCAATCATGGCTGCTCTGCCCCTCCCCCAGGGGTGTAGAAGGCTCTGACCCGTAACCTAGAGAGCTGGTGAAAATTCCTTTGCCCAAATAAGGATAGGAGGAACCGGGCAGACCCTCGCCCCAAAATTCCTGCTGCAGCGAAATCTGGCCAATCACAGCCCTCGGCAGGAAGCCGTGGCCAGGGCCATAAAAGCTCCCATGCCGCATGGAGCACCGAGAGTCTCCTCGAGTTAACTGCTAGGCCTGATCACCCTGCAGTAGGAGTTCCCCCGAGAGTGCCGGCCCGAGTCGATTTCAACCTCCGCCTTGAGACGTTATGTTGTTGTTAATCACCTGCCTGATAGTCCTGGTACGTATGTGAACCCGAATTACCCCCCCATGTTTACTCCTCATGATTGAATGTGAATAATTCTTCTACCTCAGTTTTAACCCAAGATATTACAATTGGTGTAGGTTTGGGGATTATTATTACAATTGGTGTAGGTTTGGGGATTATTGTTATGTTTATTGTTTATGGATTGGACTCTGTCTTGTTATACTTTATCTCTGAATTATCAAAAGAGTCCAAGAGGAGGGTTTATTCTAAAGGTTTATTTCTGTGTAACTCATGATATGTTAAACTGTGGGTAATCACCTGGGGCTATCTTGTTATCTGTGAAGCTGACTTCTAAGTTAGTTCAGCCAGCAGCACAACTGTTAACCCTTTGCGTCCCCAAAAAGGGAGCCTAATAAAGTTCATTATTTTTGGCCACCACTTTAAGTTTCCAGGAGCCTTCCTTCTCCCATCCTTTACCCACTGCGGACACTCTCCTTACACATCCCACAGTCACAGTAGCCATTTTGGCCACAGTGCCACACTGGTGCTTCATGTTCACCTCATTATCCACCATGAACTGTGCTCCGGCCAAGGCATACGTGTTGTTCTACCAGGGCAGAGTCATTTTGGTTGTCCTGTTTCCATAGAGTATGGAAGGTATGGGACCTGTCCCTGCTAGCTAGCACCTGATTTGTTGAACAGCAAGGGTTACAGCTGGCATTGAAGTTCATATAATTCATCAGAATTCATAATGTGTACTTAGACAGCTTCCACAAATTGTCACCTGAGCAATCGGAATATCTTTTCCCTTGGGCAAATCTCTTTGGTGTTTGAGTAATGCTGCAACCTTTAAAGCCAGCTTGACAAGTATAGGTGTGAGGTGGCTTCCTGTGTCAAAGGCAACCAACCTGAGGACATTAAAGACAGCACGTAGTCCATGTCTTCTGCTATGGAGGCTGGTTGCTCTTTTCATCTTGCACTTCCCACAACTCTTCTGCAGCAGCACTGCAGACTTATAGGCCACTGACTGGTCCCAGACTATGTACGAAAATCCATATCTAACCATGTTTGCTTTGCCCACATGCAATCACTATAGATATAGAGAGAGATGCTGGAAACTGCTTCTTCTCTTATGATTACAGTCTGTTATGATTTGGAAACAGAACCAAAACAACGAGGGAGACCCCGAAACAAGCATATCAAAGACTTAGATTTGGTCAGGTGACTAAAGAATTCAGATGCCTTAACATTAGTGGGAATCTGGGCATCTAAATCTCTTTGGTGATTGGAAGATGGCATCACAAGTGCATATATCAATCTCTTGGGTATTGGGCTGTCAGGCAGAAAGGAGATTATCCAACTTCTAGCAGCTCAGGCACTCCCAGTGCAAAGAGAGAGTGATCAGCGAGCTTTAGTTACCCCTTCACGTAATGCCAGAACCAGGGGTCACCCAATGAACTGAATAGGCTTAAAACAATCACAAGGAAATACTTCTTCACACAGCGCACAGTCAGCCTGTGGAACTCCTTGGCAGGGGATGTTGAGGAGACCACAAAAATAGAAGGGAAGGCAAAACAATTGGAAATGTTCAGGGAAGACAAACCCATCAAAGACCATTAGCCATGAAGCAATCCTGTGCTGTGGGTGTCCCTAAATCTCCAAGTGGTGTTAAAGTTGGCAATAATTGTCTTTGGGGGAACAAAGAAAAGAAATGAGTTGTGATGGGCTGCTGCTGTTGTTGTTAAGATAGCCGCAATCCATACCTGTTCCTAGAAGATAAGAAGAGATCGAAACACAAGAGTGGGGAAAGAGATGAGCAACATAGAGAGAAAATGCAGCTTCTGTCTCTGGTGTTGACTTTCCTTGCAGCTGGAGAAACTCAGGCCTGGCTCATGATCTCACCAGCTGTTCTGAGGCTTGGCAACTCACACTTGCCAGGTGTGCACTGCTTTTCAGTGCTCTGTTGATCAAAAGCTCATGGCAGAGTTGGAAATGTGTAGTCTTAGGCAACGAAACCAGACTCCTCCTCAATGGAAAGAAAGAAGAGACGGAGTCAGTGGTGTGTGTGGGGGGGGGTGGGGGACAGAAGAGGGCGTAGTCCCCGGGCACCAGGCTGCAGGGGGTGCCAGGCTGGCCCCTCACAAGTCGCAGGAGAGATGCAGCGGAAGGGCCAACCCAGTGCCCCCGCCCCCCCAGGCAGGTGGGAGGCTGCCCCTTATCAGAATGGGTGGGCAGGTAAATGCTGGGGGGGCGGGGAGCCAGGCTGCTGGTGCTTCACAGAGAAGCAGATCCAGTTTGGGTGCTGCCTCCTAGGTACTAGTGCTGGAATATTTCCATTTCCGTGTGTGTTTGGCTGCCCAGTGTACATAAAAACCAAGGCCAGCTGCAGCACAGCACAGCACTCAAGCCCCATGCAGGAAAGGAAGCTAACATGGTCTAATGATAATATCCTGTTGGGCTAATGGCTGGCCTCTGGAGCAAAAACCTTTCCCCTCCAAGCACCTGGCTCTTCCCAGGTGGTGGCTGTGCTCCAGCTTCCTAAAACAGAGCAGTTGAATAGGCAACGGGAGGCAGGGTATGGGGAGGAGGGAGGGAGTCCATCAGCAGTATATGGTAAATAAGGGAGGGGGGAACTCCTGGGGCCAGTGGCCAGGTAAAGGTGCAGGCTAATGACTGGTCTGGATTCCCTGGAATGGGGGCTGCCTAGGCTAGAAATATGTGGGGGCGGGGTCTGTCCCCAGCCCTCCTGCTTCAGCTGCACTGAGGCTGAAAGCTGCCTCCAGCCCTGAAGGAGTTGGGGGGAGTTACGATCCCATCCTTTGGCCCCGTCCTAGAGCTGAACACTGGGGACCCCAGCCAGGGCTTTCAAGTTCCCTGACTTACCTGGCTGAAGGATTCACAGCACAGCTGCAGATGGGGGATTCCCATTATCTCATCACTGCACCATAAGTGGGGGGGCGCGGGAATTCCTGAGGGTTTAGAATGTTGGCTAAGGGCTGGATGGAACCTGCACGGGCAGTGACTGCTGCCCCCAAATTCCTGCTGCAGCTGCATTCGTTGAGGCAGTGAGGCTCAAAAACCTGCCTCCAGCCCTGAAGAAGTCATTTTTCCCCTGGTAAACTCACCCCCCAGCTGGGCAGCGGGGCTGGCAGAGGAAAAAAGCCCCACACAACTTTTCCCTGCTGACCCCCGTCCCTCCAGCTGGGCAACAGGGACAGCAAAAAAGGTACCGGTATGCCATACCTGTCTGTATTGTCACAAAAAAAGCACTAGTTATAACGATATATAGGAATCCACACTGGGCATTATACTGGAAATTTGTACAAAAAATGTTCTCTCACTATTCATCCATCCCCAGACACACTCATTTTGCTCTGTGTCTCTACCCATCTATCTGTCCCCCATTCCTCTTCCTCTCTCCCTGTATTTGTATCCATCCAACTGTTGCAGCTTCTGAACCTTGGTAGATGCTACAAGAAACTTGGAGGTTATTAATGCCATGACTATTCCTTGTTGGTGTAATTGACAGAGAGGCAGAGGCGGCCTTTGGCTATTGGGAGCACTAGGCGAAGGCCCATTGTGAGGGCTCCCATAGGCCCATGGGGGCCGCCCTCTGTGGCCCCACTCCCCTCACACCCACTCCCCCATCACCACCCTGCCCTCCCTCCTGCCCCAGCTCCCCACCCCATGGCCCTGGCCCCCTGAGCTCAGCTCCTCCTCCTGCTGCTGACCAAGGCAGATGAGGCTTTTGGGGTAGGCGATGGGGCCCCTTACTGCTTGGGGCCCTAAGCATTCGCCTACTTCGCCTATCCCAAAAGCCGCCTCTGCAGAGAGGGCAAGTTGGAGATTGGTCCCCAGCTGTTATTTCAATGCAAATTCAGGAGCCATAAAAACATCTGAACTAATTAATGTCCTAGTTTCACACACGCTAATTCGTTGGTCCCTATTACCATCCTTTTCTTCTTCAGTTAATATTTGTCCACTCAGCTCCTCTTGAGGATTTGGGACTTGAGAGTCAGGACTCCTGGATTCTCTCCCATACCCTTTGAGGGTCTAGTGCAGGGGTTCTCAACCTTTTGCAAGTCATGACACGCTTGCTTGGTGGTGTGGCATGACCCTAGAGGGCACACCAGCCCTCCCACCCCCAGGCCAAATCCAGCCATCCCCCCAACTCTCTGAGACACACTTACTGCTGAATGGCAACATAGTAATGTGTCCTGACACAATGGTTGAGAAGCTCTTGTCTAGTGGGTCAGGGAGGAGGGCAGAAATCAGGATTCCTCGGTTGGAGCCACAGACTCAGTGGGGAGTGGACCTACATTTACATGGGGAAGTTGGAACCAGGACTCGGTTCTTTTTCTGTGCTACAGCAATCTAGGTACTCAGGTCATAGTTTGAAGTATCCCTCCAGATTACTGGCATCAAGCACTACTCACATAGACTAGATCCAGCTGACTTCAGAGGGATGATACGGGCTTTATTGTGCTGTCATTCAGTGAATCCTACCCTGGTTTTATAGGTAAAGTGTTATGAGTTTCAATCTTTCTAGAGCTTTGATTAACGCTTTCTTTTCTGCTTTCTTCAACCCAGTGGTTGAAATTGGACAGAAGACATTTGTATAGGGCTAGCTATACAGTAAAGAAGAAAAAGATTTGCCCAAGAACTGATAAGAGGTTGATTTGAGTATATTTACTTTCTGTATTTTGACTGGAGAGGTCAACAATATTGATTTAAGGGTTATAAACTTTCACATTTCTGGAATCTAAATTTTTGCTGATTTTAGAGAATTAATGCCTTCCTCCCCTTGGCTATGTCTACACTGGCACGTTAGTTTGAATTCAGGAAGCTTAACTCGAACTAACTAAAGCCATGGCTACACTAGGCTTTCATTAGTTCGAATTAAGGGCTTCCTTAATTCGAACTAATAAATTCACTTATACTTTTCGAACTAAGGGTTAATTAAAGCATGGCACTTGCTTAGTTAGAACTAAACTTCGCTAGTTCGAATTAAGTTAATTAGTTTGATTTAGTTCGAATTAACTAATTCAAACTAACTTTGGTAATTGTAGAAATAGCCCTTGTCTGTTATCACCTCATAATTCCACAATGCTGTGAAAATTTAAATTGACGGAATTTAAAAAAAAATGCTTAGATGTAATTGTTAATATCCACTCTAACCCCCAGTTCATTTCCACCAGGGCTACCACCTACCCAGTGATTCCCCATATTTAGCAAACCATTATTTGCACAGTAAAAGTTCATGACATCATAAATTACAAATAATTGTAAAGCTTGATGGGGAAAGGTGTGAAGGTGGGCACAGAACTTCAACAAAAACCTCAGCTCTGGCCCATCGCAATCAGCATCTTCTCTGGGATCCAACAGCACAATAGTTACGATCTTGGAAACCACTGAAATTACTGTTTCACATGGAGAGCTTCCTTCCAGAACCTCTCCCCAGTGACTGGGAAAGGGAAGAACGGAGGCTGTTAAAATAAAAATCTTCTTACTATTGAGTTCAAAGGGTTGAGCTGTTTGTCCTGGGCTTCTCTATCTTTATAAAAGAGCTGTGAGTTTCTAGGCTAGGACCCGGATTAGGAATATGACGTGGGGCAGGACTCAGGCTACATCTATGGCTCAAAGGAAGATGTGAATATAACACGGGTGGACTTTCTAGCCATGCTTTAATCTTGCTAGCACAGGAAACAATAGCAGTCGGGACTGCAGCACAGAGGACACCTTGAGGAGATACCCAGGGCCAAGTAGGCCATGGTGAAATCAGTGCTGTTAGTCATTACTGCACACCCTGGGTAGATGAAAGCTAGCATGACACCATCTACCTGCACTATGATCACACTTTTGCTTGCAGGGTAAACACATGTGTAGATGTTTCTATAGCTCCCAGGGCTCAAGCAAGATGGATACTGCTTTTTCCTCACCAATGCCCTGTCTGGTGGGCCATTGCTTTTATTTGCCAGCTGCTGTGGAACTGTGCTGACCCGCCTCTTTCTTGTATTTCCCCTCCCACTCTTCTCCATTCACATCCGGCAGGGGCTCTGTATAACATGTTCCAAGACAGGGAGGAGGATCAGGGTGAGATACAGCTCAGTAGACCCTGGGATACATTGCTTCAGCAACAAGAAAGGAACAAGGACTTGGGTAACTCTCAGGAGTTTCAGTTCAGGAGGATGCTGGTAGTATGTTGTCATTTTCCATACATTCAAATCCAGTTTTAACATTTTGTCCAGGTTGGAGACTAGGAACCAGGTTCCTTGATGTCTATTTCCAGCTCTCTCTAGCCCTCTAGCCTCCACAACATGGATAAGAAATCTTTATCCACTGGATCCTACTTGCTTCTCATAGGCAGAACCCAGGAATTCTGGTCACCACTTCCCTGCCAAAAGTGATACTAATGCAGAAGATAGGAACCTTGATGCTTCAGGGCATGAGCCATTCACTAACTCAGGAAGGCCAGGAAGAAACTTTGACTTTCAGCAAAGTTCCTATAAGTGCTCTTGGGGGAATATCCTCCCCTGAAGCAACTGGGATTGGCTGAAGGGACCCTGGTCTGTACCAGCACCAGAATAGTTGCAGAATGCTGGGTCTGTCCATCTGATCCCATCCCAGGAGGAAAAGAATTGAACTGTCATTGTCACAATTGGTCTCATATGGGGTCAGAACCATAGGTGATGAAACCTGAACCCCCACCCCCCCAACCCGTTGAGACTGACAGAGAAAGCAATAGTGGCCAGTGCTCCCTACTGGGCAACCGAGCAGTTTACGGTGCCCTGCGTTCCGATCCTGTCAATCCCCAAGCATGTTGGCCTCTCACACAACATGATGTGATAGGGAAAGGATGAATGAAGAGTTTGCCTTCTGCTCCTCCGTCTGTCTCCAACCTCTTCCTAAATGCTCCCTGCAGTATAGGCCCTCTTTATAAAACCTACTATAAAGTCGACTTAAGGTTTTATAAAGTTGACTTTAAATTTCCTTAAGTCGACTTAAGCAGCATCTTAAATCGACTTAAGGAAACGCCAGTGTGGACGCAGAGTAAATTAAGTCGATTTAAGTCTGCTTAAGTCGACTTACTTTACTAGTGTAGACACATCCTTAGGGTATGTCCTGTGTATTTGTTGTTCAATTTTGGTATGTAACTGTGTGATTTGATACCAAAAACACCCTGCAAGGTTCCCTTGTGAATGCTCATAACATGTTCTACATAATTACCTTAGTACCATGTTTCCTACAGCAACATGTGTGTACTGATGTGAAGCATGTTACATAGCACAGACTCTCAGGACTATCTCTAACACAGAGACTGGAGAATTACATGCCAGAGAATTGCATTCCCTTCCAAGTTCAGATAGAATTAAAGAGAATCACACAGCTGCAGAAAGGGGGAGAGACTGTGAGGAGTTTAAAAAAAAAGAAAGATGGTTTACCACTATGAAACATGTTTTCTAATCCTTTAATCACTGCTGCATCTTTTCTCTAAACCTTCTCCAATTTATGAACATCATTCTTGTATTGTGAACACCAGAGCTGAACACAATATCGCAGCAGCAGTTGAAACAATGACAAATTCAGAGGTAAAATCACCTCTCTACTCCTGTTCATTAGTTGTCTCTTCACATACCTCAGCATCACAGTAGTCATTTTGGCCATAGTGCTAAACTGTGATCTCATGTTCATCTGAATATCCACCATAAATTGCCCCCCTGCCATAGCATACACTTTGTTCCACCAGGGCAAAGTCATTCAGCATTAATGACTTTTGGTGGTCCTGCTTCCACCCAGAGTGTGGAAGGCATGGG